>JARHVA010002309.1:1117500-1410000 GCA_037957365.1 Torreya grandis | reverse complement strand
GAGGGAACCAACCACCAAAAAAATTACCTTATTTTTTAGTTGATCAAACCACACATATAATGACTTTATAAAAATGGTTAAACATAAATGCATTTTGTTCTTGAATATTGTTTTTAATATCATTCTTTATCAATGTGTGGACATCATCTTCTGATGCATTATCTTTTATTATTTAAACTTCATTGAAACAATATGGTAGGTAGTCTAAAGAATCTTATGGTTTGACAATACAATTCATTTACTTCAAATTTATTTGATGTGATAGACAAGATGAACAACTTTGATAAAATTTATCCAAGGTCTACGAGGTGACCAAGTGGAAAACACCCTAAATAATTGTTTAGATTTGTTATGTGTATACAAAAGTCATATGAGAAAATATGTTTAGAATCAAGAAAAAAAGATAGTAAGAATGCAAAAAAAATGTATTATTATTTTTTGAATCTTGTCCATGTTATACTCTTGAGAAATATATATGGTTATTTATTTTTTTCTTTGATTTCTCACCGAAGCTATAGATGTGTATACATATATTATAAAGTTACAAATGCAAAAATAATTATTATAAAATTTAAAATGTTGAATTTTAATGTGCATCTTCACCTTTCAACAATAATGCTGATCAACATCACAAATAATGCTCCAATTTTTGTCACATGTAAATTAAATCCCTAAACCATACATTGGATAACCCTTTGGAAAACCCCACTTCACACATATCAAGATGGATACAACAAGTTGATTCTACTTGGTAGTACCATGCATTATGAGTTGGGTTCTATGGTATTGCATGGAGGTGTGTTATAACTTACTGGAACTAATGGTAGGTGTTAGATAAGGTATAGTGCAAGCATGGATGGCACCATATATGATCTACATAGATTGCATTATGCCAGTTATGGAGTGTGGGAAACATATGTTGGACATGATATGATGTTCTTGGTGGTAAAAATAACCTCTAGATGTGGTTGTAGAATACCATAAACCATTGAGCAGGAACTAAAACTACTAAAATTTGTAAGAATAAGCTTGGAGGTATTACTAGGTGTTAGAACTACATTTTGGAGATCCACCTAGATCACCTTATTCACCACTTGATTCTCATCTCCTTTTATATGAGAAAATTCAATAAATCATAGCCTTTTTGGAAGGATTTTTTATTTATATTTTATCACTTTCAATCTCTAAGATATGACCTTACCTTCTTTCATTGCATTTCTCAATATATGCAAATCACCTTCAATTTTTAATTCCTTCGATCTTTTGATGATTTTTGTTTGAATCCACTTGAACAATGCTAGACCTTCCACTTAATTATTTTTTCTTTATCAATATACATATCAAAAACTAAAATTGGTTGTCCTTCCTCATCTCTAAACACAACACCTACTGGTTGGTCCATTATTACAATTTTTAACATTAGTAAATTCAAACTCATTAAATCTCGAGGGAGGGGGAACCAAGTGGAGTGTGATTGTCTAGATTTTATCTTACCATTCCCATTATATGGGTTGATGAAGATGATTTTGAATTCCTAAAATGTTCACAAAAAATAAACTTAAAATTTAACTTTTTATATAAAAATAAAAATAGAATAATATTTTTTCAATCATTTAACACTGAAAAACCAAGTGCACAACTAGTATTTTCAAACAATTAAAAATATTAATTTTGACCCTTTCTCAATAGAGAAATATTTAAAAAAAAAAAAAAATAGTCAACATCAAAAAATGTGTTACAAAATAATGTGGAAATGATAAAATGTAACTATAAAATATTTTAAAAATATAATTATATAAAATCCCAACAATCTTTAAATAATATGAATATAAAATCTTAATAAAATAAATATAATGTTTTAATAGTCCTCATTACCCTAATCCTTGTCATCATCATCATCAAAATCATCCTTATTATCATCATTTCCATCTTTGTCATGATGATCCTCTAATTTCTCCTTATTACTTTCAAAATATACACAATCTCATAAATTAAATTTGGAATTTAAAAAGAATGGTAATTAAACATAGTAATAAAAAAAATATAAAAGAAATTCTATATTAAATATAAGTTAAATAAGGATAAAATTATATTTATATATGTAAATAATTTACATGATATCTAATATGGGAAGTATTGGGCATTCCCTACAAGACATTACAATATACACTATTTCTATATGAAATTATTTTACATGAGATATAATTAAAATATATGCATATAAATATAATAATTAAATACTAACATATAATCAAATTATAAAATATATAAGATAAAATAATATTAAACTAACATTTAAATTATTAAATGTTTGGGTTGCTAAACATGATAACAACATTAACTATGATAAAATTTAAGCCATGTAAACCTTATCCAAGTAGGATTGTATACCTACGCACAATGAGGGAAGATTTTGATTTTCAATCCTCAAACTTACACATCAAACCATTAAACATTAATTTATAAATATTAATACATTATTGTCCTTGCACAATATTTGGACCATAGTTTATCATGCATTTTTTGAACTATAGTTTATCATGCATTTAGTTTATTTTCCACATTAAGAAAAAAGACAATTTTTTATGGGTTACCTTTATCATTTTAAAAGGAATAATTACCTACCAAATATATAATAGAGCAGAATTTTCCATTATTCATTAAGGATCAAATAAAAATGTATCGACATAGCTAATTGATTAAGAATGAATATATGTAATAAAATTTTCTTATTATAATTATGTATTAATATGGATATTATTTAATAAAAAATTAAAATATAAAAGGATTTAATAGTATTATGTGTCAGATATTTAGGTCTATATCATTACATTTAAAATGAGGACTCAAGATAGTATATAATTTATTTTAGGTCATATTTAATCATTTACATTATAATTTATTTTTGGATCAACCTTAAAATACATGTTATGGAAGTAGAACCAACTATATTACACATATGTGTGAAGTTAATGCATGATAGCTATTTGTATACATTCTCATAGATGATGATCCCTTGAAATATTGTAAAAAGACATAATCACATAATAAGGGTAATTCACATCAGATTTTATGTATTATTCTATAGTGCCTTCATCATAACTTATCCTAATAAATCAACTGAATATATATGAGGTTGAATAATAAAATAAAATAAATTATAATCAGTCAATTATGAACATTAAGGAAGAAGCAAAGAAATAACCATAAGTTAGTTTAGACCAAATTAAGATAATTACATGTCTCCCATTGGTGGTAAATATAGAAAATGTAAATGGCATAGTCATAGATTGGTATGATAGTGACGAAAATGATAATGATATACCAAACAATATAAGTTATCATTTGCATAGCCAAAATTTAAATATTATTGATCTAGATGAGTACTTATATCATATTATGTTTACACTTAGTGGCCTAAGAGAAGACCAGGATAATTCATATTTTAAAAGTAGGTATAGTCCAAATGTTTCTCCTCAAGCATAATATATAGGGGAAAAGGAAAGAAATAATTTTAGATAATCAATGTAATCAAAACACAAATAGTTATTTTAATGTTCTGACAACATGAGTTTCATATGTTAAATGCACAATCAAAGCTAACCTTAGTAAATTCAAGCATAATTCAGGCACAAAAAATTTGAACATTTCTTACTAAAAAGTCATAAAATAATTTAGTGAATAATGTGAAGTTTCATAGATAAAAATTTCCACACCGTTATAAGTAATAGGTACTAAAAAAACCAAGCATCATATTACACATATTACTTGCTAGAAAATTGATTCCATTATCGACTACCAAACATAAATCTTTGATACATGTATCACATTAGGAAGTAAATTTTTATTTTTATTACCATAGAATCATTTGGCATGGAACAAATAATGATGTAGCACTACAATAGAAATTTCAAAAGTACAATAATGAAGGAATCATTAAAATTATTGAAATTCAACAAGAACAATCATCATTTAGTTCCAATATAACTCAATACATAAATAAAATATACATAAATCTTAATCATCCATGATATATAAGAGTGATTATTAGTGACATTCAAATTGATGTCAAAAAATTCCCAATTATGTGTAGTATTACATTCTTATGATAGTCAGGACATGAAATTGACAAATTAAAACATATATACATTGTGATGGATCAATTGGACATATTACTCTACCAATAATTTATGGGAGAAAGGTCACTAATACTTGCATAAGCGTGATGACTCCCACCAATAAGCTGAGGTTTAAACTAGGACAACAATGGTTAGAATAGATGAAAACGATAATTTATAAAACAAATTGATATATCACCTTATTAAATGAAGTAAATATAATCATGGTTTAACATGATGGTAAAAATAAAAACCAAAGGGAAAATACTTTAAGAAAATATATAAAAACAACACATGGACGATCATATACATTGGAAGAAACAACAATACTTATGCACAATATTAGAAAAATTATAAAGGGATAGAAAAATCCAAGTGGAATATACCCATATGATGACTATGATGATTTATCTATTTGACTTAGTCACATGTACAAAATATTTAAAAAATAAAAAAATAAAAAATCAAGACCTAAACATGACATGTTTTCTAGTTTCCATTATTCATTTATGTTATTTCTTAGATATTTGGTAGATTACATGTATTTTTTCATATGCACATGTGTTTCATGATATGTATGAGTGTGATGTAGGAAATACAAGTTACACATGATAATGGATGCATAGATGCAGAACAATCATATACCCAGGAGGCATGATAATGTTAGGGACATCTCATTCTATGGGTCACATTGATATAAGTTATATATTTATATGACATTTAAATTTACCATGTTGAGCTACATTGATTACTTACATATGTCTTGCTCTTGTTCATATTATTTATAGTGCTACATTTCATGGGTATGCTACTTTTTTAGATTGTATCATTAACATAGATTGATAGTGGAGATTAGTTTGACTTGTTTTATGCTTCATTAGTATTGTTTCCTTTCATAATATGATACTCATTGATTGTTTATTATGTGTAGTCATTATTCTTGTGAGAAACATTGTATTTTTATTGTGTGCATTTCTTGGCCCCATATGTGACATTTTTTATTATCCATTGCATGTGGCCCTTGGCATTATGTGTGGCATTTTATTATCTATTATATGTACCCCTTGACCTTATGTGTAACATTTTGTTGTCCATTGTTTGTGGCCCTTGGAATTGTGTGTAGCATATGATTGGTCATTATATGTGATCCTTAGCCTTGTGTGACATTGAGTGATATTACATGTGCCTCTATTGTGTGAATCAGAGCCATGAAATTATGTGTCAATGAATTAATAAATTTATGGTTGTCTATTGAGCTTGTTGAGCTTGTTTTATTTGTAATGTCATGATATATATCATGTACCTCCCCATTTATGTGTGGTTTCATGATTCACATCATGCATCTTTTTGTGTATTCTTATTTATTGATTGTGAATAATGCATGCCTAATTATTATGTCTAACTTGACATGAAATTTTTATGCCTTGTACTACATGTTTCATATATGACTTTATGATCTATGTGTTAATATGATGGAATATTATCAACATGTTAGCATATGATTCTATATTATTACATAACATGATGTGGTTAACTATTTTCTTTTGAGATGAGTAATTTTCATGCTACATCCCTCACCTCAAAAGGGGGCATATTAGTGGGTTTGTCATAAATATTTAAGCCTGTATTAAAATAAAATTTAGATGTTAGGACATATTAAAAAAATTAAGAAGTTAAGATTGGTTTTAAAATATCTACATGGTTTAGATATGGGATAAATATTTATAGATTAAGATAAATTTTAGGGGCACATACACACATTTTATAGGAACATGAGTTACAAGTTTTCAAATAGTTAGATATTGAAACACATATGAGGGCATATACCATGCATATGCACACATTTTAAAATAACATGAGTTATAGGTTTTCAATTTTGGGATAAGAAAGCATATAGGTGCATAATATTATATAACATGTTGGAACCAATTGGATCATATCATGGGGCATGAACACTACTCATGCACATAAACACTATTATAGTATTATATTATGGCATGGATGGTACCTATAATTTAATCACCTTTGAATCTATAATTATATTTTCAATAGTTAATTCAGTTAAAATAATATTATGATTAAGGTTTAACGATGATCAATAGCCTAAGAATTTCTCAAAATTTGCCCAATATGAGACTCCCACATTTCATGTTAGGGTTAAAGATTATCTACATGAGTAGTGTGGTTGAGGATCAATGACACTGAATATCTTAGGAACTACTCCCTTTTTAATAAAGGCTAGGGTGTTTATCCTCCCAACCCATCGCCTTGCCCTACTACATAAATTTTGGGTATGATCACCTTTAAATAATCATTGTTATTCAACAAGGAATCACATATCTCTAATGCTTCAACAAGGAATCAGATATCTCTAATGCTTCAACAAGGGGTCATCATCTCCATATAGGTCACCCACTTACAACTTTATTCCTTCTTTGCTCTTTAAGATTCAAAATTTTTAATTTCATTTCGTTTTTTAGATTTCATTCATGGACAATTATTTTTACATGTTTATTGTAGGTTACATGGATAAATTTTCACATTTAGATCCTTTTCCCAAATACAAAGTGTCTTGTACACACATTTGTACATCTCTTTATCATTTTACTCTAGAATTGTATTTCATTTCAATATTAGGATAAAATAGGGGCATTTTTAGACACTAAAACTTCATATTAAATACTATGTAATGTCAATTTTGACAAGTATCATAGCTACCTTACATAAATTTTGCATACACATATGGATCTTATTCACCCTTCTCTCACATATTATTTAACAATAGGTTCAGACAAGGATCCTATAGGGTTAAGGTTAAGAATATACAAAGGAATAAGCACAAGCATGATAAATGGATAAATAACATGTCAATTAATTGTAAAACTCATATAAATCATACACTAAATTTATTATGTTGAGATATGCTAAAGATAAAAATTATAATTGTGATAGATATTTTAATGATAATGAAAATAAGATACTTAATTGGTTCTGATACTACTATGGATTTAGATTTGGAATAAGAAGGGAATAAATTGGATCTATATTCTAGATTAGTTGCCTTATTTTGGAAATTATACCAATTTATTTGTAGACACTTGCATCGATCTGGGATAATTACATTGACATTTATGTTTAACTTGGATGCATATGTATAGTATAGAATACCTATTGAAACTAGATGTGACCATTTGGACAATTCTAAGTTTTATGTCACCTTCACTCTAGTGTATTCAGATCTGGGTTATGGAAAATCACTCATCAAATATTAAAAACCCTAATTATTCATCTTCATATTAGTTATGGAAATAATGGGTTAGTGGGTACATAGTGTTGAATTACCCAAAATATCCCTATGTAAATAAGTGACACCAACATAACTAATAATATGAAGAGGGCATCATAATTATATAGTTATCCCCTAAATGTTGGTTTATGTGTGTATCATGCAATGTGTGATAAAAAATTACATAGAGTGATCTAACTTGTAACTTGGAAAATGTGGCTCATGGGATGATCCTTTAGTACTTAATACCTACATATGTGTTGTCCCTATGATTGATATATAAATATGAGAAAATGAGAAAGCTTTGCTCACTTCAATACTTTATTGAGTGCTTTTGGTAAGTTGTCATGTGATTAGGTAAGAAGTTGTTAGGTCTGTGTTAGGTGAGGAATGAATGAGGATTGATATTGTATTTATACCAATCCATTTGGATAATATCTCACATAATATCACTTAGGATGATGGTAAGAATACATTTCATTTGAAAATTGAATGATTTTAGGGCACTAGACACTCGCATCAATGTAGGCATCTGATTGGGATGTAAGTGTCTAGGAAGTTGAAAAGCATGCATAGGTCCATAACTTGTAGTGATAGATGATAAGTAGGTTTATAAAATTCTAGGCAAGATAGAATGTTTGAGTCATCATAATAATATTGGTCAGACTAAGAGATAAACAATAAGCATAGAGAGATATTGTATGCAATCCTTTTAGCAATAAGAAAGGTCTAGAAGTTAAAGGTACATATATGATATGTATTTTCCAAGTGTACAAGATTAAGGTGATATATAATTTATAAATAGTGTCTACATTCCCCCCTTTATTTTAGTAATGAAATTACTATTTTAAAGGAAAACAAATATGTACATGGGTGTGTATAACACACCTTGTCTTTGATTGAGTCCAAATTGAGTGCTTTGTTGGTGACTAACCTATAAAAAGAGCATGTTAAAGTATATAATTAGTGCATATATTCTAAAATTGAAATGATTGAAATTGAAAGAGAGTAAGGTTTAAGAGTACACATGTGTGTCAATATAACTACCTTAATTTTTAACAATATGATTTGAAGAGATGTATCATTATGAATCATTAGAGCTATGATTAGGAAAAATATAAAATATGGAAAGTTCATATATCTAAATATATAGAGAGATGTTGGAGGACACATGCCCTCAAATTTAGAGAAAAGGTGAGTTGCCACCTAAAAATTAAGATTAGCTCAACTATACAACCTAATCATACTTATATCATGATGAACATGATCGAACCAAATCAACTCACACTATAAAAATTATGAGGTTAGATGATGCAATCAAGTCCAACCTATAAACTTGGAAAGATTGAGTGACTTAATCCCCTTAATCATACCAAAAGTGAACCAACTAATATAGTAGATTTGCTCAATACAATCCATAAAATTCCAACTTAGTGTGTGATGATAGTCCATAAAAGTGTTTGAAATTTTAAAACTAATATGATTTTAAAAAATTTAGGTGCTCTTTGCATAACATATGAACCTTAGATATGTATCATGCTAAAAATATGTATAACAATGGTACTTGTTGACACCCCTGTCATTTTAAACTTTTCAAGAAGGTTTATACATATCCTATGGGGTCTCATATTGTTCTATATATCATACTTAACCTTATCATAGTCCTTGTCTAAGTTAATCTCCCTTGAATTGGCCTAGTCAACCATGGTCAACTATGGTCAAATTAGTCAAAGGTCCATTTTGTGTCAAATTTTCCTAATATGGTATTTATCATGTTCTAATGTTTTTATAAGTCATAAATTGGTCATTCATTATGTCTCATGTGTAAAAAGGGGTATTTTAGCCACCTTCTAGCTTATTAATTGACTTGTACATACTTTTATGCAAGAAAACTTGACACCAAGGTGAGTTTCAATGTGGATCATGTCAAGATCATAGTAGGTGATAGTTATAAATTAGGTTCATCAATCAAGAGGTAGTTTTACCTAAAAATAGGCCTTTTTGACACTTTTATAGAATTTTCAAGCTCCCTTGTATCAAAAAACATGGTGGTGTGAATCTTCATCTTCCCATAGGTCATCCCACATTTATACTAAATATACTACACAATTTTTTTGATCTACAACTCATGTTTCTTTTTTCTTCCATTGATAAGGCAAAGAAGAGCAAGTTCAAGCACTCACTATAGAAGATATAGGTGGAGTTAATGGATATTATTCTATAGGTAGATATGAATATGAGTAAAATTCACATCCATAATAATAACTCTTATATATGTGGCTCCTCCTTCATGAACAATCATTTACACTCTAGGTAGTTTTTTATGGAATTGCATTCAAGAAGGGTGTAAGTTTGCATCTATTTCTTGTTTTTAGGAATCCAATGATCTATTTGAGTTTTATTAAGTGTTTTCATGTGTGCATAGGGTCCTATATAGGATGTTTCAATCATCCAACACTTCTCTTTCAATTCCCTTGAAGGAGGATTCCAAAATGTGTTTGTTTCTCAAAGTTGGCAGTCATGGGTGTAGAACCTAAGCTTTCTCAATGTGGGAGAAGATTCATGAAATGTTATAATGTAATTTTAATAATGTTTTCAAGGATTATTTAAATGAATTCTCTTGTGGGATATCAAATAAACTACTCCTTCCAAGTTAATTTGATTTAGTCTCTTTGCTCACTACCTTGTTTCCAAAATGTGCTTACAGTCAACTTCTCCAAGAGGTTTGTACAGAGATTTTAACGATGAATGCATGGTGGAGTTCATGATTTAATTCCTTTCACATATATAAGGGTCATTTTATTCCATACTATTAAGGTTTAAAGTCTATGCAAGGAAATATTTTCACTTCAAATAGTGAGAAGGTCATTTTGGGTTCTCAGTCCCTAAAGGATCAAAATAGAGATCCTAAGTGCTTTTTATTTTTTCATATTATGAGATCATGGTGGTTTTTAATGGTATTTATTGGTTTAAATTTTATCCCTATCCATAATCACTACTTATGCCAATTTTTAGGTCAAAAGGAGGAGTGGAATATGGTTTGTGAACAAACTCAAACGCTGTAAAAAATCATTGATTTATAGGAGTGATATCTACACGAAGGTGTAAAAAGTGATCTTGTGTTTCATTTGAGAAGTTATAGACCATGATTCAAGTTTAAAAAATTTCAAACTATTCCAAATGGAATTAATAGGCCAAGATGACAAAGACAAGGTCATTTCCAATGTTTTAGACCCCTAACACACCCTCCCCTATCTATATAGGCCTGGGAACACCAATAGTCAGTAGCCTTAACAAGTTTTTAACCTCAATAGGTCTTATAGTGATAAATTTAAAGGTGTTAAATGAATTATGTTGTTTAATAATTAATATTCCTAAGGAAAAAGTACTTATTGTCAATAAAATGACCTAATTGGACTCATCCAACCACCTATAGGTCTCAAATTCCATGTAAACATAGTCATGGGCAGTGAGGGAACAATGTGGAGTTTGAATTTAGTTTGGAGTTCCTTAAAGATGGATGAAATTTGGGTGGTCATAGATGAATGGAGATTTAAATTTAATAAACCTTTGACATCCTAAACACATAATGAACTAGCCCTAAATCTTGCCTAAAATCACCTACAAGACTGTCTTAGTCCAAACAGGGCAGAGGATGATCCAATTAAAGGATTAAGTTTGATTTGATGATAGTTTGGAATGATTATAGGTAATTAAAATGCATTAAGGAGTCATATTACCTAAATTATCTTTTAAATGAGTACCTTGAACATAAAATTAAGCTTAAGTCATGACCTACAGGTCCCTAAACTCATAAAAACATAGTCAAGGCAAACAAGGTTGCTAGTTGGAAACTTAAGCATGAATTGGTGTATGGTTTGAAGGTTCTATAAGTGAAAAAAATGCATGATGATTTAATATGACCAATAAAAATTAATATTAATTCTATACACCATCATCCAAAGTTCAAGATCACCTCCAAGTAAGCCCAAAATGCATGAAATACAGTCCTACAGGTAGGAAGTTTAAAATAGGTTCTCCTTGGCACAACAGGGACCTTGTAAATGAAATGAATATTGTAAAAAGTAATTAGTGATATAAATATAATATAAAAATGATTAAAACACTTTAAAATCTTGATTTTAATCCTAAAAACCTTCCAAACATAGTCAAAGGACTCTATCCCAGTTAAAACATGAGGACAGGTAAACAAGGATAAGATGTTTGGATGTAGGTTATAGTGATATTCATGTTGAAAAGTGGTTTTAAAATGGTATATAAATGGATAAAATTTAAATTTAAACATAAAAATTATGATTTAAAGTAAAGTAAACCATTTTTCAAAAGGTAAAACAAACTTATACTTGCCTACCATGCATTTATACCTGCCTAATGACCAGTATTAGAATTTGGAGGTATTAATGGACAAAACTAGGAATCAAGAGGTGAAATTTGGTACAGAGTACCCTTGGGGGTTTATTAATATTCCATAATAATTAAATTATAAATAATAATAGGATACGTTCCCCCTATTTTTTCTAAGATAGGGGGCACTTTTCCCTTTGCATAAACCTTGTCATTTCATGAAAATAGGTCAAATCATGAATCAAAAGTTAAGGAGGGTTAAATTTAAGATTTTTGAAGCTAGAACACATCAAGGGAGACATCAGAATCGAACCTAGATGGTTTGAGGGTAAACATGGTGCTCCAACCAAGGAGGTTTGCATGTATACCTAGTGCGCAAGAAATAGGTCTAGTCTCAAATGGAGAGTCACTTTCATTTTGGGCCTTAGTAAATTATCCCAATGTCTAAAGTCATATTAATGGAATTGTAAATGAATTTTTGGAGCTATCAAGAGGTAGAGAAATCCATTTTGATGGCTATTTTGAATCTAGGTTACAAACAGACCTATTGACAAGGCTAGACATGTTTCCAAAGCAAGGTTCAATTTCATTTCTATCTTCAAGGGATATTTTAATGTTATTTTAGGATGTTTATAGGACATATTAATAGGTTTTCCAACATTTGGTTTGTAATATATTCACCAGGAAGCCACCATTTGCCCTAGAACATACTCAGACCCTGTTATTTATGCAAAATTGAATCGAATTATCATCTTAGAATGCTCATATATTTCATGATCCTTTGCATGGGACTTGGAGATGTTAAATTAATTTTTAGGGGGTCATCCATAAGTTCCATTTAGAGAAAATTTCAATGTCAAAATTTTATGAACAAAGGTTGAGATTACAAACCCTCCAAAACCTTAATTTGGGACCTAGAGGTGAAAATGAGCCTAAAAGTGCACCCAGATGGAGGAATTTGACTTTGAGTGATGAAGAGAATTTGTTTCTAAATATATGTGGATCACATACATAGAATTAGATTATACATAACTATACTAAAAATAGGAAAATAAGGCTTATATTGACCATTTTTTGTGTTTCTTATCCATGATTTACTTCTAGGAGATGAAATCACTTTTAGAGGGAATATTAGTATTTATTATAAGTCTTTATGGTCATTAGATCAAGTTAATAATATCTTAAGTGTACCTTCCAAATTTTTCTTTTTAGCAAGTCTAATGAGCTAGCTAGTGAGGACTTCGAAGAAATGATAAATATTCATTTGAAGAGCCTTTTCAGGCCAATTTATTGTAACTAATTATATTATCACTCCTTACACATTTCATTTCTCCTATTTTATGGATCAAATTTTAGGTTTGAATATCTTGAAGGTGCCAAGTGTGAGAGGTGAAGGGAAAAGGGCTATTTTGAGACTGCCAAGTGTGATCATGCATGGCCAAGATGATAGGAAGGGTCAGGGGCGTCTTGAATTCATGTGAGGGATTATTAGTAACTCCTCATACTCATATTCATCATTAAAATTGATCAAGTGTAGAGTTTTGGAAGTTTTTTAAGGCCAATCATAAGGGGTAATTTTTTATGCATAGAAAAAGAGTTTCTTGACTATTTGTAGGTTTTGGATGATTTAATATGACATTTTCAACTCCTAACATGATATGATACCCCATAATTATCTCTCATACATTTTTAATTTCTCTTCACATTGGTGATGCATGTCCTTGTGCCTCTTCGACTTCTCCTCTCTCTTCTTCCAAGTTCTATAAATTGGGCCTTCTTCGCCATTGTATGGATCTCTCTACTGAGTATGCTAAAGCCCTACCAAATTTGTGCCTTGAAAAAATAAATACAATTAATTTTACCTCATTCAAATAATTCACTAAGTGTACATGATAGTGTTTAGTCTTGTGCAAGTGTGATGTCTATCTACCTTCACATGCTACTTTTACTAGTACTTAGTATGCTCTGATCTCTTTCTTGCAGATCAACAAGAATTGTTGAGTGAGGTTGTAGGTATAGTTAATATATAATTCAATAGAGTGTCTTATAATTACTATTTCCTAGGTATTCCTAACCTATTCTATCTCTTAGACCCCATGTTGAAGCATTGATGTGAGAGAGAGTTGATATTGAGTGAAGTGTATATGCAACTTGTTCTTGGTTCCAAGTGCATATAAAAGGTATGAGTAGAGAAAAATATTTGGTGTATCACCCCCATATATTAGGTTTAATTTCAGTCATACTCTATCCTTTTCCATCCCAAATTTTATTAGTAATATTTTAGCCTTATTGATACATGAAGGGGAGCTAGCCCCTAATATAGAGATCCACCTCCTAATAGGGATATCCATAGCCCTAAGGTGGTTCTATTATCTCACTTGAATGAGGAGAAGCTTGTCACATATCCTCATTAGGTGAAATGTCAAGTGAAAATAGTTCTTTCCATGCTCGGTGGGACTAGAGGTCTTTTTCTTGAGATGTTTTTATGTTCTTCTCAAGATACCAACGTTTGGAGTCAATTCCCTAAACACCAATGGCGACTCCAAGTACATATCTACTAGTTGATTAGTCCAAGTATACCTATTGAAAGTTTTTTTATTTTTTAATTATATTTTAATGAAGTAATTCATGGGTAATTATGATTTTGAGCTTGTTTTAAAATAAGTTGAGGAGTATGTCCAGCTTTGCCTCTTCCTCCTAATTATGAGCAAGTTTTTGGCTAACCTTGTCATGGTCTCCATCAAGCATATGATGCCAATGATCAGCCTTATCAATTTTGTGATCCATATAGATCACCTAGGTCTTATCCAAGCCATTATATTATTAGTTTCAAAAGGACTCTCCCTGGTTATCAAGACTATATGTTAGACCTTGACACTAAGTATGGTTCTGGTCAAATTATCCTTAGTGTTTATGTCAAGATTAAGAGGGATGATTTGGAGAAAGTAAAAAGGGAATGGATAAATATAGAGGAATTCAGTTGGCCATGTCGTTCTTTTGATATGCTTGATATTTGTGGTTTGATCTTCCATCTAGAAGAAAGATTGATAACTTATGAATAAACTCCATCTTGGCAGCCTCAAAGTGTCCCAAATTCTTTGGCCATTCCCCAAAACTTCTCCTCTTGGAAACCCATTCAAGAAAGTATTCAAGGGAAGGAAAATATCATGATGGAAAAGGTTGGTACACTTGGAGGATATTGTGAATAATAATGATTGAGTTTTGAAGCTCACCTTGAAAGGGAAATTGAGTTGGCAAATCAGATGTGGAAGAAATCTATTGTGGTAGCTAAAGGTGAATTATCTAAACCTAATTATTCAACTTAAAATCAAGGTACCAATCCTAAGGAATCTCAAATTTTCATAAACATATCCTTCACCCCATCATTAGATTCCCAACCCCATGTAAACATCCTTAAACCTACCTTCCCAAGATGGAAAGAGGTGATGGCAGCTCATGAAGAAAGGAACAAATCATGCTTAAGTAGAGAAACTGTTAGGGATGATAAATTTGGAACCATTCAACTCCCTCCCACCCCTCCTCAATAAGCTATTGAAATCATCTTTCCACCCCTTATAAATAATAAAGTATACCCTCCTAATGTTGAGAATTGCATTGCTACTTGGGAATCCCCTTTAGCCAAGATTCCTATTTTTGAAGTGCCCAAGGTTGACATCACTAAGAGGGAGGATGAGATTGAAATTTTTGATTGGATTGAAGATGGAAAAGGGTTTAAGGATGGTGAGGAGAGGCTAGGTTATGAATATGAAGAAGGAGATTTCCTTATGTTGGAGAAGATGCCTTGAAATAAGTTCCCTTGGACTCTAGAGAAGAAGATGAAATGTCCTCTTTTGTTTCTCCTTTTCATGATGAAGACAAACCAAAGGATGATGATCTTTGTAATACATTTGAGAGCATATGAAATGAATTTGGAGATCTTAAATAACCTACAAATCCTTCAAAGCAAATTTTCCATGACAAGAAAGAAGATGTGTCTCAAAAGGACATGTGGCAGATTTACATGCAGATGTTCCAAGAATATGAGGAATGTGAGAATGCTAAGCTCACAGAAAAACAATTCCAAGATGATGGAGAGTAGATGTGTGTTGAGAAGCAACATCATGGAGAGAGCCTATATCAAAATGAGGTAATTTACGATGATCTTGGGCCATTTGAAGAGGATTTAAGGTTTGATTCTATAGCCACTCATGAAGCTACCTCCACCAACTTTTAATAATAATATGAGCAAGTAACACTTTCACATGGTCATGATACAAATCCCCTTGAAGAGTTTGAAGATTTTATGGAAATGGAGAAGGATGATGAGATCCTTCAAGGAGATATAAACTTTAAACAAGATATCTCATACATAAATGATAAAATATGCCATATTAAGATGGAGGGACAATATTTTGAATCATGCTTCAAGGTTCAAGAGGACCTTACCTACTTTGAGAATGCATGGGAGATGACTCCATTAGATGATGTATAAAGACAAAGAACAAAGAGAAGGCAAGAGTCATCTAACACCCCATCTAAGAATAAGCATTCTTGACATCCTCACTCATCAAGTGAAGAAGGAGACCTAAGGTACATTCTTTTTGATTTATGAAAGGAGGTATTATTATGGTAGATGTACATATTAGTTTGCTTTTAGTTGTGCCTTGATTTCCCTATGTGCTTATTAACACAAGTGTGTCTTTATCTTGTGTCTTATTGGGTCTTTGTTGTGTGTTGTTTTTTTCCCTTTGTGTGTTTGAGGTAGGATTATTGTCATTTTGGTCTCTTCAAGGTCTTGTCTTGGTGTTTTCCAAGTGTATTTTGACTCCCTTTCCCAATGGATAGGATAAGGCTACTAGTCCTTAACACAGGCAAGCATGTTACCCCTAGGAGTTGTTAAATTATTGGCCAAATTGGACTTTTAGTCAAATTAGGTAATCTCATATCATTTTAAACTTTTAAATAAGGTTCATAAATATCCTATGGGGTCTCATATTATTCTATATATCAGACTTAACCTTATCCTAGTCCTTGTCTAAGTTCATCTCCCTTGAATTGGCCTAGTCAACCATGGTCAACTATGGTTAAACCTTGGTTAAACTTAGTCAAAGGTTAATTTTGTGTCCAATTATCCTAATATGGTATTTATCATGTTCCAATGTGTTTATAAGTCATAAATTGGTCATTCATTATATCTCATGTGCAAAAAGGGGTCTTTGGGCCACCTTCCAGCCTATTAATTGACTTGTACATACTTTTATGAAATACATTTTGACACAAAGGTGAGTATCAACATGGATCATGTTAGGATCATGGCAAGTGATAGTTATAAATTATTTTCATCAGTCAAGTGGTAGTTTTACCTAAAAATAGGCCTTTTTCAACACTTATACAAACTTATCAAACTCACTTGCAGAAAAAAACATGGTGGTGTGACACTTCACATTATAAAATCTAATATCCACATTTATATTTCATATATTTCACAAAAATTTTGATTTTCAACTCATTTCTCTTATTTTCCCATTAGGAAACTAAGGAAGAGCAAGTTCAATCAGTCACTATGGAAGCTACAAGTGGAGTTAAGGTAAATGATTATATAGATGGATATTAATTTTATTACACTTCACATACATAATAATAACTCTTATATTGGTTTATCCTCCTTCATGAACAATCATTTACACTCTAGGTAGCTTTTTATGGAATTGCATTCAAGAGGGGTGTAAGTTTGCATCTATTTCTTATATTAAAAAATCTAGAGAGATGTTTGAGTTTGATGAATAATTTTTACATGTTAATATGGTCATATCCATGATGTTTCAATCATCCAAAACTTATCTTTCAATGCCCTTGAAGGAGGATTCCAAAATGTGCTTGTTTCTCAAAGTTGGCAGTCATGGGTACAGATCCCAAGTTTTATCAACATGGGAGAAGATTCATGAAGTGTTCTAATGTACTTGGAATCATGTTTTAAAGGGTTATTTAAATTAATCTTATGGGATATTAAATAAATTACTCCTTCCAAAATAATTTTCCTTAGTCTCTTTGCTCACTGCCTTGTTTCTAAAATGTACTTACGGTCAACTTCTCTAGGAGGTTTGTACAAAGATTTTAATGATGAATGTATGTTGGAGTTCATGATTTAAGTATTTTAACATATCCAAGTTTCCTTTTATTATACACTATTAATGTTTCAAGGCTATGCAAGGCAATATTTTCACTTTAAATAGTGAGAAGGCCATTTTGGGTTCTCAATCCCTAAAGGATCAAAATAGAGATCCTAAGTGATTTTTATGTTTTAATGTTATGAGATAATGGTGATTTTTAATTACCTTTATTGTTTTACCTTGTATCACTATCCACAAGCACTACTTATTCCAATTTTGTGCTCAAGAGGAGGAGTGGAAGATGGTTTTTGAACAAACTCAAAAGCTACCAAAAATCACTGATTTGTAGCAATGATATCTTTAAGAAGGTGTAAAAAGTGATCTTGTGTTTCATTTTAGAATTTATATACCATGATTCAAGGTGAAACCATTTAAAACTATTCCAAATGGAATTCATAGGCCAAGATGACCAATACAAGGTCATTTCCAATGTTTTGGACCCTTAACACACCCTCCCCTATCCATACAAGCTTGGGAACACCAACACTCAGTAGCATTAACAAATTTTTAACCTCAATAGGGCTTATAGTGATCAAGTTAAAGGTTTGAAATGAATTATATGTTTTAATAAGTAATATTCATAAGGTAAAAGTATTTATTGTCAATAACATGACCTAATTGGACTCAATGAACCATCTATAAGCCTCAAATGCGATGGAAACATAGTCATGGGTAGTGAGGGAAAAAGTTGGAGTTTGAATTTGGTTTGGAGTTCCTTAAATGTGGATTTAAGTGGGGTGGGCCTATATTAATTAATATTTACATTTAATAAACCTTTTACAACCTAAACACATCATGAACTAATGCTAAATCTTGCTTAAAATCACCTAAAGGATTGTCTCAGTCCAAATAGGGCAGAGGATGATCTAATTGAAGGCTTAAGCATGATTTGATGCTAGTTTTGAAGTATTATAGGTAATTAAAATTAATTAATTATTAATATGACCTAAATTAACATGGAAATGAGGACCATGAACATCAAATTAAGCTTAGGTAATGACCTATAGGCCCATAAACGCACAAAAACATAGTCAAGGCAGAATAGGGTTGCTAGTTGGAAACTTAATCATGAATTGAGCAATGGTTTGAAGGTTTTATAAGTTAAAAAATTCATGATTATTTCATATTAATATAAAAATTAAGAGTAATTCCATACACCATCATCCAAAGTTTAATATCACCTCCATACAATCCCAATATGCATGAAATACAATCCTACAGGCATGAAGTTGAAAATAGGTTCTCCTTTACACAACAGGAACCTTGTAGGTGAAATTTAGGTTTTAATAAGTAATCATTGATATAAAAATAATATAAAAATGATTAAAACACTTTAAAAACTGGTTTTGAGGCCTAAAAATCTTCTAAACATAGTTAAAGGTCTTTGTTCGAATCAAAACATGAGGACAGGTAAGCAATGATGAGATGTTTAAAAGTAGTTTATAGTGAGAGTCACATTGAAAAGTGGTTGAAAAAAGGTATATAGATTCATAAAAATTCAATTTAAACATAAAAATGAGGATTCAAAGTAAAGGAAACCATTTTTCCAAAGGCAAACAAACTTATACCCTGCCTACCATGCATTTTTGCCTGCCTAATGACTAGTCTTAGAATTTGGAGGTATTGAGGTTAAAAACTAGGAATAAAGAGGTGAAATTTAGTATAGAGTACCCTTGGGGGTTGGTTAAGATTACATAATAATCAAATTTGTAATAATAATAGGGTAATTTCCTCCTATTTTGTCTCAGATAGGGGCACTTTTCCCTTTGCATAGACCATACCATTTCATGAAAATAGGTCAAATCATGAACCAAAAGGTAAGGAGGTTCAAGTTAAGATTTTTAAATATGTAAAATAATAAAGGAGACAATATAATCCAACTTGGAGGGTCTGAGGGAAAATAGGGTGCTCCAACCAAAGAGGTTTGCATATATACCCAGTGGGCAAGAAATAGGTCTAGTCTTAAATGGAGAGTCACTTTCATTTTGGGCCTTAGTAAACCATCCCAATGTCTTTATCCACCTTCATGGAAGTGTAAATTAAGTTTTTTATCTATTAGGAGGTAGATAAATCCATTTTGAGGGCCATTTTTAATCCAAGGTACAGACAAACCTATTGGCAAGGCTAGACATGTTTCCAAAGCAGGGGTAATTTCATTTCTATCTTCAAGGGAGATTTTATAGTGATTGAAGGATGTTTATAGGACATATTCAGAGGTTTTAAAACCTTTTGTTTGCAAGAGATCCTCCAAGAATCCACCATTTGGCCTAGAATGTACTCAGACCCTATTATTTGTGTAAAATTGACTTGAATGGTCATCTTAAAATGCTCATATATTTCATGAGACTTTGCATGGGACCTAGAGATATTAGAGGAAGTTTTATGGGGGTCCTTAAGAAGACAAAAGTTCCATTTGGATAAAATTTCAATATCAAACCTTTATCAACAAAGGTTAAGAGTACAAATGCTCCAAAACCCTATTTTGGGACCTATAGGTGAAAATGAGCCTAAAAGTGCACCTAGATGGAGGAATTTGACTTTGAGTTATGAAGAGAAGTTGTTTCCAACTTCATGAGGATCATAACCATGGCATTGGATTGTATATAGTTATATAGAAAAGAGTAAAATAGTGCTTATATTGACCATTTTTTGTGTTGTTCAAGCATGGTGAAATTATAGGAGATGAAATCACTTTTGGAAAGAACATTAGGATTTTTATATGTCTATATGGTCATTATATCAAGTTAATAAGATGCTAAGTGTGCCTACCAACTCATTCTTTTTAGCCAATCTAGTGAGCTAGATAGTGAGGACTTAGAAGAAATGACAAATATTCATTTGAAGAGCCTATTAAGGACAATTTATTATAAATTATGGTATCATCAATCCTTAAACATGTAATCTCTCTTCTTTTATTGATAATATTGTAGGTTTGAAGAGCTTGAAGGTGCCAAGTGTGAGAGGTGAAGGGAAAAGGGCTATTTTGAGACTACCAAGTGTGATCATACATGGACAAGATGAATGAAGGTTAAACAGCCTAAAAAATACTAGTGAGGGCTTATTAGTAACCCCTCATACTCATATTAATCATGAAAATTGATCAAGTGCAGAGTTTGGGTATTTTTCTAAGGCCAATCATAAGGAGTAGTTTTCTATGCAAAGAAAAGGAGTTTCTTGACTATTTTTAGGTTTTAGATGATTGAAGATGACATTTTTAACTCCTAACATGATATGGATTCTATCTCATGAATTTTTAAATATTCTTCACATGGGTGACACATGTCCTTGTGCCTCTTCAACTTCTCCTCTCTCTCTCTTCTTCCAAGTTCTATAAATTGGGTCTTCTTGGCCATTATATGGATATCTCTGCTAGGTATGGAAAATCCATAAAAAATTATAGCTTTAATAAATAAATACAAGTAATTTTGCCTCATTCAAATAATTCACTAAGTGTATATGATAGTGCTTAGTTTTATGCAAGTGTGATGTGTATTTACCTTCACATGCTACTTTTACTAGTACCTAGTGTGCTCTAATCTATTTCTTGTAGGTCAAAAAGAAGTGTCAAGTGAGGTTTCAGGTATATTGAATAACTCATTAATATAGTGACTTATAATTCCTATTGTCTAAGTCTTCCTAACCTATGCTATCTCCTAGACCCAATGTTGAAGCATTGATGTGAGAGAGAGAGTTGATATTGAGTGAACTGTATATGTAACTTGTTCTTGGTTCCAAGTACATATCAAAGGTATGAGTAGAGAAAAATATTTGGTGTATTACCCCCATATATTAGGTTTACTTTCAGTCATCCTCTATCCCTTTTCATCCCTAAGTTTAGTAGTAAGATTTGAGCCTTATTGATACATCAAGGGGAGCTAGCCCCTAATATAGAGATCCACCTCCTAATAGGGATACCCATAGCCCTGAGGTGGTTCCATTATCTCAATTAAACAAGGATAATCTTATCCCATCTCCTCATTGGGTGCAAGTTCAAGTGACAATATTACTAATGTATAAAATTCTGGCACAAATGTGTATCTAAATCATATAATTGCATAATTTGGCCAATTTGAAAATTTTGTAAGTTTGGAGAACATGTTTACAAAACATGCCCTCAATATAATATGAAATTAAGAACTAGTGTAAGTGTGGATAACATGTTTCCAAAACATGCCCCTACTGTATATCTAAAACTAATAATTGACGTAAGTGTGGATAATATGTTTTAAAAACATGCACCCACTAATATTCCCCCCCTTTTGAGGTGAGGGGAATTAAAAAATAGTAGTCACCTTAACTCAAAAGGATAAGATAAATACATAATATATGTATGAACCATGTTGCATATAGAAGGAACATGTCTAGGTAGATATGTCATTGAAGCTACAAAATGTGATCACATCAAGTCCTAAGATGTATGATGTAAACCATGAAAATGTCTAGATAATAATAATAAAAGCACAATAAGTAATGAATTACACATAAGAGCACTCAAAATCAAGTCAAAATACAATGGTCAAAGGAGACCTCAACCAAGGGGCATGTTAAAATACTACATAGTTGAAGGGACATGACTTAGTCAAATGCCCACAGAAATAATAACAACATATTCAAGTGTCCATACAATAAGTAATGACATATTCAAATGTTAAAGAGTAAAAAAAGGCATGGGGGACACAAACAATGGAGCATATTCAAATTATCAAACATACAAGACAATATCAAGGAAGCCTTTAATGAAGTGCATGAATGAAATCATAAGAAACTAGCATAACCATAACATACTAATCCATGGATCATAAGTGTTAGAAATAAATGCTAAATACATAACATATCAATTACACTATAGAATATGTAAGCATGGATAAAGTCATGCGTAGTATATAAGCTAAAACATGATAATGTAAAATGACCATATAATGATATAACATGGATGTATCATGATCAAAGAAGTGAATGCCCTAACGTCCATATAAAATGAGTAGATGGAAGTCCTAACATCCAAAAGTGAATAGATCATATGGTTGGGTATGCCTATATCACACTCAAAAATGCATGAAACATGTGTATATAGAAATAAATGATATGATATCTACCAACATGGAATCATCAACATAGATACCAAAGAGATAATAGAAGATATAAATTTTGAAATGATTTTTAGATTTTTGAAGTTTTTTTTCTATTTTAAAAATATTTGGAGATTGTATAAGCTTCCAAATGATTTCAAGAAGAGGATATGAATATTCAAGTAGTGGGAAATGAATAACATTTCCTAGATTAAATGTGTCATATGTGTGCATAGTAGAAGTAGAAATTATATCTTGCTCTTTTGTTAAGTTTGTACTTGTAATCTTTGGTTTGCATTTATCTACTTTTGGTTTCTCATTTTATAGTGATGGATTCAATCGATAGGTTCCAATTCTTGTAGGTATGAATAAATTATGTGGTATTTTACCAAGTGGATCAGAACATAGTTTCCTAAACTATTCATTTGAAGATTGTTTACCATATACATGAGCAGTGAATTTGGCCTAATTTGAAGAAAGGCTTGTAGTTTCCTCCTTTATAACCACATTTGGAACATTATATTTTTTAAATGGCTATTGAATTTGGACTTATTTTGTTAAAAATATTGGTTTAAATATGTGATGTACCCATTGCTCTTTTTGTGATGGTATATTTTCTATATGTGTTTTATTCTTTGACTTGTTCTCATTTGTAGGTTATCATTCTTTTGTATTAGACAAATTTATCTTTGAATGATTTCCATTAGTATTTCCAATATATTCAAATCCTTGAAAATAATTCTAATTAGATGTGGAAATAGGATGAGTGATGCCTTGGGAATGTTTTCCCAATTCTTGACCACGATAACCAAATTTTTGTAAATTTTTTTTTCCAAAAGCATACTATTTGGAAAACTGAGTATCATTATTTAGAGGTAAAATTGCATCCTTTTATTTATATAATTTGTCTTTATTAACCCTTTATTTCTCTAAGTTTGATATTTTCAACTATTTATGATCTAATTTTTTTTGGTAGCCACATTTAATGTTTTTGTATTTGTGGTTTAAGAGAGGTACTCATAATGTGAGTGTTTTTCTTGGTTGATGTATCAATTATATTATCACCACTACCTTTGTGGATTTGTATTTTATTCTTTAATGCAAAATAATAATTTGTATTATGCCCATGCATTTTATGATATTCACAATAGTTTTTGGATTTCTTGATAGGAGGTGGAGGAGGTAGTATGATCACGTTGTCTCAAATAATTTCTTTTAGGATTTCACTTGGAATATTAGTAGCCTTTTGGTCAGTTTTTGAATCACTTGTTTTAGATGTATGTTGTTTTAGCCTTTAATTTGAATGTGAAACCTTGTTTGAAACAACATTGGTAGATGAGGATGTAAACACATGATTAACACTATCATTAGTCAAATTTTGTAGGTATATAAATCCAAATTTATAACAATGTGATCTTTGAAATGAAATTTGTTGGGGATCAATCAACAATATGATTACAATATGAAAGCAATAAACATAGAATTATATTAGATAGATAAGTAATTAGAATCAGAATTAGCAAGAAATAAGAGATACAAGAAACCACCCTGAAAACTTGTATTCAACTCTTTACAGAAGGAATTATAATTGAAGAAACTTTTTTTCTTCCACACCTCTCTCAGATGTATATATCTCTTCTTAGATCTCTTTCCCTCAAGAGTCCTCTCTCTCAATTACAATCAACTCCACAATCTGGATTGATTCACATATATAATCTGTATTCTACTTCTACAGTATTGTCTTATTGTCCTATTAACTATGAAGATCTATCTCTATTATATAACTATAGAGATTCATGAGCATGCACTTACAACTGATAGATGCACCTCTAAAACAAGGGCTCTAACTAGTTCTACTCAAAATAGAAACGTGGACTTAACAACCAACATTTTGTCCTTAACATGCAAACATTCTGTTTACGCACAAAAATAGATTCTGAACATACACAGGTGACCGACGTCGATCCCTGTCAGTGCCCCTGTGGCTGATGTCGGCCGACCTACTACCGACGTTGACAGCTCCTAGTCTATGCCAGACCATCGACGGTGACTGTGGTTATAGTAAGTTGTCACTTCACTCATGGGTGAAGCTTTTAGCTCCATACCCTAACAATCTCTCACTTGGAGATAAACAGCTGCACCAGTACCTATACAGCAACATCTTCTAGCTCCTCCATATTCAACTCAATCATGAAGACCAACGAAAGTTGAATGAAGATTCAACTTCTCCTTTGTAACCAGCTTGGTTAATATATCAGCAGGATTCTTATCTGTATGGATCTTCTCCAGCTTCAACTCACCATCCTCCAATACCTATCTAATGAAGTGGTACCTAAGCTATATGTGCTTTATTCTTGAATGAAAGGTTGAATTCTTAGCCAAATGAATTGCACTTTGACTATCACTGTATAGTCTACAACTCTCTTGCTCCTTTCCAAGCTCTTCCATGAACCATGTCATCCATATCATCTCTTTGCTAGCCTCTGTGACTGTAATATACTCTACTTCTGTAGTTGACAAGGCAACAACCTTCTGTAACTTTGATATCCAGCTAACCGTCGTTCCACCTACAGTGAAAACATATCCTGTGGTGCTTCTCCTGCCATCCAAATCACCTACCATATCTGAATCTACATAACCATGTAGAGAAGTATTTGAACCTCCATAGCACAAATGCCTACTGTTGGTTCCTTTCAGATATCTAAGGATCCACTAAACTACTTTCCAGTGTTCCTTTCTTGGATTGGCCATATACTTACTTACAACTCCCACTACTTGGGCAATATCAGGCCTAGTACAAACCATTGCATACATTAAGCTTCCTACTGTGGAAGCATATGGAATTTTCCTCACGTACTCTACCTCATCATGTGAATTAGGAAATTGTTCTTTACTTAACTTGAAATGTCCAGCCATAGGTGTGCTTACCGATTTTGCATCCTGCATATTGAACCGTTTCAACACCTTGTTCACATAATCCTCTTAAGACAAAATCAACCTGTGATTTTTCCTGTCTCTCTTAATATTCATGCCAAGGATTTTCTTTTCTGCTCCCAAATCCTTCATGGCAAATGTGTGAGCTAATTTCACCTTAAGCTCAGAGATTTCCTGCATGTGTAATCCTACAACCAACATATCATCTACATACAACAATAGAATAATATATCTACCATTATCCAATCTCTTAAAATACACACAATGGTTAGATTGACATCTACTATAGCCATGCTCAGTCATAAATCTATCAAACCTCAGATACCATTGTCTCAGAGCTTGCTTGAGGCCATACAAGCTTTTCTTCAATTTGCACACTAGCTTCTCCTTACCTTTGACCTCATATCCTTTCAGCTGATCCATATATATTTCTTCATCCAAATATCCATGAAAAAATGATGTCTTAACATCAAGTTGCTCAAGATGCAAATCCTCAATAGCAACTAAAGACAGTACAGTCCGTATAGAAGTCATTTTAACAACAGGAGAGAAAATCTCACCAAAGTCAATACCTAGTTTATGTGCAAATCCTTTCACTACCAATCTGGCCTTATATCTCATCTGTCCATTCTCACCTTCCTTCAACTTGTAGATCCATCTATTCTTCAGTGTCTTCTTTCCTGTTGGCAACTCAACCAAATCCCATGTTTGGTTCTCTCTCAAGGAATCAATTTCCTCATTCATGCCTAGCTCCCACTGAGTCTTGGACTCCACCTATATTGCTTCATCAAAACTCTCTAGTTCTCCACCATCAAGAAGCAATAAATAGAATAATGAAGGGGAATATCAAATTGGAGGTTTACTTACCCTTTCTGACCTCTTGTTGGGCAATTGAGACTCATCCACAACACGCTGTCCACCCAAATTATCTGACAGTGACCAACCTTGATCACTTTTAGGCCTATAACTGACTATCATCAGTTCTTCCTGACCGATGTCGGTTCCTACCTGGCCAATGTCAGTTCTTGTACGGCTGACATCGGTCCCTGTATGACTGATGTTGGCTCCTACCTGACTGACATCGGTCTCTGTGTTTTCCTTTCTATGACTTTTCTTTCTCGTGAGCTCGTTTTGGACCTTCACCTCGTCCAATTCTCCATTGCTCTGCTTAGGTTGATCCAGCTTCTTGAGTTGATCACTGTACATCACTTTTTCATTGAAAACAACATCACGGCTCCTAATTATCTTGTTAGTTCCTAGATTCTAAAACTTGAATTTGAACTCATCAGAGCCATAGCCAATAAATGTGCACCTCATAGACTTAGCATCTAGCTTCTTTCTATTTTCTTTATCAACGTGCACAAAGGCTTCACAACCAAAAACTTTGAGAAATGAAAGATCTACCTTTTTACCTGTCCATGCCTCTTTTGGAATTCCACCATCCAGCATTGTAGAGGGTCCTCTATTAGTCAGGTACACTACAGTATCCACGACTTCTACCCAAAACTCTAAGGGCAATCTAGCATGCAATCTCATATACCTTACATGCTCCATGATTGTTCTATTCATCCTTTCAGCAACTCCATTTTGCTGAGGTGTTCTTGGAACAGTCCTTTGCCTGTAGATCCCATGCATATAACAATACCAATTGAACTTGTGGCTACAAAACTCACCACCATTATCAGATCTCAGGCACTTCAATCTCTTGCCTGTTTCATTCTCAACCATAGCTTTCCAAATCTTAAACATGTCAAAAACATCAGATTTCTTCTTAATACAATAGATCCATACCTTTCTTGTAGCATCATCTATGAAGGAAACATAGTACTATGATCCTCTAATAGAAGCAACTTGGGCTAGTCCCCACACGTCTATGTGAACAAGCTACAATTTGTGCTTCTTCTTTGTTGACCCAGTCTTGAGAAAACTCACTCTCTTCTATTTTCCAAAAATACAGTCTTCATAGAAATCTAGATCTATGCTTTTCAAATCTAGAAACATACCTTTTGACTTAAGAATTGTCATTCCCTTTTCACTCATGTGGCCAAGCCTTTGATGCCACAATTTTGCATCTACATCTGAAGTAGATAACATAGAAGGAGAATTGTTAGTAATACAATTACATAAATAGAGATTACCTACTCTCTTACCTCTAGCCAATACAAGTGCACCCTTGGAAACCTTCCAAGATTCAACTGTGAGAGTTACTGTACAACCCTCATCCCCTAACTTTCCTGCAGAAATCAAATTTCTCTTCAAGCTGGGAACATGCATGACATCTCTCAACACCCATGTGTTTCCATTCTACATTTTTAGCTGCACTTTACCTTTGCCAATAATTTTACAAGGCTCATCATCCCCTAAGTAAACTATTCCAAAATCTCCATGGACATAGTCACTAAAATATTCTCTATTGGGGGTTGCATGGAAAGATGAACCAAAATTTAAAACCCAAGATTCTATATTATTATACAAAGAGAATATAAGAGCATCTTGTGCAACAATACTTGCCACCTTTGCTTCTTTTTTATCATCATGCTGTCTATCCTCTTTGGGCTTTGACCATCAATCTTTGCTTATGTGCCCTATCTTTCCACAATTCCAGCATTGTGGCTTCCTGCCATTTCTGGATTTAGATCTACCTCTCATCTTGGACTTAGATCTTGATCTCCCTTTCTTGCTCTTCTCTTTTTGCCTTCCCCTGCTCTCAAAACTTAAAGCGTTCACTGATGTCTCTTGTGTGCTTTTATTGCGAATTTCTTCATTCAAGATTACACTAACCACATCATCTACTTTCAAAATATTTGAAGCAGAAGCAGTATTACTAACTGCCATTACCAAGTTGTGGCAGCTTTTAGGTAAAAAACATAAGATTAATAGAGCTTTAATTTCATCATCAAATACTATTTTGACTGAATTTAATTGATTCACAATTCCATGGAAATCATTTAGATGGTTAGATACAGAACTACCTTCCTACATCTGCAAATTAAATAACTGCTTCATAAGATATACCTTATTAGAAGCTGAGGCTTTTTCATATAAATTTGCTAAAGTAGTCATTAATTCTACCATAGACTTTGCCTGTGATAAATTAGATATCACAGTAGATGCTAGACTCAATCTTATTGATCCAAGAGCCTTTCTATCAAGAACTTCCCATTCTTCATCATCCATGTCTTTGGGCTGCTTTGTAGTCCCTCCTAACAGTAAGTATAAATCTTTTTGATACAGATAATCTTCTATCTACATTATCCATAATTGATAGTTCTTGCCATTGAACTTCTCCATTCTCAATTTACTTTGTTCTGCCATTGCTTCTCCCACTCAAACAGAAATCCTTGTAACCTGTAGTCAATACACACTAACTAGATCTGAACCACTTGTTAGTAAACTTGGCTCTGATACCACTTGTTGGTATCAAGCTTTAGAACCTTCAACCAATGCTTTGATACCACTTGTTGGGGATCAATCAACAATATGATTACAATATGAAAGCAATAAACACAGAATTATATCAGATAGATAAGTAACTAGAATCAGAATTAGCAAGAAATAAGAGATAGAAGAAACCACCCTAAAAACTTGTATTCAACTCTTTACAGAAGGAATTACAATTAAAGAAACTTCTTTTCTTCCAGACCTCTCTCAGATGTATAGATCTCTTCTTAGATCTCTTTCCCTCAAGAGTCCTCTCTCTCAATTACAATCAACTCCACAATCTGGATTGATTCACATATACAATCTGTATTCTACTTCTACAATATTGTCCTATTGTCCTATTAACTATGAAGATCTATCTCTATTATATAACTATAGAGATTCATGAGCATGCACTTACAACTGATAGATGCACCTCTAAAACAAGGGCTCTAACTAGTTCTACTCAAAATAGAAACATGGACTTAACAACCAACAATTTGTCCTTAACATGCAAACATTCTATTTACGCACAAAAATAGATTTCAGACATACACAGGTGATCGACGTCAGTCCCTGTCAATGCGCCTATGGCCGATGTCGGCCGACCTGCTACCGACGCTGGCAGCTCCTAGTCTATGTCAGACCGTCGACGATGACTGTGGTTCCAGTAAGTTGTCACTTCGCTCATGGGTGAAGCTTTTAGCTCCATCCCTAACAAAATTATTTTGCCACTCTTCCACTGAATTTATCATAAGGATGAATTTATATTTTAATACTTCACAAGCACAAACGCTAGGTACCTTGAATCAAACATACATACATACACCATCTACCTTACCCCTTGAAAGAGTGATAACATGGTTAGATGGATGATAACTATCACCCTTCTTAGGGTTAGGAGGAAGAGGATCAATATTATTTCAATATGATTTGTAAAAAGGGCTTAAATTTTGATTTTATTTTGAAACCCTCTCATTATATTGATCAATTTGATTACTCCTTTTAATTGATCTCATCAAACATGAAACATAACAAGTAAAAACTACCATCATGTACTAAAAAATTAAGTATCTAAGAGATATATCCATATTAAACATGTTTTTAGAAAGGGGGAAATGATTACTTTTAAATTTTGAACACTTTAAAATTAGGATTAATAAAATAGTAAATCAGGAAACCCTAGGTTAACTAGGATTTTGAGAGCAAAGGTCAGGTCACCCCAATGTGTCAAATGAATAAAAAATAATATAAAGTGATTGGATAAGAATTTTTTAATATGAAATAGGTTTTTTAGGAAAAATAAGAAATGAGACAAACCTATAAAAATAGGGAAATAAAAGTACAATGCATAGCTTGTAGTTCTACTTTTACTAAAAATAGTAAAATGCTAAATTTGTAAAATCCATTCATTATTTTTACAAACAAAAAGAAGTTTTTGTTTATATTAACATAATTATGAAAAAAATCCAAGGAAACTTAAAATGGAGCTATTTTAAAGTTAAAATGCCCCAATCAAGGAAGAATAATTTATAAACATCTAAACATGAAACCCTTGTGACTAGATGAATGTAAAACCCTAGGGTAATGTTTTAGATCTAAAAATCCATAATGGAAAGATAAAAACCTAGGAGGTTGAAAATCCTAGATTATGATAGGTTTGCGAATGAAAACTTAGAAGTTGGGTTCACTAAATGTTTAACCCTAGGTTTGGATAAAGATCTTATGGGGTTATGGTTAATAATATAGAAATGATTAAGCATAAGAGTGATAAACAGATCCATAACAATCCAATTAATTATAAGACTTAGATAAAACACATACTAAATTTATTATGTTAAGATATGTTAAAGATAGAAAGTACATCTATGCTAGATATTACAATGATAATAAAAATAAGATATTTAGTTGGTTTTGATCTATATGGATCTGAATCTAGAATAAGGAGGGAATAGATTGGCTAGAGATTCTAGATCAGTCGCTTGATTCTAAATTTTTTACATCTATAGATATAGACACTTACGTCAACCTGAGATAGTTATGTCAACACTTCTATCTGACTTAGATGAAAGTGTCTAATATAGAATACATGCTAAAACTAGATGTGACCACCTAAATGCTTCTAGGTTATATGTCATTTTTACTCTAGTGCATTCAAATTTGTGTCATGGACTATCGCTCCTTGTCAAATATCAAAAACTTTAGTTCTTCATCTTCATATTGGCTATGGTAAAAATGAGTTAGTGGGCACATAGTGTTGAGTTTCCCCAAATACCCCTCTATCAATGAATGTTTCTTACATATCTAATACTCTAAAGAAGGCCTCTGACTTATGTATTTCTCCTCGACATGTTGGTTTGTGTGTGTATCATGAAATGTATGATAAGCAAGTGTGTAGAGTCACCTAGCTTATAACTTGGCAAATGTGGATCATGGGATGCCCCTATGGTAATTTAGACCTATAGATGTACTATACCTATGATTGATATATAAATAGGAGAAAATATGGCAGCTTTTCTCACTTGAGTTATTTTGGTAAGTTGTCTTGCAAGTAGGTAAGAAGTTGATAGGTTTGTGCTAGGTGAGGAATGAATGAGGATTGATGTTATATTTATACCAATCGCTTTAGGGAATATATCACATGAAATCACTTAGGCTAACCATAGGAATATGTTTCATTTAAAAATTAAATGACTTTAGGGAATTACACGCTTATGTTGGGGTAGGACACTTATGTCGACATAGGCATCTAATTTGGATACAAGTTTCTGGGCAACCAAAAAATAAACATAGGTTTATAACTTAAAGAGATAGATGATAAGCATGCTTAAAACATTTTAGGCAAGATAGAAGTTTTAAGTCATTATAAAGACATTGGTTGGACTAAGAGATAAGAAATAAGCATAGAGAGATAGTATATGCAAGCCTTTTGATAGTGAGAAAAGTATAGAAGTTAAAGGAAAATCCATGATATGTATTTTCCAAGTGTATAAGATTGAGGTGATATATAATTTAAGAATAGTGTCTAAAAATCTACATGATTTCCATGGGTTTGATCTTACCAATTTTATATCAATCACATACATGAATTCCCTAATCTATGTCTAACTTATTCAAAACCATATTTATATTATCTGTATATCATTAGATTAATATTCCTATCTTCTAGATAGAACCACCAAAACTCAAACTATTATAGAGTTCTAAATTTTTCTAGGCCTAACAGACTTGTATTGTGTGGTCACTTTTCAAATTCAAACCCTTATTATGGGTTGGTTAGTACACTTCACATGTTTATGATGTGATAAATCACCCAAAGAGTCTCATATAAATATACAATAGGTCTAATATTATTACCCATCTAGAAAGCACCTATCAAGAATCTATCAATCATTTATACATTTAAATGGACTACTACATTATTTCAATTTAAATTATTAGTCACAAGGAGAAAATACTAGCCAAGTTTGAATCACCTCAAAGCCAATCCAAAGTTGGCATTAAATACCAAGTATAAAAATCTAGATCACATGTTAGATTCAACAAAGGATCATTATCGCACACATACACCTAATAGTGAGAAATAGACATGGTTTAACTTCCCTCTTTGGATTATTGGATTTGCAGGTATTGCTCAATCATTCATCAAGGAATGGTTGGGTTTTAGCAAAACCCACCTTATTTATCTTTTTTTTCAAACCAAAAATTAGTATCAAAATTGTCCTTAGGTTTTCAAAGAAAAGGAGACAAGTTTTTATAAATGTGTATATGGATAGTGGCTGAAGATCACATACAAAGATTGTTTAAAAGTAGGCATAGTGGCCTATGCAGAAATAGGCAAAAATCACCCAAATGAAACCATTAGAGTGTATAACATAGCATTAGTCGGTACTATTCAAAGTTAGATGATTTTATCCAAGTGAATCAAGAGACTTAGTTATTGAGCTAAGCTACTCACAGTCCAATTTATATCCATTCTTGTCATATGCACTCAGTCTCAAAACTACACAATATAGTAACATGTTAAGTATATTTATTCTCTAAGGGCTTTTATTTTTATAGTAAATGTAATTATAAAATCAAATTCTACCTTTTACATTCATATTTGTATTTGCTATAATATATTACATAATCTAAGTTAGTTCAAAATTCTATCTTATCAAATAACATTAATTAAAGATAAATTAAAACATTATATCAAATAAATGTTTTGGTGCTACAATAATCATATTTTATCCTTTCACATGCAATGGAAAAACTATATCTAGAATTTCAATCCTTTAATTATAGTTGTTAAGTATTCCACTTAGATTTAACTCCATTATGATGGTACATAATGGTAATTATACTTTTTAAATTTATTATACTATCTAATTTCATGAATTTAATATTTACTGAAGTTCATCATGTCTATAGCATCTAAAAATGATTGATAATTATGTTCATCAGGTCTAGAGTTTTGAAAAAATCACTCACCTTTCTTAAATCTGTATAGATCCCTAGGAAGTTGATCTCTTTCTTCAAATCCATAGTATGGTAATTTAAATTATAGAGGATAGGGAAAGTATTTATTTTATCTTGTGCTCAATGTCAACATATATTTTAAGTGTCATATACTTATTAGAGTCGTCAATGGTTCACCATACCAAAACAAAATTCAAACTATAATTTAATTTAATTAAGAAGCCAAATGTGATGTAGTGTCTAATTTACTATGAATCTTAACATTATATTTGATGATATATTTCTTATATAATGTAATAGTACTTCAGTTCTAAATGTTATTTAGATTTCATTATATTCTTGATTATTTGTTCTAAATACTTGAATTGATTTTATAAGTGTACTAATGTACTTGAATATTTATAGATTTCTTAAATTCAAATTAGGGCTCTATTAATGCATATTAATGACACATAATGTTCAATAAAATATAAAAAATTAGGACCTAAAACCTTAGAGGACCCAAAATTGGCTCAAATGGGCCCAACCCTAGAAATATAGAGTGTATGTTTTTGAAAAAAGCCAAAAGAATGTAGTGGAACATAAAAGGAGTGACAAAGAGTGAATAAATAAAATGAGGGGACATGATAAGGAACAACTAGAAACACATATAAAAAATATGCTAGTAAGAGCCTAAATTATACTAATAATTAATAAAAACATAGGTATTTTAAAATAATATAATTTTATGACTAAGTAGTACCCCAAATTAAATATAGGTTTTTATAGCTAGACAATATTAGTAGTTCTCTAATCTCATTAGCTCTTTAATATTCTGAACTTTTTAATCTAATTAGTCTTAGAACCCTATCGACACATCCATTCTATAATGTCAGCTACTCATTCAACTTCTATTCTAATAATTTTAATTATATTATAAAGATTAAAGTATTTTTTGATGATGATTATTAGTTATTATACACTTAAAGTAACATGTGTTTAGTTTTGGTTTATTATTAGATTATCAAACTAACATTTAAATAGTAATAAATTTTAATAAGACATATCTAAATATTTTATAATAAAATTATAAAAGAACATAGTATCTTGTGCAAAACAATTATTATTTTAGAAAAAATGTTTTTGTAATTATTTTATTTCTATAAATTTAAATCAAAATAAAGAGTTAAGTTTCCAAGAAGCTTATGTTGTTTATAAAATAAATCATATATAAATTTATGTTAAAATATTTGGATGTCCCTTAACCTTACATCAAATCATGTAATCTACTAGCACTTAACCATGCATCAAATCATGTAATCTACTAGTACTTGATATAGTCACTAAAGTCTTCCTTATAAAACTTTCACTTTATTAACTATTTTTTTATAAATAAAGTGTGATAATTAATAAGATTTTACAATATTTATATAGATTTTATTTAAACACAATGATTATCTATAATCTCTATGAAGAACTACTCTAAATACACAAAATATCAAAATTATATAATATATATATATATATATATATATATATATATATATATATATATATATATATATATATATATATATATATATATATATATATATATATATATATATATTATTATTCTAAAAATTATGTTTTACTTTTTTTAAAATAAGAAAAGGTGCAAAAATATTATTACATTAATATTAATTTTAAAAAATTAAATTAAATTGATCAATAATATTACTTTGGAAGTAATTTTTCCCATTAAATATTACAATCTAAATTGAATATAGATAAAATATTTAACAAAGTTGAGAAATTTATATTTATTGTAACATAGATTCTCCAAAAGATCTTGGTGATATTATTTTAAAAAGTCAAAAAATTTAAGGCATAATAAAAGGGATTGTTATGTTGCCTTCCTATTAACTAAAAACATGAACAAAAAACTTCCCTTTATTTAAGAATTGAAATGAAAGTGATTCCCCATAAAAATTGGAGCAAAATGGATTTAAATGCAAATAACACTAAATCTACCCAAATTCCTACAAAGATCACTAGTATGAGAGAATGTAGAAGAGCAATCAGAATATATAATGGACTTGCCATCCTCTTTCTCCTCCTTCAGCTTCTCTCAAGGATGTTATAATGGACTATTCAATACAACTTGACTTGAATGTTTGGATTGCTTGCTAATGGATCAAATATGGATGACTTAATGGATAGTTATAATAGACGTAAGAGGGATATAAAGGCTAGTATTACAAAGGCTATGGGGACAACATGGACTTGAATCTCTTCCTTATTGTTTCATGTTTGGGGCATGCCTCTATTTAAAGAGATCTTTGAAAGGGGATAGAGGGGGTTTGAGAGGGAGATTTTCCCCCTCAAATTTTGAATTTGAAGAGGAGAAGGTTCTAGAGATGGGAAGTCTCTAGACCTTCTTTTGGGAGGGAAATATATGAGCAATAAAATAATTTAATAATTTAAGTGGAAAGTGGGGTTGTGGGGTAGGTTAGACTTTAAAAGAACTATGGAATTTGGAATTAGGTGGAAAGTGGAGTATTTCATAAGATTAATTAATTAATTGAAAAAGGGATAATGTTAATACGAGATTAAGCATAATGTTTGTTTTCCCCCAAAAATATCACTCATTTTTGGGACAACATTTGAACTATTTTGGTCTTATAGACCAAAATTGTCTCTTCCCTTTTCAAAATTTGTCTTGGGCATTCAAATTCCTCATTTTTTGGGCTTCACAGCTTTTGCAGGTGGGTTTAATCAAAAGAATTAGTTTCTAACAATTAGTCATTTTTGGAATTGGTTCATCGCCTTGGTTCAAATAGAAATCTCCATCGGCAAGCATCAGTAGTAGGTTCAACATTTGGTTCATCCTTTGGTTCAATGTCAAATGGTTCAAAGGCAGGTTCAATCAAGCAGTTCAATGCTTTATTTCACTCTAGTTCATCTACTTTTTTTTAGTTTCAATGCATTGATTCATACTTTGGTTCAAACAAACAATTCATCAATCGGTTCAACGGCTGATTCAAACACATGGTTCAAAGGCAGATTCAACATTTGGTTCAATGCTTAGTTCATCAACTTGGTTCATTAAATTGAACCATCAACTTGAACCATTTTGGTTCAAAGCTTGGTTCAACCGATTGGTTCAACTAAGTGGTTCAACAAGAGTTTCAAAGCCATGGCCTGAAAGGGCAAGTCCAATCTGGAAAAGTACCAAGTAGAAAGCCAAAAGAAGACCAAGGGGTGACGTGCTCGAAGACATCAAATTCAACATAGTGAATTAGCCATTGAAAACATAGTGATGGGTGTGCAAACATCAAAATTCAATATAGCAAAATAACTATTGATCCTTTAAACCTACAGACCAAAATGCATTCACAGACTTTAAGGCCAAGACTAGCAGAAAGTGAGGAAGGAATAGAACAACAAACTAAATCTAGGACCCAATTCAATTAACTAGAAAAGGAGGAATGATGAAGATAAGATCAGATCACCAGGTGGACATTAAAAGTTGCAAACTTTCAATAAGCGTGACTTGTTTCCCTACATTGATAAAATCAAATGGGTAAAACACCCCTAAGTTCCAACCTATCTTCTTAATAGATTCCAACATAACATGATGTATTAATATTCCTAAGTCTTTGAAATGGCTATATAAGGAACTCTCTTCTATTGTAACATATATCTCTTTTTTGACAATTAAAATGAAACTCTGCCTAAATTGTAAGGCATTATTGAGACTTTGAGCTCAGATTGTTGATCATATTTTGTTACTAGAATAAGAAAGCAAGTGACTTTTTAGACTTTGTACTGTGATATCTTTGTTGTTGAGGAAACTGTTCTTATGTCTCTTTCCCTGATTTATTTTCTGTTCCTTTAATTCAACAAGCAGGATTAGTGAAATTAGTTAGAAAGGTGTCCTAAAGAGTCAACTATGGAGAGACTTTATGCCCCCATAATTGCCTTTCAGTGTGTTTTCTTTTCATTTCTGTGTAAAGGACCTTAGGGTGACTTTGTGACCTCATTGTCCTTAGTATCTTACTCTTGAGCAATCCAGGTGAAGACTTTGTGCTACATCTCGATTTGTTGGTTATTACATCTTTTGATACATTTTGTTGTTACTACTTGGAGTATTCTTGTGGCTTGTTGAATAGTACTTTTGAAAGAAGAGGAGTGTTGTCTGTCATTTCCCTTGAGTTTTTCCTTTGATCCACATGCATCATCTCTAAAAAAAGAGAGATGGATGGTTTATCCTACCCCTAAGTATTATATATATATATATATATATATATATATATACACACACACACATATATATAGCTTATCTATAGGGAACCTCCCCTTGATGAGAGGAGAGATCAGTCCCCTTCTGATGTGGTAAAACTACACATTTGGATGACTAATCTTCCTACTTTGGCTGATTAGACCTATTTTATTTATCAATACGTTGATCAACAAAATATTCAACCAATAGTTTTTGGTGACTCCGCTGGGGATGAACGTGCAGGCTAAAGCCTCAAGTTTTAGATTGAAGCAATTCTTTCCCTTATCCATTATAGAGTTTGAAAACTCCCATCTGGGTCTTACCCATTATCCATTTAAAGCCTTACCATTTTCATCCATCTCCATTTTCATCCATCTGTATTATATTATTTGGTCTACAAAACCAAAGCTGCTAGGAAAGAAAGCATAGTTTGAAGCCTCAAGCTTTAACCTAAAGCAGGGCCAGTTTCTTTTCCATTTTTGTCCTCTTATCTGGCAACTCAACTTAGAGGTGTTATCCCTATTTTTCATAATCTAATCATGGCAGTTTGAGGACCCTGGGGTAACTCATTTGGCCCACTTAATCTAACTCCACCCTTGCATGAGCTACCACTTAGTTCAAGGAAGAATTTCCCCAAATTCTTTGGTGATGGAAGAGTCCACCCTGATGAACACATTATAGCCTTCACCATAGCATGTGGTGTGACAGGGGTGGAATTTGAAGATGTGGTAGTCAAACTTTTCATGGAGACACTACAAGGTGCTGCTACAGTTTGGTTCTACCATTTACAAGTTGGATCAATGACTGACTGGGATACACTCAAAGCCAAGTTTAAAGCTAGGTTCAAGCCTATAGAAGATGTGCATGCCTTGTTAGCCTAGCTCACATAGATGAAGAAGGAGCCCCATGAACCTATGAGGGACTTCATTTCTAGGTTTAACAAGTTGAGGCATAGGATTCCCATGATTGCCCAATCGACACCTCAGAATCTCATGTGTTTATTCATCAACTCATAGTTGCCTGAAGTGAGTTTTCTATTGAGACGAGCTAGACACATAGACCTTGAGGTTGCTCAAGACTTGGCTACTAAGCTAGAAGATGACCTTATCTTGGTAGGAAAGATAAGGAGAGATCCTAATAGAGCTAAACCCTCTTCATCTTTTGAATACTCACCCATAGTCACCACTAACCCAATGGTACAAAAACTAGAAAATGAATTGCTGGCCTTGAAAAGGCAAGTGGCACAAGGTATGTCTTATGTTCCTTCATATAGAGATATACCAAAAAGGACATTCCCCAATCAACCATATCAAGGCAACACTGCCAGAAGTCAAGGGTAACCAAATCATCTTCCTCCCCCACAAAGGAACCTTGCCCTTGAAGCACCTCCAACCAACTCAGTAGTTGGATATTTGGAAATAGAACATGTTTCCTATTTCTAACCTAAGTCTAAGCAATAAAATGACATTGATCTCTTCAATTAGGATCAAGAAGAATCAGCTGGCAAATCGCATATTAGTTTCCTAAATTACTAGGATGAACTTAGGAGTGAGGGTGAAGTAGTTGAAGGATCAAACACAGTATTCACCCAGTTTGAGAATCAGTCAGCCCAGCAGGCTGACAAAGAAAAGATAGAGGAGTGACCCCAACTAGTGATTTTAATTACTGAGCAGAGAACCCCTCTCCCTTTACAGTCAAAGGACCTAGTGAATGCCAAAGAATTAAGTACATTAAACATATCTATACCTTTTACTTTAGCTTTGCAAACTAGTCCTCTCCCTACCAAAAATCAAAAGGACAAACTCCCATCCTCTCTTCCAATCCATTCTAGTCATTTGACATGATTGATCGTGTCAGGGAATCCAAAATTCAAATGACTATGTTTGAATCCCTACAAGTCAATCCTAAGCAATTGGACATTGATGGAGAACCAGATGCAGACCTATTTGAGATAAAATACGTGGTCACCCAAACATCAGCCCCTATAGCACAAATTCTAAGTCTTCAGGTAGAGGTAATTATTTCTTTACCACAGAGGATGTTCATGTTTCTATAGATGAAAGTCCTATAGCTGATAATCTAGGAATTGATCCAAACAAGACTTTAGGAGAATTGGTAGGATGCAGTATAAACAAGGAAGGATCTTCCATCTCTAATGAAGAGAAATCTGATAGGATATTAGCTTTTGATGATGACATCAATTATTTCACCAATGATGAAGTTGGGACTGTGTTGATATCTCCTCAAAGAGATATTCTTCCTTCATGCAATTTGCAAGTTAGAATTTCTTCCACAGCTGGATGCAGATCTCTATTGCTTAGATTGAACACTACTCAGGGTGAAGAAGTCAAACTCCTTCACATCAAAGGAGATGTTGAGCTGATGGTTTGTCAGGAGTTTGATATGGACAATCCAATCATGTGTTGGACTAGACCAGTAAAATAGCAAGTTATGATGGTGGACCATGCTACTACAAATCAAAATTAGGCAAAGGAATCCTTCACCAAGAGAGCAAGGAGTTATGGTTTCTAGTTTGAAGACCACATCCTGCCTTGGAATAAGAAGAAGAAAAAGCCAAGGGGAAGACACAAAAAATTGGTTTCCTGGTGGAGAGCTCCATTTTCCCGTCACCGTTTCTAGGGGTAAAATGTCTTCCTGCTGGTTTATCATAATAGAGCACTATTTTCACTGTCTTCCAAGAAGCAGCATTTGAAACACTTCAACTCTTGAAGTGTCAAAACATTGCATCTATATATATGTATATTTGTATAGTTTTAGTTCTATTTTGTTTTATTTGTTTCCTTTTTTGATGTGTTTCATTTCTAGGCATCATGACTCTGTAACCCAATGGCATACTTAAAGACAATGGAGTTTCTAGATTCTACTCCTTTCAATTCTTTTTGCAATTGGCAGAAGTTCCCCAATTGGAGCCAGCTGTTGTCCCCCAAAAATATCACTCATTTTTGGGACAACATTTGAACTATTTTGGTTTTATAGACCAACTTTGTCTCTTTCCTTTTCAAAATTTGTCTTGAGCATTCAAATTCCTCATTTTTTAGGCTTCACAGCTTCTACAGGTGGGTTCAATCAAAAGAATCAGTTTCTAACAACTGGTTATTTTTAGAATTGGTTCATTGCCTTGGTTCAAATAAAAATCTCCATCGACAAGCATCAATAGTAGGTTCAACATTTGGTTCATCCTTTGGTTCAATGTCAAATGGTTCAAAGGTGAGTTCAATCAAGTGGATCAATGCTTTGCTTTACTCTAGTTCATTTTCTTTGTTTTAGTTTCAACACTTTGATTCATCCTTTGGTTCAAACAAACAATTTGTTAATTAGTTCAAGGCTTTGTTTGAGCCATTGAACCAAAACTTGGTTCAATGGTTGGTTCAAACACATGGTTCAAAGGCAAATTCAACATTTGGTTCAATGCTTAGTTCATCAACTTGGTTCATTTAATTGAACCATCAGCTTGAACCATTTTGGTTCAAAGCTTGGTTTAACCGATTGGTTCAATGAAGTGGTTTAACAAGAGTTTCAAAGCCATGGCCCGAAAGGACAAGTCCAATCTAGAAAAGTGCCAAGTAAAAAGCTGAAAGAAGACCAAGGGGTGACGCACCTGAAGACATCAAATTCAACACAGTGAACTAGCTGTTGAAAACATAGTGATGTGCGTGTGAACGTTAAAATTCAAGACAATAAAATAACTGTTGATCCTTTGAACCTATAGACCAAAATGCTTTCACAAACTTCAAGGCCAAGACCAGTAGAAAGTGAGGAAGGAACATATTAGAAAACTAAATCCAGGAACCGATTTAATCAACTAGAAAAGGAGGAATGATGAAGATAAGATCAGATTACTAGGTGGACATTGAAAGTTGCAAACTTTCAATAAGCATGACTTGTTTCCCTGCATTGATAAAATCAAATGGGTAAAATGCCCATAAGTTCTAGCCTATCTTCTTAATAGATTCCAATTCAACATGATGCATTACTATTCTCGAGTCCTTCTTGAAATGGCTATATAAGGAACTCTCTTCTATTGTAAAATATATCTCTTTTTTGACAATTAGAATAAAACTCTACCCAAATTGTAAGGCATTACTGAGACTTTGAGCACAGATTACTGATCATATTTTGTTACTAGAATAAGAAAGCAAGTGACTTTTTAGACTTTGTGTTGTGATATCTTTGTTGTTGAGGAAACTGTCTTATGCCTTTTCCTTGATTAATTTTCTGTTCCTTTAATTTAACAAGCAGGATAAGTGAAATTAGTCAGAAAGGTGTCATGAAGAGTCAACTGTGGAGAGATTTTATGCCCCCATAATTACCTTTCAGTGTGTTTTCTTTTCATTTCTATGTAAAGGACCTTGGGGTGACTTTGTGCCCTCATTGTCCTTCGTATCTTGCTCTTGAGCAATCCAGGTGAAGACTTTATGCTGCATCTCGATTTGCTGGTTATTACATCTTTTGCTACATTTTGCTATTACTACCTAGAGTATTCTTATGGCTTACTGAATAGTACTTTTGAAAGAAGAGGAGTGTTGTTTGTCGTTTCCCTTGAGTTTTTCCTTTGATCCACACGCATCATCTCTAAAAAAAGAGAGATGGATGGTTTGTCATACCCCTGAGTATTATTTTATATTTATATATATAGCTTATCTCCCTTGATGAGAGGAGAGATCAGTCCCCTTTTGATGTGGTAAAACTACACATTTGGATGACTAATCTTCCTACTTTGGCTGATTAGACCTATTTTGTTTATCAGTATGCTGATCGACAAAATATTCAACCAACAATGTTAACGAGCAGAATTAGGTGCATAACTTTTTCCCCTTTTTAAAAGGGCATTATGAGTGAATCGACATGAAAGGATTAATGGTCTTTCAAAGAAAAACTAGGTCATGGATGAATGTTAGTAAATGATGTTAGGGGATATGATTCCCCCTTGAGGGGACATGTAGGGAGGAATGAGATGGATGGCCACTCAAAATAAGAAATGATGGGTGGGATGAGATGGATAGACAAGGGGATTAGATGCTAGATGTAAGATAGATGATGAAGAAGATGATCAACTTGAGTAGTGAGATACAAAGTGATGATGCCCCTAGCAAAGATACTTGTATGGGGAGTAAAGATGATGGGTGTCATGGGTGTTGACACATCCCAAGGGGGAATCAACCATAACATGATGATGATATGATTATAATGCCATAAGATTTAGACATATCCCAAGCAAGTATGCATGCAAGGGAGAGATGTTGGCCAAGAGAAGATGAATATTTTGATAAGATTAATGATGGATATAGCTCAAAGAAAAAACAATTAATATGTTGTATGTGATAATAGAAAAGAATTGACATGATCGAATGATAAAATACTAGGACATGAGATTGGATGAGCGAGATAATTACCAAGTTATCCTTGAGGATTGAAATGTGGCCAAGTGTTGCCTACATAGTCTCAAAAGACATCAGACTAATGTAGTTATAATGAGAGAGATATGAGATATAAACATGGAATAGATGGAGTAGATTTGATGAAGAGTGATGGAGAGGCAGAAAGATGATTGATGAAGGAGAAATGAGTGTCATGGGAGCTAAGAGAGATATGGATGAGGATCTCATTTAGTCTATGATGGTGCATAAGAAATTAATTGACCAATGTGTAGATGAAAGGTGGTGAAAACTAAAAGTTAAAGAAGTTGAATAATCCCATATGCATTAGGATTAATAGATGTAAAGGGAGAAAGGTTGATAAATAAGGAAGTGAACACATAGGTAGAGGCACCAAAATGGAGTTAAGAAAAAGGAAGTGGTTTTGGTTGAAGAGGTGAAGAATGGGGTTAGGCTAACCATACGAGGTGGTAATATGGGGTAGTAATAAAAATGACAGTGAGTATTATTAAGAGATAAGTTTTAGGTAGGGTCTTATAGTAAAGGCTTTAAAGACTTTTTGTCAAAAGGCCATCATCACTATGAGCCAAGTTTTATTAGCTGGAGTGAAGGTAAAACCTATGCCAGTGCCCTACACCGATGGCCACCCTTGTTATGGGATAAGGTGGAGAATCAAGATGGGTGGTAGGATTTGAAGAGCTTTTACGAGATCTTTATTGGTGGGTATATGCATCATCTATCCGCATATTTCTAGATCAGGGATCCTTGCTAGGTACTAAAGAGAATATCATCGATTTTGAGCTCAATGACTTGGGGAAAGAAGGCATAATCACCGAGGGAGAAGGTAGCAAAGGCTCAACTACCACATAAGATGTATCAGAGGTGGTTAAAATAGATTAAAAGATAATAAAAGTTATAAAATGGAATGGAAGGAAAAGGAAAAAGGTTGAGTCAGTAGAACATGTTGGGAGAGGGAGGTTGTGGTGTAGGTTGATGGTAGATGATCAAGGCATGTATAATGGTGATGAAGTGAGGTAGGAGGATTGAAATTGAGGTGGAAGCCAAAACTAGGTATGGATTATGTTATTGGGTTTTGATTGGATTTATAGGTATGATTATAAGAACAAATAAATAGCAAACAAGGGTTTGAGGGACATGATAAAGGAGATTGTGGGTCATGAAATTAAGTTGAGGAGGTAGGAAGGTTGTATTGATCAGTAATTGGGTGGTCAAGGAGAAGGGGCATGATCGATTTAGGGGCAATTATGGGTTAGAAGATATAAAATCCATGTCGGTAAGTTAGGTAGGGACATGGGTAAGGAAAGGAGATATGACCATGTCATAGGAAAGGTAAATTATAAGTTGAAGGGATTTAAAAGAGGAAAGGAGCCACAAGAGGGGGTGTTGGAGAAAAAGGAGCCATAGGTAAGGGTTATAGGATGAAAAGGAGATGTAGGTTGGGGTTATTACATGTGAAGGGTAGCATCCAAGGGAACCATGATTGGGTGAGAGAGAATAAATCTACATCAAGGAATAGGGGAGTTGGAAGATTGAATTTTATGGGGAAAGTTGTAAGATATATGTGGGGTTTTGTTACATGAAGTGACGATGACATTTAATTTCTATGAATGTGTGTATTTAGGTAGATCAAGCATGAGAGAGAATGATGGTGGTAGTAAATACATCAAGATGGTTATGGAGATGGAAATACAGTCATTGGTGAAGGAATATGTACCAACCATAGAGGCATGGGAGGAGAAATAAAAACAACAGGGGTATTGGGAATTATGTGAGCTAATTAGTATCTACACAAAGGGAATGACTAGAATTATAGTATCAAGTCACACATTTATAAGGTTAGATTGTGCATAGGGATATGAAAATAGTATAGGTATTGGCTTGAGTGACCTCATTACTAGAGCAAGTGAATTATTGGGAGGCAAATATTGGGATGTTACAATAATAGAAAGAGTAAATATAAGCTAACCAAATATAACTATAGAAATAATTAGAGAAGTAAGAGCTAGAGGAATGAGTCATGGGGAAGGAGTGGAATATGGACCATATATTTTTGGAGGCTCTAGGGTTTGAATATGTGACTACCCAAGTGGTGAGGATGACATGGGAAACATAGTATTGGAGAGATTTATATGAGCCTATGGTGTCAGTAGGGCATAAGGATTCTTCGTATAAGGTGATTACTCAGTCTAAGAGAATACCAGGTCCTAGGTCATTATGCTAGTTTGTGCATCCATCATTGAGGCCACCACCACAAGGTAGGATGTAGGGTAGTATATATATTCATAGTGTAGAGATGTTGATAAAATGTAAAGATATGTAATGATTAGAATAAATAGTGTGAAAATAGGTTGTAATGACATGAAGTAATGTGATTATGATTTAATGTTGAACATGATGTTAATAATAATAAAGAATGACATGTTTGTTTTATTATGTCATGGAATGATTTTATGTGGAATGATATTGTTAGGCAATATGACAATAATGTGAATGGGTATGATGTGTACATGAGGTTGTGAGGGAAAAAATAAAATGATGTGATGGCACTCAATGAGTGGGGGCACTATTAGATGGGGGCGATAACCATTATTAGGATTTGTCCTATTAGTAGGTGCAAGAAATTAATACTAAATGTTTTAAGATGTGGGTGTTGTATATCAAATGGGGGGGGTAAGTCATTTTCATCACTTCTTTAATCATTCATGTAGTGAGTATAGGTGCAAGTAGGTAGGGACTCTAAGGATGGTGTAGGGTAGACCAATACCACTAATAAAGTTGATTTAAGAGGTGAATGTGTAGGTGTTTTAGATGTTACACTCGGTGGTGGATATGCTAGAGGTGATATTATGGTAGTAGCAACTATAAGAGCTAAGACTCCAACCACTATGTAGAGTATGGTTATTTTATTGTACCAGATGTCAGGTGAGGAGATGCACCTAGGGAACTATAGAATTGAGAGACGTCTTGTTATTTAAGAGGGGGGATGTGTAAGGGAATCAAGAGGTAGTGGATCATGTATGACGGAAATAGGATGAGGTGATCAATAGGATGAGTGAGGTAGGTTAGGAATTGACCCCATTTATCATGTGTGGTTATTGTAAGCAAGTTGGCCATTTGGGCCAGTATTAACCCTAGAGGGAGATGGTAGAAGCTAGTGGTATGGAACCTAGGTAGGGTGGTTAGCTGGTGGGAGACTCAAGATCAACTAGATAACCACCCAGGCCATGATCCAAGTGTGTAAATCTTTAGTAATCTTTGTATTGGTTGTTTTAGAATAACAAAGGATGTTTAGTGTGAGTGTTGTGGTATGTTTAGATAGTGAAATGATGTGTGGTTTTGTGTGATTAGGAATAATGTAATAAAGGTGGTTGGTTTGTAATGATATGGTTTAGTGTAATCCTCCTACCCAAGGGGTATTATTGGTAGTAATGGAGTGAAGATGTCTTGAGCTACATATATTTTGCAATCCATTTTTATTTTTTCACTTGTGAGTATGTGTGTACCAATGACATGATTAGAGTCAAAGATCTAGTGAATTCATAGTGTGTGGGAACTCCATTTTAAAATGGCCTTATCCAAGCAAACATTCAAATGCCACCAATACCATCCTTGTTCCCATCGAGATAAAAATATAGAAAATGTTAAATAGAATTTTTAAATAAACAAATAAATACAATATGTATAGAAGTAACCAAAAAAATACATGCAAGCAAAACAAACACACAATCACATAAGACAACCATATGATAATATGGGTTGATAATAGTGATATTAAAAAAATAGTCAAAGGGATAATGATGTGATTATAACATGGTTATAGATAATGAGTATGGGATATGTACATAAGGTATATAGTACCCAAAACTATCATATTTTTAAATAAGATTATAACCAAGTCCAAAAGTAATCACATATGGGGGTTAGTGTGGCCCTTTAGGATTCGACATCATAATGCATAAAAAACCCCTAAAGTTGAATACTAATGTATGACCCTTCCATAATGAAAATGTTAGTGGGAGGTGATAACCATAGTCTTAGAGATAATAAAGGATAAATGGGGATGAGATTTGATCTTGAGGCTAAAAAGAAACACACTTGTCAAAGAGGATATGATGGGGTGATAGGATTGTGTTTGGACAAGAGGATATGATAGGACTTAGGGACATTTAGATAATATTTATGGATGAGAGATTCTTAGGATTGCCCCAACAAATAGCCCCATTATTGAACAAGCAATTAATTATTATTTAATTAAAAAACTTTGTCTCCTATTGCTACGTAATGACCTGTGACAGATGCCCACTGGTAAGACCAGGTTCAAAACTAGGTTATTTTACCATGATGTTAGAAACTAGTTTTCATCATGGTACTTTACCAAGGCATTAGAATATTGATTTTCACCATTGGATATTTCATTTTTGAACTATTTGATTCTTGAGCATATATGATGGGTGGATGAAGTGGGTACATGATGTCCCATAAATGGAGGATGATGGATCCTACTTAGGTGTAGAAGCATTTCAAATGTATGATGTCATGGGATCATCAAGTTACTATCCATTGAGCATGGCCAATTAGATGATCTCAATCTAAACTTGGAAATTATGATATATGGACCTAACCAATTAGCTTCAAATTTCCCCTTCTTATCTTTATCTACATTGGTGTTTTTTCTAATTGTCTTTCAAGAATAGGTCACCAACTTCAACTTCCTTGGACTAGATCTTCTTATGGTATCAAGTTTTGAGTTTATTTTGATATGCTCATAGGTGATCCAAGGCCTTTCTATGTTTATCATTAATAAGTTCTATTTCCTTTAGACATTTCTATCTATAATTATGCTAAGTGATAAGTCCCGTCAATGAGATTTGAAGGGAGGGAAAATTGACTTCTACTAGCAATATTGCTTCAGTCCCATAAATTAAGGCATATGGAGTTACCCCAGTAGGTGTGTAAACACTTGTGTGATAAGACAATAGAGCTAGATATAGTTTTTTGTGCCAATTTATACCTACTTGATTGACTATTTTATTGAGAATTTTGATGAGGGTCTTATTGGTAGCTTTTGCTTCTCTGTTGCCCTAGGGATAATAAGGAGAGAAGTGTTGTGTGATGTGATATTTGTGATACATGGAATCAAATTTTAGAATTTTGAAGGACTTGTTTTTTTCAAAAATGATGTTGGTAGGTATGCCAAAGTGGTAAATGATCTTATTGAGAAATTTTTTGGAGATTTGGAGGCCTATTGTATAAGTGAGTGGCATCATATCTAACCATTTGGTAAAGTACTCCATTATTGTGATAATGAAATTGTGACCATCTAATGAATTTGGATTAATCTTGAGAGTTCGATCAAGAACGCATATGGAAAATGGCCATGGACTCATGATAGGCTAGAATTCCTATGTAGACATATGAATAAGGTTTCCATGTTTCTTACAAGCCACACATTTTTGCACATATTGACAAGAATATTATTCCATCATTGGTCAATAAGAGAAAACTAAAATAAGTTTCTTGGCCAAGGCCATTCCACTAATGTGCCTACCATAGATACTATCATGATTTTTTTTGATTTCTTGAGAAGCTTATTTCAATGTTAGACACCTCAAAAAGGTTCCATCATAACCTCTATGATAAATCATGCTACCAAGGATGGTGTATTGGGAGGTGTGATGAATGAAGGCTTTATGTTGGTGATAGATGAGGGTAGGGGGGAGGATGTTGTCATGGAGGTATCTATAACATCATGGTACCAAAGGAGATTGGGGTCATTAAATTTATAAATTTGAAAAGAAGCCATAGACTGATGGGTGGGAATAATCAAATGCTTAATTAAAAATTTCCCTTCCATAACATCTTTAGGGAGGTCAATGAGTGCGTTAATGGTATCCATTGAATCAGTGTCTTTGTTGCTTCCTTGTGGAACATGTTCAAAAGTTATGGATTGAAAGTTTGAATTTAACTGATCTACCAACTCCTTATAAGGGATTAATTTTTCATCCTTTGTCTAGAATTCATCATTTACCTACTTGATAATTAGCTATAAGTCACCAAATACTTCCAAGTGCTCGATGTTTCACTGAATAGCTATTTGAAGACCATCTATCAAGGCTTCATATTTTAAAATCTTATTGGTGCATGGGAAGGCAAGGTAGAAGGATTTTAGAATAAGATCAAATTTTGGGGTGACAAGGAGGATGCATGCCCTTTATCCATGTGTGGTAAATGAGCCATCAAAATATAGTTTCTACTTACTTGATTATGAGGTACTCATGAGAGATTCATCTAGGAAGTTTATTTTTAGAGGCTCAGTCACTTTAGGTGGTGATTTTGCCAATTGATCCATGATAACTTGTCCTTTTATATCCTTTTTATTGGCATATTCTACATCTAACTTGTTAAGCAAAATTATCTATTTTTCCATCCTCCCTATAAGAGCTGATTTGGATAATAAATATTTCTAAGGATCAACCTTGGCAAAGAGTTTTACCTAATTATTTAGCATGTAGTGCCAAAGATTCTGAGGTGAAAACCATAGCTAAACATGCCTTTTCAATTGGATTATAGTTCAAATTTTAAGATATTAGTGTATGATTTAGATAATATATGGCTTGATTTTTACCTTGATCATTGTGTTGTGTTAGGACATCACCTATTACACATGGGGATACTAAAATGTATAGGAGCAGAGGTATTCTTGAGATGAGTGGTGATAATATAGGTGGATTAGCCAAGTATTGTTTGAGATTTTCAAAAACTTGTTGACACTCAAAATTATAGTGAAAAGTAGTCCCCTTCTTCAAGAGATGGGTAAAGGGGTGGCACTTATCTGTAAGCTAAGAAATAAAATTCCATATGGATTTTAGTTTACCCTAAATACTTTGGAGCTACTTAAGATTTTGAGGTGGAGGCATTTCTATGATTATTTTCACCTTTTTTGGATCTACTACTATGCCTCTTCTTGAAACAATAAATCCTAACAATTTTCTTGAAGTGATGCCAAACACACATTTCATGGAATTTAGCTAGACCTTATACTCTCATAATCATTCAAAAATCATTCTTAAGATTTCATGATGTTTATATCTTAGGTGAGACTTCCCCAAAATGTCATCTACATAATCCTTGACAATTTCATGCATCATGTCATGAAAAATGATGGTCATGTCCCATTGATAGGTTGTTCCTACATTTTAAGGCTGAAATATATGACTTTATAACAAAATGTTCCCCATGGGGTAATAATTTTTTTTGTGTGTTGGCCCGTAGGTGTAATATTGATTTGATTATATCCTAAGAAACCATCCATAAGGGAGAGCATTTCATATCCAAGAGTCGAGTCTAAAATCATGTCAATGTTTGGAATGGTGAAGTCATCCTTAGGACATGCCTTGCTGATATATTAGAGGTACATACACATTTGGATTCCACATTGTGGTTTGGACATAGGGACAATATTAGAAATCCAATTTGAATAGTCTATAGGGTAGATAAAACTAGCTTCCAAATTTTTTTATAGCTCCTCTTTAACTAGTAATGCCACCTTGGGATGCATCTTTCATAGATTCTAATTGATTGGTTTTGCATTTGGATGCACAACAAAGTGGTGTAATACCAATGAGGGATCTAATTTGGGCATGTCATCATAACTCCATATGAATATGTTGATAAATTCTTTAATCAACTCTATGATGACTTCACATTATTTGAATTTGAGGTATGCCCCCAGTTTAACTCCTTTTATATTTTGATCCATCCCAATGTTGACTTCTATCATGTCCTCAATAAGATAATGTCATTAATCTTACAAATAAGGAGGCAATGATAGTTTCAGAGCATTTGAAGCAAAGCAATCTGGGATCTCTATTTCAATGTCAAAATATTCCTCTAATTATAATGATATATGTGAAAACTCATTTACTATTTTGGGAGGCTCTACTTCTTTATAATATTATTTATCACTTTGATCATGGGGATCTTGTTGTTCCTCAAAATATGCATATTGACAAAGGTTTATAGAAAAACCCTTTTTATGGTCATCAGATGGCATGAAACCTTGAGCTCCCATGTATTCCAAAACAGCCTCATCATTTTGAAACATATCAAAATAAGGCTCCTAATTTTAACCCCAATCTATAAGGGATGAATAGTGAAGGGAAATATCGATGGTGGATATGGTGGTATCTGAGAAAAGGTTAGTGGTAGAGAGCTCCTTGAAGTGACTACAAATGGAACCTATTTTAATAACTTCATCAATGAGACACATTCTAAGGATAAAAAGAGAATCCACAATGATATTGGGTAGGTCATCGTCATATAGTCCATAACTTAGAACAAAATATTGTGGATGTTATTACACCATAATGGGATCAAGTCAGCCTTACTCTTGCTTTCCTAGTCCTTTCCCTTTATAATGCATGTTCTCCATCATGTTTTAGACTCAAGGATTTTATTTTAAGAAAAATAAGGACCTCATCATTTGGAATAAGCCTTGAAATCATCCCCATCTTCAATGCATTCTTATGATAAAAATATGGCACTTAAGAAAGCTATTGGTCCAAATTGATATTTGATGGGATTGGCCTTCCTCATGGCTAGGGACCCATAAATACATGGAGAGAGAGGTAAATCACTAATACAAAATGTTTTATATTCACATTCTCCATAAGTTGTGGATGTGATCTTTAGTTGAGAGACATTAGGTAGTATATTCAAGCTAATCATGGGAGATGTATTTAGTAGCTATTGGACTTAAGATAAAATTATCTACGCTGAGATGAGGAGATGGTGATGATGATTGATCCATCTAAAATTGTGAATATTATTAATGACTCTCAGGATGGTGACCTCCATGATGGAATGAGGAAATTTTAGGCACTAATGTAAGGTGGATGTAAAAACTTTCATCTCATGAATCCATGGTTTTCTAAGCAACATGTTATATGACAAATCCACATCCATAATGTGAACTAACATTTGATGCACTACAGGTCCCGTAAAAATGGGAAGGTAAACGGTCCCAATTGACAATCTCTCATTATCATCATAATATTTAATAATTATCAAGGTGGGCCCTAGTGATGCTTCTAAATATCCCAATTTCTTCAAAAAGTCTAGATTACATAAATTTAGTGTTGATCCTCCATTTATGAGAACCCAAGAAACTCGATGGTAGTAGATGGTTAATTTAATATACATGGGTAATTATGGTGTGGACTAATGGGAGACATATCTTGGGAACTAAAAGTGATATGTTTTTAATGGAATAAGTGTGATACTAGTGCCTAAAATTGATTGGTATCCAAGTCACTAGGGACTTTTAAATCATTTAGTACTTGATTTAATATTTCTCGATGTAAAGTAAATGTTTTAAGGAACTCTATTAAGGATATTTGAGCTCAAGTTTTCTTAAGTTATTGAATGATGTCATAGGATTTATCATAATATATTGAAGCCTTATTATAAACATTCCCCTTTTGGATGTCAAATGAAGTGGATGGGTCTTTATGGGGTACTACAGGGACTATTATCTTATTGCGTCTAGTAGTAACTATGCAATCAATAGTGGTCTAATTAATATTTAAGATTGGGGATGAGGATGGAGTGAGTTATTGGAGACTAAAAATTTTAATCTTTTTGATGTAATGGTAAGGGAAATTGTGGTAGTTGATATGGTTGGATGAAGAAACCTGACCCTAGTCTCTTGGTGATCTCTGATTTCTTTGGTCTTGCTTAGGGAGTAGATCCTTATAAATTCCAAGCTTTCCATTTGATGATTGACTTGGGGGAGATTATCCTTGAATTTAAATGTCACCCCTATCAATTAAATCTTGAATATAACGCTTAAGTTGTATACATCATTTTGTACCATGCCTTTTCACCTTGTGGTATTTGTAAAACTCATCTACATGACACCAGTCTAGCTTTGGTTGATGATCATCCATAGGTCTAATTTTATGTAAGGTGATCATATTGGCAAAAATTAATTCATATAATATTGTTTCAATTGGGACTCCAAATATTATGAGTGTTCTTTTACCTGTGTGAGGCTTTGGCGTGCCTCATGGAACTCAAATGGAAGAGATATTTGGTTGTTATGTAGGGCCTCTCTTTTGAACTATTTTTATATGTTGTTGTTTAGAATTAGTTACCCCATCACCCATGACATTATTTTTCTTATTAAAGGCTTTAGATTTCCCTAAAAAAGAGTTGTCTTGATTTTGGGTGTGCTCATTTTGAGAATATAGCTTGATTGCCCCCTTTTCAATAAGGGCCTTCTCAATTTTCTTTACTTTTTGTATTATCTCATCAAAGGTCTTGGCATACTATACATTTAATTGATACTTAAGTTTAACATTAAAATTGTCTACAAAGATCTTGGCCAATTCTTTCTCAGGTACCGTGCATCTCAAGTGGCTTGCCAAACTCTGCCATCTTTGTAAGAAGTATGCTAAACTTTCACCACTTCATTTTTTGGTATTATAAAGGTCAATGATGGATATGACATGTTCAATATTAAATGAGAGTGTCTAAAATATTGCTCTGTCAATTCTTCAAAGCTAGATATTGACCCCTTGGGTAAATACATAAACCATTCTAGAGTGGGTCTAGTGAGACTTTTGGTAAAATGTCTCAATAAATAAGCATATTCATATGCCACCTCATGAAAAGTCACATAAAATATTGGACATGATCTCTAAGATCTCCTTTCCCTTGATATTTCTCAAATTTGGGTATTTAAAAATATGAAGGAAATGGTATTTATAAAATACTCATATCCAAGGGTGAGGAACAAAAGTCTTCAATTTGTACTTGAGAGATAGTGAATGTGGGTCTATTTACTAGAGGCTCTCCTTCATTTCTCTCCACTCTTGTGTGAATTTGGAGTCCCCAATAGGACTAGTGGTTTGATTTTGACTATTTTAGGGGATATGGATGTTTTGAGTGCTATGAGTGTTTTGGGTATTAGTGGTGTTATTGACATTATTTATATTGTTAAAATTATTTTGTCAAGGGAATGATAGATGTTGATTACAGAGTAAAAGGTTGATTTTTTTTGTCAATTGGTCTAAGCAATCCTAGAAGATAATTTGCCTCTGATTAGTCTTAACATGGTTATTTTGGAGGGGTGTTAGGTGTTCTTATTCTATAACTCCATGGTTCACACCTTCTTTCTTGGGTATTTGATTTGTATGTACATTTTTATGGGGTGTGTTAGGATGGGAGGGAGGATGGACTATGTGTTGTAATAGACCATGATCATAAGTTGAAGGTAGTGCACCCCTATTTCAATGGCATGGGATAAAACATGATCATGGTTTTCAAATTTGTATTGATCAAATAAATCCCTAACCTGGTCATTATGGAGGGGATTGAATCATTCATCTTCCCCTTTGGGGGTATGCTTATCACCATGGGTATCATCATGATTTTGAGTTGGGTCAACTAAATTCCCCAATGGGTCAAGGTCTTGGTTAGAGGCTTGTCCAATCCTATGTTGGGAATAGATGTGAGTCACCATTTTGGACGAGGAAAAAGAGTTGTGATGAAGTGTGATAGGTGATGTGGAGTTTTTGAATACTAACTTAATCTAGAAACCAAACTTACTAGTGGTCAAAGAGAATGATGTGATGATCATTTTTAGAAAGGGATGAGATGACCAAGAATTAACAAGAGATGAAGCCTTGTAAGAGACTAATCTAGAAAGAATTAATAAGAGTGATGGGATCAAACAACTTGTCCACTAGTAAAAGGGATAGTTTTATGGGTTTTAGGTGAGGAAGGTATCTGATAGGGATGAGTGATGGGTGCTAGATTATAATCTTAACAAGACTCTAGCTATTGATAATATCTAGTCTAGAGATGACAATGAGGATTTAGAAGGATGGGTGACCACTAAAACTCAATTCCAAGGCTAAATATAGTATTCAAAGATGATGGGGGAGTATGAGATGAGAAGAGTATGAAAGATATAAGATGGAAGTGTATGTGACAAATATAAATAAAAACTATAGTATGGGTATTAAGGGGATGGAATAGATGATGGATATGATATGGTGTATAGGATAAGTATGAGAAGATATAGGATGAACAAGATGGATTATAGAAATTTCTAAGGCTAAGGATGTCGAATGGACGTTTTCAAATATGGACAGTGTATAAGATAGGTGAATAGAGGCTAAGTATTAAATGATGTCTAAGATAGGATGTAGAGAGTGTGGGATGGGTGGTTAATGCAAGATGGGTAGATGATATAGAATAGATTTATCTTGAGATATAGTGGGGTGGATAGGGATTATGATATGGGTAGTAAATTAGAATGGAAATGAAAGATGAGAGTGTGGAGGATATGAGAAGAGTATGAGATATAGGATGGGTGTTGTTTAGAATGATGAGATGAGAATTAATGTTTTATTATGGTTATCTAAGGTATCACACACAAAATGAGGGTATGATCAACTTGATTTTGCAAAAAATATAGGTCTCACACAACACTCAAATAACACACATAGAGATAATCCTAAAATTATTCAACTGATAGAGGTGTGTAACCTAATGTCTAAACCATTAAATGGCTTTATAAGTGAGGATATAGGCTGGTGAACCATTAAAAAATATACTTAACCCTCTCAACCTCACTTGTATATAATGGCTACTTTAGAGCTGATATTAACTCCTATAGTAGTACACCTGTTATGATTGAAGGCTCCTAATCTAGGCATACCCAAGAGGTTATAGGTACATCCTCAATATATGTGATGGTATGTTGGGGCCTAAGTCCATGTATGATGCTATTTTATCACCCTATATCTTGGAGCTTGATCACCCCTCACTCCATAAAACCCTTTATGGAGAATTTTGTTTGGGCATGTAATGGTAGCTCTCCTAATTTTTAGACTCTACCAAAATAGAGAGTTTGGTTAGTGCATGGTGATGAAATCCATGTCACCAACCTATAGTGACTAAGTTCATGTGTGGGGACTGATTCCTTATCGCATGATATCTTAGACTTAGGTGGGGATAACACATAGGAAGACACATGATTAATTTACCAATTAATTATTCTATGTGAAGAAACATAAGTATATGCAATCACATGCAGTCAAGAAAAATCACCCACATAATAATCAAGTATATATAGTAAAATTAAAATAATGTACTATTGGCACCCCTTCTTGTAAGCACAAAGGTTAAAGGAATAAAATGGGGTGTCTCAAATTTAGAGGGGACCTACATAAAAGGGTTAGTAGTTTTAGCTTAAAGTGACCAGTCTTCTAAGCACACATTAAATCAAGAAAAATTAGATGGATAATAATTAAAATGATGTTTGTATTTGATTTCAAAACCGATAGATGATTAGCACTTTTTGATGAATCATAATTTTTTATTAATTGTTTCATAGAGTCACAAGTCCACTTATAATAAGAAAGTGTTAGTATTTTGAATGAAGTTGATTATGCTAATATGAATACCTAAATGTAAAAAAATACACACTATCTATATGATCATTATTTCAATTTTACAAGATAACTACAACCAATCAATATGACTAAATCATTTGATTATAAATAACAATAAATGGACTCATTAATAGAGAAATAACTAATAGGTAATATGTGTAATACTATTTAACGGTTATTTTAATAATATTCTAATCTTGTACAGTGAATATAAAGTATTACTTGAGTTCATAACACATACTATTAGCTAAAAAAAATTGGAACACAAAATACATATTAATCTTAAACAAAACACCAAACTATAGATTATCTAGTTAATAACTATACAACAGGCCCTTATATAAACTATTAATGACACATAATTATTCCAACATACACATTATTTAAAGGTAGTCAACATTATCATAAAAAAAAAATCCTATCAACTGATTTATCAAATTAGAATGAATAAATGAATCGATCCAACTTAGTCAAAGGGTGGTCCAACGTGCATTATTACAATACATGGATGATATTACCTTTACTAGGTGCCATCAACATGTGTCCATCTTGGTGGTATCCAACATAGGGGTTTAGGTGCCAAAAATAATTACCTGCTACTTTGAACTAGATGTAGTTAACCAATGTAGGGTTAAACCCAATGATTTTCCAACATTCTTTTTGAACATCGATGCCCCTCACACTAATGCAACCTTAGCTATGGAATAGATATCTTTAACTATTATAGACTTGCATTACCAGAATGCACTTTTCCAAGGTAAATGAGTCCACTTTTCTCAACACTCTCAACATATTTATTTTTGCTACACACATAGTTATTCAAAATATAATTTTCCACGTGTATCAAATGCAATAATTTGTAAATATTTTAATGATATGCCAAAATGGGATGGCTTATCATGGAATGTGATTATTGTAGGATATAGAAAACACGAGGATACATAGGAGGCATGGACGCTCTTACACCAAATAGGTATCCAACCTGATTAGTTTACACTTTGATGGTAGATCCCCAACCTATGCCAAAATAAGAGCTTAGGAATAAGGTACACAAGAAGCCTTACGGATTTTTTAGAGAAATGCCTCAAACAAAATTGTCTCATAGAATGAAGGGATGCAATACACCAAAAACTATGATCATACTACCATTGAGTGCCAAAATGAGAACTTTAAAATAGGAAATGGGTGTTCAACAAAACTAAAAAGGCATCATGGAAACCATTTGATGGAAGGCTAAGTTCAAAGGTAAATGGATAGATGGAAATCCAAACTCCCCAACTTTATTGACTCCCTCTTGGCATCTACTAAAAAGGCAAACTTTTAAACAAGGTAAGGATATTCCTTAGTTTTAAAGTGGGTTTATTATCTAATGCCACGTAGTCAAAGGGTGAGTCATTCTGCATAAAGGATAGGGTTTACAAACAATAGGACATAGTTGGTACACAAGGAATAAAAATATTATAAAATAAACTACTAGATCAATGGATTAATTTTAGACCAAATACATATAGATTATTTTAAATAAAAATGGCCCAAAAATCTTAAATTGACTATTTTTTTTAAAAAAAAATCTATTTATTTGATATGATATAGCAGATCAGACCATTAAAACATAATATTTAACAAAGAATGATACAATAAAACCTCAACTAGAAGCACACATTGCCATTAACAAAGATAAAAATACAACATTATGACAAATATGAAACCTAAAACCACTAGCTTTTGCTTCGATCTATTCCTGTAGTCTCAAGTAAACACACTCAAGGAAATAGATCATTAGTTCCAAAGGAGGCTCAATCCCACCATGGTCGCCACATGAATCCCCATAAAAATTTGAGAAAAATAGTTATAAATGCAAACAACACTAAATCTACCCAAATTCCTACAAAGATCACTAGTATGAGAGAATTTAGAAGAGAAATTAGAAATTATAACAAATTTACCATCGTCTCACTCCTCCTTTGGATTATCTCATGGATGTTCTAATGGACTATTCAATGCAACTTGACTTGAATGTTTAGATTGCTTTTTAATGGCTCAAAGATGGATGACTTAGTGGATAGCTATAATGGACGTAAGAGGGATATGAAGTCTAGTATTATGAATGATATGGGGACAACATGGACTTGAATACCTTCCTTATTGTTTCATGTTTGGGGAACACCTCTATTTAAAGAGGTCTTTGGAAGGGGCTAGAGGGGGTTTGAGATAAATATTTTCCCCCTCAAATTTTGAATTTGAATAGGAGAAGGTTCTAGAGATGGGAAGCTTCTAGACCTTCTTTTGTGAGGGAAATATTTGAGCAATAAAATAATTTAAGAATTTAAGTGGAAAGTGGGGTTCTGGGGTAGGTTAAACTTTAAAATAACTATGGAATTTAGAATTAGGTGTAAAGTGGGGTATTTCATAGGATTAATTAATTAATTGAAAAAGTGATAGTGTTAATATGGGATTAAGTGATGAGATTAAGCATAATGTTAGTGATAAAAATTAGGTGCATACAAATAAAAAAGGCCATAAGAATAGTTTCCATAACAAGAGTTGTGTAGTGGCTAGTCCCTATCTTAGCATTGTAAATTATTTAAGATTCATTTTGTATGTAAGTTTACAATGCCAATTTCTTACAATAATAAATTTTAGGTTGGAGCCAATAAGACAAATAGAGAAAAAATAATAATGTGTGGGAAAAGAGTAGTGGCTAATATTTATAACTTATAAATATTAAGTGCATAAAATTTATAAATTAATTAATGTTTTCAATATGTTAAAATATAGATACAAAAATTAAGCAAGGAATAATAAACTAGACAAAAATAAAATGTAAAATATGATGGAAATAGGCATAGGAGTTCTATTAGTGATACAATGGATAATAAGAAAATTTGCCTTGAAACAGATACAAGGATTCAATTGCAAAATTGTATTTTTTGAAAATGATTTAAAAAGGATTGGAATATATATTTGTATTTTCAATGTTCCTTCGACTTGCACGAATGCAATTTTGGAAAATGTTAAAACACGTGTCAGTAAATGTTGAAGTTTGGAGGGTGTTCTAATGCAAAACAAAGATGATAATTAATAAAAAAAATTATTTTATTATCAAAAAATAAATTATTAATTGTCCATGTTCGTTACATATGAGAACCATAAATACATAGATTGGTAATTGGTGGGATACTATAAGAAGTATAGATTACTATAAACCCTAAGTAAACTACTATATAGAGTAAATTCATTATAAAGTTACGTAAGGGAACCTGTATACTAAATATTAATTTTGAAGATTGTTAAGAAAACACTATATCAATGAATTATGTTAATTAAATACATGTAAATAATGTCATTTGGAAATAAATAATATTAAAAAAGTTTAAAATCAAGTACGAAACTAATACATCTAATATAATAATGAATAAAAATATGTAATAACTAATATCATATTTTTGAAGTGTTATTATGAAGTGTCTTATGTTTACCATGAGATAATAGGAACATAATTATATTTATCTTCCATCTCTGATGATATTATTTATTTTTTGATTATCATAAAAAATAGTATGAATGAAAGTAGAAAATATAATCAAAAGTTACAAAAGTAGAAACATTTATTTAATGTTATATTTCTATTGTTCCCTATTATTCTCCTATGTTTTATTTTATTTGTGAGATTATAAACTTATATAATAAATTGCTTGTGCTATAATGAGATATCCTCCTTGTTAGCATTTTGTGTAGGGCCTTCTTATGTTTGATGTTATAGTCGTATGGTAAAATAAATATCATGTCAATCACTCACAAAAAATTTAATGTTGTTTTCCTTGACTATGGTTGATTATTTGGGGACACATGGGACAAAAAACAACATTATAATGTCTAAATCAAAACTTTAGAAAGTGAGTTTGAAATTCTTTGAACTGGCATATCTACCATTGCAAACTACAACAACTGCCAGTGATTTTTAAGATTTTTGAGCTCCGAATAGACTTTGAACACATCTAAAAACTACGATCAATGATATGAATGGCATTCAATTTTTTTTTTTTTGGATATATCTAGTGATGAATCAGATTTATATTTTGAAGGGACACTTCACTCTTTTTTTAAGGGCAATTCCACCTTTTGAAGGGTAGTTCCATTTTTTTGAAGGGTAATTTTGAGTTTTCAAAGGGTTTATTCTTTGGGTTTGTTCTTTCTTTCAGACTTTTATTTTAGACAAAAAGTCTGAAATAATTCTCCTTTGTAACTTTTATGAAAGAAGACTTATTTGTGACTCTCTAAAGGAACTCTTTTGGCTTTTTGTTCCGGATAAAAAGTCTGAAAGAATTGATCTTTGCAAATTTTTTGAAGGAATTGTTTCAAAAATTTTATGTGAAACAATATTTTTGAATGGTATATTAAAAATTACCAAAGGGCCTTTTTCTTCAAAGTGTCATTTGAAATTTTTTTGAAGGGACACTTTTTTAAATCCCAAAGGGCCTTTTCCTCAAAGAAAGGTCCACTTTCGTTCTTCTAAAGGGACACTTTCAAGGAAGGGTACAGTTCGAAGGTGCCAAAGGGCCTCTCTTTCATGGAAGTGGTCACTTACAAAAATTCTTAAAGGGAAATTCCATTCTTCTAAAAGCACTTCAAGTTTTGAGAAGATCTTTTCACTTGTAAAGTGCCCTACACAAAAGTCTGAAGGGTATTTTGTCTTCAAAAGTGTCCTTCATAAAAGTGCAATTAGTCCACTTCCAAAGGTATAAATGGACACTTGGGAAAAGTTTAAAGGGTATAAAAGTCATGAAGAGTCCATAGAAGGATTGTTGAAGGGCATGTTTGAGCAGTTTGAAGGGTATAAACACTTATGAAGAGTCCGTAGAAAGATGGGTCTAAAGAGAATAGAAGGGAGTCCATAAAAAGACAACACCATGAACATTAAACTTTAAACTTAGCAAATAGTCATTGGTATTCAAAAAAGGACTCATAAGAAGATCTAAGGGATCACATCCTTCATCCATCAAAACATTGAGAGAGCCCATACGACCATTGATCAATCAGGATCGAAGTCATTCCTTGAGGACCAATCAAAAAAGAAGGACAAAGCCAAATAGAATGAAAATGATAAATTTGCAATAGGTGGATAACCACTTTGATACCATGACTTAACTAAGAATATACCAATTTTTTTAGCATGAACATTGGAGGAGCATCTTTGAGAGAATATGTCAAGAGTGTAACCACTTGAGATGACAAATCAATCATGTGGTGAAAAAAACATCATTGGAAAAGATAGTTACAGCTGAAGATAATGACTCTTAATAGATTTATTCCTCTCTTTGGTGCTCAAAAGTCTCTCCCTCTCTCACATCTCTTGTGTTATATATACATCCCTTGGGCTAACTTAAAATCATCCACATAGTGTATGATGAAGCCCTGCTAGAATGATATCACATTTTGCCTTTAAGCATTAAGTGCTAGCCTATTTCCTTTCAATTTCTATCTAATTGTATAAGTGTGTAAGAGACATATAGTGACAGAAAGTAATGGTTTTCATCCTTTTGTCCTTTGTCCTTCATGCTTAAGCAATATTTTTGGATCTAATTGGTCATATAGAGTGTGTTTAAGTGTTGAATTTTTTGCATGTGTATTATTATTTTGAAATGTGCAAAGCTTGCCTTTCACTTCATTTTCCTTATGTCATTTTACACATCTCACCTCTTTGTTGAAATACTTGTGTTAGAATCCTTAGATCTTGGGAATGGTCTATGTGTTTTTATGTATCGTGCACTAGGTTATGACATTAATGTGGAGGACAATCTTTGATGCATCACCATTCTTTAAATATGTTTCTTTCATGCAAATTCTAACTCTTTTCCTTTCAATCAACTAGTTTAAATAGAGATTGTATAGTAAAATACATACAGGGAACTAGCCCTTTAAATTTAGAGGTTTATTTCCCCTATAAGCACACCCACATGCCTTGAAATGGTCCAACATTTCCAAAATATGGAAGAAGACTGAACACCCCCTTCTAAGGTGCAATATTTGGAGACAACAATTCTGACACACCTAGTGGGACCAATTATTTACATGTCAAGGTGAATGTTGGTCTTGACAAGCTTAGGTTTGTATAAATATCCTTAATCCAACATTTGGAAACTTAAAAAGGTAAAAATATCTAGTTGTAGATCAAGTTTCCCACATTATACTTCATGGTCCTCACTAGGTCATCTAGGACTTCTGATCAAGCCCATCTACTTGAAGCTCTTTTTGAAGAACAATGCCCTAAACTATTTCTAGTGCTTAGAGATCCTTGGCAAGGAGGTTTTGGAGAAGAACAAGAAGTTGAGGAAGTTGGAGAAACATGAGATCAAGAGGAAAGAAGAGAAATGGATAGACAATAGCCTTTCCTAGCCTTTAATGCATAAAATCTAATTAACCTTCTTGCATATGACCCTATTCCTCCCAATGCTACCAAGAGTCTCCCTAGGTTTAATGGAAAGGGTTATATTACCCCATCTGAGCATATTAGGGACATTTTGAAATTTTGTAACTTTCATAATGTCACTCGAGCCAACATAGCCATCATATTGCTTGAAATGTCTCTAAAATGCAAAACACTTAACTGGTATAGGACTTTGAAAGGTGGTTACATTACAAGTTAGGATGGCTTTAGGGAATTGCTAGTGACTAGATTTGAGAATAAGAGTGACCACACTTCATTGATCCATCAATTAAATGTGATAAAGAGAGGTCCTAATGAATCTATGGGGTATTTCAATGAAAGATTTCAAAAGACATGGCATAGTTTGCCACCTGTTATGAGACCTCCTCCAAGCTTTTTGTCCCCCACCTATCTCAAAGGTATTGGTACTGATGTAGTGATGATTTTAAGATATATGGAAGGATTCACTCTGCCTGATGCGTATGAAATAGCTATTGAATCTGAAAATAGCTTGATACAAGCTAGAAGACTCCCTCTAAGAGCTTCCATGCCATTGTTATCTCATGGATCAGTTGAAGCTCTAAGCATAGCTTAAATTCCTAATGCCAATGTCAAACCAAGAGCCTTCCCTAAGAAAGTGGATAGTGTTGTGGACAAAGATAAAGAAATCTATTCATTATGATCTTATCTCAAATAAGCTAAGTTTCAGACAAGTGCTCCACCTAACCATAAATCCTATCCTCAACAAGGCTATAGAGATCCACCAAAATACAACTACCAAGGAAGAGGATAGGGTTAGCAAGGTTTCAATAGGCATCCTAATGCATATAATCTTAATTCCACTCCTTCCATGAAGGCTATTATTGTAGTACATGATAATTTGGTCCAAATAAAAAATCATTTAGACTAATGGGGATAACCTCAAGGTCAGTTTATACATGATGGTGGACAACATAGCCAAGATTTAGTGGCATAAGAGGAAACTACTCCTTATGTAACTTTAAAAGAAGCAGACCTTATGCAAGGGGATAATCATGGAGAAGGCAACAACCAAAGTGTAGGCATGATGAACTTCCAAGCAAGATATGATTATGTGTTAAATTAAATCACGTCAGTTATAGCCAACACAAGAGCCAAGATGAGAGAATTGATATAAGTTCAAGAAGCATGAGTAACTCCAAGTGATGCCTCTCCAAGGCCACAAGGTGTGACTCCTAATGTAGTTCTTACTACAAGTCATGCTCTCAGCAAAATCAAAATGCTAGTTGGGTTTTCAAGCCTAAAACATAGTAGGTTTAGACTCCTTTTCTGCCTTCAAAGGTCCAAAAAAATGTGAATTCTCCCTCCCTAAAAATTATTTATTCTTTGAAGAATACCGAGATAAACATATCTCTTTGGGAGGTTTTACACATGATTGGTCAAAAGGAGCACTTGTAAGAACAACTTGCAAACATTCATGTAGACCCTCAAACTTCAAATCATAATAGTGTGGCCCTTACCAATTCTCAAATACATGTCTTATATCCCTCCACCAAGTCTTAATAATCTCTACCCTTTTATCTCACCTTCATTATGGGAGACGAGTTGGTCCATAATTGCATTGTGGATAGTGGAGCTAGTACCACTGTTATGCCTAAAGTGGTGGCTAATAAGTTAGGCTTAAAATATGAGCCACATAGAAAGGGTGTATTTAAAATTGATGGGACTCTAACTAATAAATTGGTACTGGTCAAATATTTGAAGGTCTTTCTACATGATTGCTCAGGTTTCCCAATTTTTCAAGATGTTATGGTGGTAGACCTTCCAGCGCATTTTATTATTTGCTTGTCAAGGGACTTCACATCAAGATAGGAGGGTACATTTATACTAATTATTATTTCCTATATTTTAAAACAAGTTATGGAACCAAGGTGACTATAAGGACTCATCCCTTATCAAGGTTTTATATTGAGCCATACATGGAGGCAAACTCAAATCAAAATTGTCTAATTAGCAAAGAGCAAGAAAGTGTTATGGATGGCGAAGCATCCTCCAAAATTGAAGGTATTTTTGATCTCTTCCTTTATAAATAAAACAATTAAACACATGTACTTGATCCATATACTTTCATTGAAGATACTAATTTGGGAGTTTATTGTATGCGTGAAGGGGATGTTCTAATCCCTTCACTCACTAATGAAGACCATGAGATTGATGGGATGTGGGAAATGTTATTTGAGGGCTCAATAATAAAATTAGGTGTAATATCTAGCATTATGTTAGTTTCTCCATCATATTAATCTATATTACTCCTCATATAGATTCCACTTTAGATGCACTTGCAATGTGGCAGAATATGAAGGCCTAGTCTATGGTCTCCAATGGGCAAAGAAGAGAGGAATCAAAAATCTAAAAAATTATGGAGATAGTGAATTGGTCATACATCAAGTGAGAATTCAAGATAAATCCAAGAATAATTTTATTAAATCCTAAAATCATAGGGTATGGGACCTACTTGAAGACTTTGATGCCTTCAACATACAACCCATACCAAGGGATTCCAATAAACATGTTGATAGTTTGGTTGCCAGAGAGGCATAGTTTGATACAACTACTGATGTGGGACAAGATAAAGATAAATATCATATCAAGATCATTGTGAGGCCCTCCATTTCAGATAATGAAGTGTCATGGTATGTGCTTGAAAGTGATGAACACATTGCACACTTCTTGCAAAATGAGACAGGTTTCTCCTCAAGAAACCAAAAGAGACTACATGATCAATATGAAGAGCAAATCATTCAACTGAAGACAAATAAGATACCTAAGGGGATTATTACCTTAGAGAGGTTTTTTGATGAGAATGATCAAAATAATAAACAAAGAGTGATCATTTCAACAAAGGAAGGAAACTATGAAAGAATCCTGATTTTCAAAGATAGACTTTTGAAAATTGGTAAAGTATGTTCTCAGCCCAAGAGGTAGGTTTTTATTGAATTGTGCAAAGATTTTCATGACATATTTACTTATTAGTATAAATAATTTAAAGGGTTTGATCCAAGTCTATATTATCATACCATCGAGTTATAACTTGTTGATAAACCAGTCAGACAAAGTCAAAGGCCTATCAATCTCAAGATAGAGAAACTCATGAAGAAAGAGCTAACCAAGTTGATTAAGTCTAGGATTATCTTTCCTATCAAACACTCATATTTGGTAGCTAATATTTTACCTATCCAAAATAAGAATGGAGAGATAAAAATTTGTGTGGATTTTTTAGATCTTAACAAAGTGTCTCTCAAGGATCATTATCTACTACCTTCCATGGAACAAATTTTGCAGGTTATTTCAGGTTCCCAATGCTTCTCTCTTCTTGATGGTTATTTAGGATACAACCAATTATTGGTAAATGAGGATCATTATTTCAAGATAGCCTTCAATACAAAGTGGGGAACCTTTTCCTATAATAAAATGCCTTTTGGTTTGTCCAATGCTATAGCCACTTTTCAAAGAGTAATAGACATGGATTTTAAAGGTTTGATCAATAAATTTCTTTTTGTGTACCTAGATGATGTAACTATTTTTTCAAAAGATGTTTCTGATCAAATGAAACATCTAAGGTAGGTGTTTGAGAAATTTAGAGAGTATGGCATATCCCTTAATCCAAAAAAGTGCATCTTTGTTGTTCATGAAGGTAAACTCTTAGGGCACATTGTTTCAGAAGGAGGCTTGTTTATTGACCCCAAAAGGATTGAGGCTATCCTAGGCTTATCCTTTCCTTAACACAAGAAGGGACTGTAAAGCTTCTTAGGGAAAATAAACTTTATTAGAAGGTTTAATCCAACCATGCTAAAAAGAACCAAGTTTTTACTTGGACAAATGAGGAAAAGAGTAGTTTTGAGACAATCAAGTAAGAAATTGCAAAATCCCCTACTCTCTTAAACCCAAACTCTGACAAGGATTTCATTATATATACCTTATCCAACCTTAATACAATCTCATCCATGAATATGTGCAATTATGATGAAGAGATAGAGAAACCAATTGTATTCTTTAGCCAAGGATTAGAGGATTATGAGGTCAGATATACATTTGTTGAGAATCAATATTTGATAGTGCTAAGGAGATTGAAAAATATTAGGCACATGGTCTCAAACAATAAGATACATGTCATGGTTTCTCATCCTAGTACCAAGGAGTTTCTCCTAAGCAAGGACCTCAATTAAAATAAATTTGGCTAGATCACAAAGGTGATGGAGTATGATGTGGACATCTAGGTGATAAACTTGGTGAGAAGACAATGATTATGCGAGCATTTAGCTTCAGATCTACTAGATCTAAAAGAAGAGGTCTTGATCAACCAAGTTCACCCCCAACCAGTTGATCACATACCAATTCAAAGATAGACACAAAACATCATTAGATTTCTTTAAAATGGTGAGTGTCCCAATGGTTTGAGCAAGTCTCAAAGGAGATACTTTAGATTATAGACCATTCCCTATTACCTTGTTGATAATTTTCTTTTTAGAAAGGACAAAAATGGTGTACTATTGATGTGTGTTGACAATTGTCAATTTGACATGCTACTAGAAAATTTCCACAATGGTATAGATGGATGTCATTTCTCTCCTAGAACTACAACTACAAAGATAATTATGGCTGGTTACTATTGGCTTAGTCTTTTAAAGGACTATTATAATTCGGCTAAGGTGTGTCCTCAATGTACCTTTTTTATAGACATAAAAAAACTTGAAGCCCTTCCATTGAATCCTATCCAAGTGGACCAGCCTTTCATGTAATAGGGCCTTAATTTCATTGGTATGATCAACCCTGCATCAAGTGTTGGACACAAATGGATATTGACTACTACTGACTACTTCACAAGGTGGGTAAAAGCTATTGCATTGAAGGAGGCAAATGAAAATGCTATCTTGGATTTTTATGAGAGCATTATAACAAGGTTTGGAGTTCCTCATGTCATCATTTCTGATAAACACTTGCTTTCATAAGTGATAAAACTTTTGATTGGGTAGGTAGGAATGGAGTTTAATTGAGTACCTCATCCAGTTATTACCCTCAAGGTAATGGATTGGCTGAGTCTACCAACAAGAACCTCATCAAGATCATTAAGATAAAATTGGAGAACAATCAAAGAACCTAACATATCAAGCTGAAAATAACTTTATGGGCAAACAAGATTACTCATAAGAAATAAATTGGTAACTTTCCCTTTATACTTGTTTATAAGAGAGAAGCTAGGTTGTCCATATCCCAAGAACTCCCTACCCTAGAACTTGTACAATAGCTGGAATTACTTGAAAACACTCTAATGGAAGTTAGGGTGATAGTACTAACGTAGCTGCAAGAGGCAACGGATGATGCACACAAAGCTATAGAGCACCATCAAGTACTCATGAAGAATTCCTTTGACAAAATAAAAAGTTCAAGAGTGTTCAAAGAGGGTGACTTGGTATTAGAATGGGATGAAGATAGAGTAAATCTAGGTAGACATACAAAGTTTGACACTTTGTGAAGTGGCCCTTACATCATCAGCAAGTGCAAGCAAAGCAACTCCTTTCAACTATGCAAGATGAATGGAGAAGATTTGCCTATCCCTATGAATGGGATACATCTAAAGTCTTACTATTATTCCTAGAAAGCCATGTTTTATAAATACTATTTTAGATGTGTGTTTCCTTTTGGTTTTTTATTATGTTCCCTAAGTGATTTTTAGCACAAGTGTGTTTCTTTCCTTCTGTTGGTGTGTGTCTCTTCCCTCATGCATGTGAATCAACTAGATCATGTTTTGAGCTAGAGGTCTATTTAGGTTATTTTTGGGTACTTATATGCATGACTTCATGCCCAATGGAAGGATTGAGGCAACTAGTCTTTGGCATAGTAGTCATGCCACCCCTCATAATCGCCAAAATGTTAGCCAAAATTCACTCCTAGGTTCTACGTTTTCATTATATCCAAATACAACATTCATAATGGTTTATACCCATACCAAAATGTCAAGTGTATTTTATTTTAGAGAATGATTTTTTTCACTCTCCTTACTAGCATTTTATTTCTTTTGGCAGGGTTTCACTTTAGGTTTTTTTCCAAGTCTCGAAGGAATTGACCACTTGCTTTTCTCAAATAAATTGGTCCTTTTTCCTTTGCCAAAGGGTATCTTCCAAGGAATTGTTACACTTCAACCTTTCTAAAGGGGTAGATCCACCTTTCAAAGGGTAATTCTAGCTTTTTAAAGGGTAATTCCATCTTTTTGAAGGGTAGTTCAACTTTTTTGAAGGATCTATTTGCTAAAGGAATTGGTCTTTTCAAAATCTCCGAAGGATCTTTTCTCATAAAAATGTCCTTTTGAGACTGTTCAAAGGGACATTTCCATTTGTGTCAAAGGAATTCTTTTCAATTTTCTGAAGGGAACTTTTCAGGTAAATGGAGCATTTCAAAGTTTTTAAAGGGACACTTTGCTCTTTTTCGAAGGGCAATTTCACCTTCTGAAGGGTAGTTCCATTTTTTTAAGGGAAATTTTGAGTTTCTAAAGGGTTTATTCTTTGGGTTTGTTCTTTATTTTGGAATTTTATTTTAGACAAAAATTCTGAAAGAACTCTCTTTTGTAACTCTTCTAAAAGAATTCTTCTTTGTGATTCTCCAAAAGAATTCTTTTAAGTTTTTGTTTCAGACAAGAAGTCTGAAAGAATTGATCTTTGAAATTTTTTTGAAGGAATTATTTTGAATTTTTTTTCTGAAACAATCTTTCTAAAGGGTATATTACAAATTTTTGAAGGGTATTTTTCTTCAAAGTGTCCTTTAAAAAAATTATGAAGGGACATTTTCAAAAATCCCAAAGGGCCTTTTCCTCATATAAAGGTTCACTTTCATTCTTTTGAAGGGACACTTTCAAGGAAGGGTATAGTTTTAAGGTGATAAAAGGTCTCTCTTTCAAGGAAGTAGTCACTTACAAAAATTCTGAAAGGGCAATTCCATTCTTCTAAAAGGCACATCAAGTTTTGAGAGGATCTTTTCACTTGAAAAGTGCCCTACACAAAAGTCTGAAGGGTCTTTTGTGTGCAAAAGTGTCCTTTAAAAAAGTGAAATTGGTTCATTTCCAAAGGAATTAAGGGACACTTTGGAAAATTATAAAGGGTATAAAAGTCATCTAGAGTCCATAAAAGGATTGTCGAAGGGCATGTTTGAGCAATTCAAAGGGCATAGACACTTGTGGAGAGTCTGTAGAAACATTGGTCCAAAGAGAATAAAAGGGAGTCCATAGAAAGACAACACCACAAACATCAAACTTATACCTCAACATATATCCATTGGTGTTCAAATAATAAGGACTCATAATTAAATCCAAGGGCTTACATCCTTCATCTGTCAAAACAATGAGAGAGCCCATACCACTATTGATCAAATAGGATCCAAGTCATTCCTTGAGGACTAATCAAAGAAGAAGGACAAAGCCAAATAGAATGAAAAGGATAAATATACAATAGGTGGATAACCAATTTGATGTCATGACTCAAATAAGAATATCCCAATTATATTAGCATGAATGTTGGAGGAACATCTTTGAGAGAGCAAGCCAAGAGTGTAACCACTTGAGATGCCATGGATCAATCATGTGGTTGAAAAGAGCATCATTGGCAAAGATAGTTTCAGCTGAAGATAATGACTCCTAATAGATTGATTCCTCTTTTCAATTCTCAAAGGTCTCTCCCTCTCTCATGTCTCTTGTAATATATATACATCCCTTAGGCCAAGTTAAAATCATCTACATAGTTTATGGAAAAGCCCTGCTAGAGTGATATCATAGTTTTCCTTTAAGAATTAAGTACTATCATATTTCCTTTCAAGTTCTATGCAATTTTTTGAGTGTGTAAGAGATGTATAGTAATAGAAAGTGATGGTTTTCATCCTTCTATCCTTTTTCCTCCATACCTGAGCAAGATTTTTGAATCTAACTAGTCATACAAAGTGTGTTTAAGTGTATTGAATTTTTGCATGTGTATTACTATTTTGAAATGTGCAAAGTTTTCCTTTCACTTCATTTGACTTGTGTCATTTTACACATCTCACCTCTGTGTTGAAATACTTGTCTTAGAATCCTTAGATCTTGGGAATGGTCTATGTGTTTTTTTGTATCATGCACCAGGTTATGACATTCATGTGGAGGACAATCTTTAGTGCATCACCATTTTTAGAATATGTTTATTTCATTCAAATTATAACTCTTTTCCTTTCAATCAGCTAGTTTAAATAGAGATTGTCTTATAGAATAAATATAGGGAGTTAGCCATTTAAATCTAGAGGTTCATTTCCCCTATAGGCACACCCACATGCTTAGAAATGATCCGATGTTGCCAAAATCTAGAAGATGACTGAACACCCCCTTCTAGGGTGCAATATTTGGAGACAACATGAGCAACATACCCCTATTATTTTAATATTGGGACCTTTGAGAAACCCTTATTATAAAACATGGTAATTTCAATAAGACAAAGTCTTCCACAGAGTTTGAAGTTCATCCAAGTTGTTTAAAGATAAATTGGTGTGGTTTTATTTTGTCTTAATTTGGACTAGCATTGTTAATGAAGTTTGTTTGAATATTAGTTGTAGGTTTTATGCCATGTATCCTCAATAATTCTATATTCCAAAACCCTAGTAAACCCTTAGTTCAAATTTGAATAAAGGCAGGAACCAAATTGGTGGGATCCATTTAAAATTTGTTTATTGACTTAGATATAAAATGCATATCTTAGGTTTAATTGTGTTTTTTAACACAACTTAACTAAGAAACTTGACCCACCTCATTATTTCCACCTTTTCAAAAAAAAATTGGCCTAACTAATGTTGTCGTGTAGGGTCCCTTTCAATATTTCCCAACTTAGCCTAAGGTTCTAGTAGTAAGGCATCGATGTACTCATTAATACAGTCACAACCTTAGTCTTAGTGCCTTAAGCCTAAGTCTTTTATATCCCCATGATCCTAAATTAAATTATTTTCATCTCATAGGATCCTAAAATTATTGATTTACCATGACATTTGATCAAATGGAGCAAAGATAACATAAAAAATTAGCTTAAATAGCATACATTTTGGATAATATGATGATCCACACTTACAAAGACTCAATCAGATGGAGTAAAGCATAATTGAAAAGCCAAAAATTAATAGGGAGCCCAAAATATGGACACACAACACCATTACTTTTGAAGACTAAAAGGAAAGGGGACCCACTTGACATGATAGCCAATCAAAAGAAAGTCTTCAAATCAAGATCCCACAACTATCACTTTATCATGACATTTGATCCAATAGAGTGAATTAACACCGAAAACCTTGGAAGCCCTATAAAAATGACAAGTGTCATCCTCACATTTGACCCTAGATATTTTAACAAACTTAAGATTGATGTTCATGTGATCATCATTTAAACATCCAAAAAGACTAACTTGACGCTCACTCGACTATCTACTTTAAGTCCATTAAAATGAAATTTTCACTAGTTTAAACTTGACATCCATGTAACTATCAAATTATGTCTATGAAGGTGTATTTGATGCCTGTGAGGTCATCAATTTTAAATTGATTAAATTTTCTTACTTAGTGTTCAAATAATGTCCCAAAACCCTATTTTTACTCTAAAGTGGCTTGCCAAACTGAGGGAAATGCTCAAAATATGTCCAAAATAGAAGGCATCGATCTGTAGAACATAAATATATGCAATAAATATACGTAGCCTAATTCTATGCTTTAAGAATCCAAATTGCATTTTTCATAATGGACCTTAAATCATATACTTACCCTATGTAAAATTTAGATTATCATTTCATGTTGAACCCATTTTGAGCATGGTTTGTGACACATGGCATAAATATTTTAGTCTAATGTTTTCATTATGTTTGTTAAACATAATGCATACATTAACCTAGAGTGATTATACCTTGACCCCATTTTTCATAACTTAAGTTTGAATTCTTTAGCTTAAGGTATGTCTCATGCTAAATAAATATGAAACAAACCTTAGCCTAAGGGATGTAAGCCTAAGTCATGAATTTTAAAAGTATACTAACTTAATGTTTGAGAATTTTTATAGATCAACGGTTTGCATTTTATCACTAAGTTTGATGTAATAGTTAGAAGGTCCCCAGATACTTTTTAATGAAACCTCAAGAACCTATGGACGTACTATGTGGCCAATGATTATTCAAAAAAGGATTGACATAAGATTTGGAACACGGGGAAGATGCGTGAGCATGCCAATTATCATGATCATAAGGTTTAAGACCTAGGAAACAATTAAAAGACAAGGGCCCAAATTATGATCAAAAACTCATGATAATCCAAGATTTTGATTTTACAACATGAAATAAATAAAGTATTTTAAATACCAATGGCTAGTGTTCAAATGGCATTTATGAAATATGTCATGAAAGATCCAAACTAGTGTCACATAAGCTCTATGAAAGTAGAAAAGGACAAAACTAAAGATCTTGTGGGATCAAAAAAAAATTTATAAATGAAGCATTTCAAATCAAATTCAAAACATGTATAAGCCAAAGCCTATATATTTTCCACCATTAAAGCTCCAGAACCTTAAACCCTGCATAAAAGGCAACCCAATCAGGCTCAATTTGCTATCAAATTGACCAAAGTAAGCTTAATTATGTTCCCAAGTGTAAGAGAGATTACAAATAAATCATCTAAAATTTGATGTGAGAAATTGGTATAGACAAGGATCATGACAACTGATAGACAAAAATTAAAGGAAGAGGTCAATCTCTATTTGACAATAGATAGTGAGGGTTGGGTATTCAAGGACATATAACCAGACCTTACCACACTAAACATCCATGAAATAAGGAATTGGTTTGAGCTCTTATTCATGGTAGAAGAATTATAACCCATCTAAAAGGAAGAGCATAAAAATGCCACCACCAATAGATGACACTATGACCTGGTTGCAATCCATATGGCTGGCCTCTATCATGCCATGGCAAAACTAGAGGTGTTACACTACATTGATGTCCTTGCCTCCATTTTTTTGATTATAGGATTGGTAGTGAATAGATTATTAGGAAAGGTAACTCAAAAGAGGTAGCATACATTTCCCTTATTGCTTTCAAAAAGTACTATAAGCTTCATCTTCCCCATGTGGACCTTCCCAAGATGAGGGAATGGACCAATAACCATGACATGGACTCCATCCTCAGACCCTAGCTAAACCAAAGACCTCACATCTTTAGAACCCTTGATGGAAAAACCCCTCTCATCCAATTTATAGAAGGTATTAGGGTGATGATGACCTTGTTGAATATATTTTTTGCTGACCCTTCAACCACTTATGTAAATAAGGTTTGGGTCTGATATGTACACTTATTAGTATAAGAAAAAGATTTTTTTGATAAGAAATTCATCACCATCAAGAGAAAGACTTCCAAGAAATTCTACATGATGTCATATATGCTTGACACCCTTCTTGCTTCAGTCACCTTTCCTAGCATTAGGAACTGGTCCCTAGAGGGTAGGATAACCATCTCACACCACTATTTTAGGCTGTGCATATTCAAGTATAGGAATCACATGTAGATTATTTATGATTACATTTATCTTGCTATAGTATATGCCATCAAAGTGTCCCCATGCCTAGAATGCACCCCCTCATCAAAAGATATGTTTAAATGATAGGGGACATATGGTATTATCCTAATTGCATAGTCATTAGGATAGAAGGAATCATGTCTTAACCTTATAGACTACTAGTGCATGTCCTGAATAAGCTTATTGAGTAGGAAATTGCCTCCTGACTCATCCTTGGGATTTACAAGGCTTTAAAGGAAAAATTGAATGGTCTGCTTCACCCCTTTCCCTTGGATATTGGGAAAATCATAATTAAAGATTGGAAGCAAGTGGAAGTTATGGTCACACACAACAAATCATTTGGATTTCAACTATATGAACTTAAAATGTGGGATCCAAGGAGCAAGGTGGGAAACCATTTAAAAGACAAAAAGCTCAAACTTGAGTATGTACACCAATTGGCTATCCATGACACCATATATATTAGATCTAGGAACTATGAGGAAGTGTTGGCCAAGATCTAGGGCCATAACATCAATCTAGAGCATACATTAGTTAGGGACATCAAGCCTTCTAGGGAAACATGGCAAATGCACCCTTTACAATACCATTTGTTACATAGGTAATTTGGAACAACCCATATGCAACCTCAAATAGAGTAACCATATCCCTACTAATAGGTTGAGAAATTTTAGGATGAATAAGATAGAGGGAATGAGAAATTTGAAGAGGTCAATCTAGAAGAGAGACCTAGGAAAGGTCCTTCATCTTCAACACTGCCCCAAAAGCCACCTTTCCCAATCTATTACATTAACATGATAGCCTTGGAACAAGAAGAGACACTCAAGGGTGCCCTCAAGGAACTTACAAAATCTTATGGCTCAGGTGGAGAGGAGGACCCTTCAAAGGGAATAATAAGAAAAGATATAATTCTCATAGCACCTTAAGAGAAGAGGAAGGCATAATTGGCCTTGATCCCAGTGGAACCAAGGAAGAAATTTCTATTGACCTTCACTCATCCCACTAGTGAGGTCAATCTCTTCAATGATGAATATCCAATTCATGGACTAGTCATTTTAGACTAGTTCATGTATGGAAAATTGCAAAAGATCCCATCTCTCTCCCACTCATGGTCCATGATAAGAGTTGGTGTGAATTTTCATGATGATATGAAGCCTTAGATAAAGGCTATAATTAAGGAGTAAAAAGAGAGGAGAATTATGGTCACATAATTCTATAGAGGTAAGAAGATGGATGCTCTAAGAGAATCTACTAGCTCAAGTGTGGAGGTACTAAAACCTCCCTAGTTCAAGGAACCAATTACCATAATTCATTTTAATCCTAAAACAACAAGATTAGAGAGATTAACAACTAAGATAGCCATGGTTGGGATAGAAGAATTCACCTTTCAAAAGGTGGAACCTTTGGTAGGTTTGACCCCTATTATAGAATAAAAACTTGATGAGGTTGCAATACATGAAGAAGATGCAGAAATCTTGCTATAAGCATAGTCACAACAAGCCAAGGTTAGAGTCCAAGGTCTAAAATAAAATATCTAGAATTTAAAAAGAGAAATGGAGAATTTGTGAACATAGACTATCTTATCAATCCTAGAGGGTATCAAAAAATACTAGAAAAATCATTTTATGACATGTGTAAGGCATTAAAGTCAATGAAAATGATGCAAAGTGCATTAGAGGACTAGGAGACATTAGCCAAAGACCTAGTCATCTAATGACAGGCCTCAGAGGACAAGATTTTTTAGCTCCTCAACATTCAAGCAAAGAAGTACATCCCAGAATTTAGAACCATGAGTATGGGACACCTAGGCACAATATTGGGGATTGTAATTGATAAGGTTCAAAACTTGAGTACCTAGCATACCAAGATAAAGAGGCTTCTAAAAGATGAAAAAGGGCTCATTAGTAGAATTGAGCAACTTCTTGGGACCATGCTTGTCAATCCTGCACAACCTACTTCCCTTGGCATCATCAATGATGAAGAGTTCAATCATAGGGCCACTTTGATGAATCAAAAAATCTAAGGGAAAAGCAAATGCCAGTCTAGAAAAGATAATATCAAGATCTTGGATATGATATTAAATGCAAGTGAGAGGATCAACAAAGCTAAAAGCATCAAGGAGGCCTTGGACAAAAATGACAAAGAATTTAATGAACTAACAGACCAAGAGGAGGGATGCATCATGAAGCTTTTTATGGATCTTGAGCTAGTTGATGAACAACATGAAAGGGCCATGAGCTTTCTCTAGCAACAAACAGGGGGCCCACCAACAAGTTAGAGCAATATTCTATTCTAATAGAAATTAGGTAACACTTTATAATAAAATATTCCATTGTAAAGGCATATGCTATTTTGTTAGCATATTTTCCTCTAGGTCAATATGATTTCGGAAAGCATGTGTATTATAGGGCTTCTAAGGACAACTATCCTTACCTATGTACACTTATATTTTGTAACTAACTAATATACTACATATTCTTCATATAAAGGCGTGTATCACCATTTTAAAAAAAGAGAGATATTTCTGATCAATTTTTTATACTTGAAGCAATTAATAGAATTAAGGAATTCTATAGGGATTATCCATTTTGATGTGTTAATTTCTAATTTAACCTTTCTCTCAATTGTTAGTAGAGGTCTTGAATTTAAATAGTGTCTTTTAATTATGAGTAACATTATTTAATCATAGGGTTACTGATTTGTGCATGTGCTAGATTAGTTGAAAGATCTTAGGTTTTGCTTCATTCCATTTTGCTTTGTATTTAGATGTGCAATGGCTATTTGATTATAATGGTAAATCCATAAAGTAGACCTAGTTCTTACTTGTGATTCTTAAACATTTTCCTCTAAAGTTTACCTGATATATAGTGAGATTCGATCTTAGGATATGTTGCATTATATATTTGTTAAATGTGTATTCAGTTTTCATTAATAGTTTGTCATAATGTTTAAGGCTAAAATTAGCAATCACTTATTTATTTTTTGCCCTACCCTTCTCTTTGCTCTTTTTTTACACCATGATCATTTTAGCTTTAGTGACATTATAAAAATACATTTAGATTAGTCTGTAGCTTAAAGTATGAACATAATTCACTAAGTCTCAACAATGATTCACAAAGAATGGACCAAGGTGGATCCTAACCACCAAAATTATATAAATAGTGTGGAACAATTATCTTACTCTATTGCTATTTCACATGTAACCAAATTTTCAAAACCTATAACTCATGCTCTAAATTTTCTAAATTCTAAAATGATAAGTGTTCTTTAAACACTATGTGAACCTATGGTACATTTAGAAGCATCAACAGGATAGCTCCCACTAGTGCTAGAAGGAGGGCCAGTTCTTTGAATCCTTATTGATGTTAGCCTTGTTTTACCTAAAGATTAGTATATCTTTTTGTTTTGAGTGAATTATTTGATTTAAAATATAAAGATCATTAACCTTTTATGTTTTTAGCACATCTTTGTGCTTCCTTTTTAGTTCTTTGGGAATTAATGTTTGTTTCTGGTAAATTTTGCTTTAACTTTGAAAATCCATAGTATCTGAGGTTAGAACGGTTCATTTTGATCAAAGGTGGGAATATATTTCATATATCTGAGTTCCTTTAGTCTTATAATTTCAAAGATAGACCATATTCATGTATTTGAATGCACTTTTGAGCCAATTCAATCAAAGATCAATGTCATTTGTAAATCTTCATACCACCTTTACCAAATAAGCTCAATATGTAGGTTTAACTCTTATTCTATGTAAATTTTACTTGACACATCATATTTTAGGTAGGATATTTTAATTTCAAATTGGAATTGCCTAAGATTAGATCAAGGTCACACTCATAAACCAGAGAGCCTTTGCTTGAGCTCAGGGTACAAAAAAAATCCATATGTGATAAAGCTACATGTAGGAGATCTAAATCTCTTCCAACTTCACTGATTCAAGGTACCCATACCTTCAATAATCACTCAGGTATGGCATGGTTAGGGGATTCCTTGATTAATATGCCAAGGGTGGTTCATGATCTTCTAAGAAATCTCAAGAAATATATACCTACATTTAGTCCAATAGGTGACATGACTACTAAGGAACATATAAAATATTTTAAGGTTGATTTAAGATTGATTAATGTTGTACATGAAGATGTGGCATGTAGGCCATTTCTATTTACTTTTAAGGATGGAATTTATGAATGGTTATTGAATTTACTTGACAACTATATCACAAGTTGGAATAATTTTAACAATTTCTTTGTTGATCAATTTGGTAAAATTATTAGTCCTTGTGTTACATACCATTAGTTCACTACTATTAGAAGGAATGTCAGTGAACCCATCATGTCCTTCAATTCTATATTTAAAAAGATGTATAGTAGGACCATGGAACCATACAAGCCTAATAATGTCTTATCCCTAGAGATCTACAAAGATGAAGTAAATCCTATGACCTTTGTGTTCCTAAAAGGTCTATCCCAGTTATAACTTCATTAGCCCAAGCCTATTTTGAATCAATAATCATTAATGATCAAATTCAAGCCTAGGGGAAAATGGCTTATTTATTTCCAAATGTGACCCCACACCTGCCTGTGATGAACTTGTTCCCCAATAATAACCAAAACCTCCCAGCCTTAAACCAAATTTTGAATCTAACCCAATTGCCATTAAGTCATACAACTCCAAATCAAAATTTGGGATTCTTGACTCATCCCACTAATGGCTTCAATCCAAGTGATTAAAGAGCTTTATTATAAACATAGGTGATAACAATAATTAGGTACATAATTCTAAAACTCCAAAAAATGAGAATGAATCTATCTTGAAAATGGTTCAAAAATTAAACACTGATTTCCTTCAGTTATAGAAACAAGTAGGTAATACTAGATATCACTCTGATAGGAATTTATCATTTCAAAGGTTCAATAGGCCAAGTAATAGATTTTAAAATGATAGTTTTCATAATAACAAGGCTAATGAACCATCTTCCATCAAGAATATGGACATTAATCTTATTGACATTTCATTACCTGACTATTATAGGGTACATTGCATAACCAAACATGGAAAAATTGATTGTATATAATTTTCCAAACCCTTTGAATCTTTTCAAGAGGAATTGGATACATGTTAAGTGGTTGCTAACAAAAATAGTGGTGCAAGAACCTCTAGATATAAGCCATCTAAGTAGGCCTTCATGGTGGACACCTTTGACTCCCCCTTTTAAGAGAAATATGAGCCTAACAAGATCCCTAACAAAGCCCAGGCCTTTTAGCAGTTCTTGAAAAAAACTTACCCCTTGAGGAATAGAGAGTAGAGGCAGCCTTTAACTACCTCAATGCCTCCAAATAATTTTAAAAATCCTCCTAACATCTCTTCAAGTAATAATTCACAGCCACCAAAAGGGTGTACTTCTAAACCCAATGTTAAGATTCCTAATTCTTCTAGAAAAATTGGTTATAACATAGTTGAAGACATGAAGAAAATAAAGGTTAATATAACATTACATTAACTCAAGTAGATTATCGAGCAAAGGGATCTCCTATTCGAATCTTTGTAAGGAAAGCATAGTCCCTTTAAGATTGATCATGCCAATGTAACAATTCATAAAACCAAAGCTAAGTCTCCTCCTTTCTTTATCACTATCAATATGTTTGGTAAGAACTTACATAATTGATTATTATAGTCAGGAACATCTACTAATATCATACATGTAGTAATATTCAATAAAGTTTGTTTAACACCTATAAAGTTTGATAGGTTTGTCACCCAATTAAACAAATCTAGGGTTAAAGTTGTAGGATAATTATTAAATGTTCATATACAATTGACTTCTGAGCCTAGGGTGAAATAATTCATTGATATTCAAGTGGTTAAAATAAGTAATGTTTATGGAATATTATTGATTATGAATGGACTAAGGATTTGAATGTTTACATGTCCATAGATTGCACACATTTGTGGCTACCTTGGAAGGGTGTCCCAAATCAAATTAGAGTTGAGAGAGAACCAAGAATGAAACATATGATAACTGAATACAATCTTATGAATGAGAGGGTCAACATAATAGACTTATACTTAGGGGTTTTCATTATAGAGGTTGACAAGGTATGTGATACCAAGAATACTATGTTGTTCTTGGATTATGGAAATTTCACTTTGATGCTATTAGGTATAATACTAGATTAGGTATTGGTATTGTTTTAACTAACCCCACTAACAATAGGTACCATGATTCTTATAAACTTCAATTCCCTTATACTAAAAATCTCTTTGAATATGAATCCCTTATCCTTGGCTTACAATTTGATATAAAAAACAAGGTCAAAGAACTACTAGTTTATGGGAATTCAGAAATAATGGTTAACCAGGTCAGAAACAAGTACCAATGTAAGCTCTCATAGCATAAAAGGTATAAGCTTAGAATTTGGGATCTAATTGAATCATTTGATTCCTTTGACATAACTTCCATCCCAAGGTAAGATATTCAAGTAGCTGATTAATTGGCATCTACTACAGCTAACCTCATGCTCAATCAATATTCCCTTAATTTTAGCATTGAATTGATCCCTTGTCCTTATGTACCAGATAATATTAACCACTTCCAAGTCTTCAATGATGATCATCAGATATTGGATTTCATGACTAATTTTGGATCATTTATGCTCATATCATTGATGAAGCTAATGAAAGTACATCTAGGGAAGTAAATTTAATGGTAGTCATTTAGTTGAATGACAATGAAATTCCTAAAGGGATGATTGCTTTAGAAAGACCTTTTAATCAAGATGAACTTGATAAGGCTCCTAATGTCCCCAAGGTAATTGGGAAGGATTATAATGTTATTGATATTGGCATTCATGATCATTCTTAGCTGGTAAATTTTGGGAAGGCCTACACAAATATTGAAAAGAAGAAAGCTAAGGAACTTCTTTCCCAATAGAAAGATGTCATATCATGGTCTTATGATGACCTAAATATATGTGATCTAAGGGTAATCATACATACTATACCCATTAAAGGGAGATGAAAACCCTCTAGGAAGAAATAAAGTCCTATAAACACGGTCTTAGAACCCATGATCTTTAATGAGGTCAAAAGATTACTATATACTAGGATAGTCTTCCCCATCAGGTACTCTACCTGGGTGGCTAATTTGGTGCTAGTAAATAATAAGAATGGTGAGATTAGGATTTGTATAGATTTCACAAATTTTTAAAAATCATCAAAGAAGGACAAATACCCCCTTACTTCCATAGACTAAGTAATTAAAGTTGTTTAAGATCAAATATGATGTCATTCTTGATGGTTTTTCAGGTTACAACCAAGTATTGGTTGATAGAAAGGACATTATGAAAACAACCTTCACAAAAAAGTGGGGAACTTTAACTTACAAGAGAATACCATTTGGACTAATTAATGTAGGATCCACCTTTTAAAGAGCTATGGACCATGCCTTCTAAGGCTTGATTGGTAAGTGCATTATCATATATATGAATGATCTAATAATTTTTTCTAAAAATAGGGAAGATCACTTCATGAATTTACAAGTTTTGAAAAATTTAGAAGGTATGGCATTTCTTTGAACCCTAAAAGGAGTATCTTTTGTGTGACTAAAGGGAAATTATTGGGTCATGTTATAACTAAGGATGGGATCTCTAAAGATCCTAAAAGAGTGGAGGCCATATCTAGAATAGAACCTCCAAATAATAAAAAAGAGATAAATTCATTTTTTGGTAAGATAAATTTTGTAAGAAAGTCTATCTTTGGTTTTGCAAAAAATGTCAAACCACTGAATGACATGATGAAGAAGGATGCCAAAGTCACATGGAATGAATATTCCAAGAAGGCATTCCATGATATCAAGGAGGCCATCAATCAAGCTCCAATCCTTATAAGTCCCAACTTTTCAAGGGACTTTTACCTCTATTCATTTGCATCTGATCACACTATGACTACAGTGTTAACTCATAAAGTTGAAGGGTGTGACCATCCAATTGATTTTATGAGTACCAATTTTAAGAATGTTGAGTTAAATTATTCATTGATTGATAGACATGTATATGCATTAGTCAAGGTAGTTAATAAATTTAGACATTACATCCTTAGAAATAAGGTGCATGCCATCTTACCTAACCCTACCACCAAACTTATGTAAGTTAGAATAAATTGGGAGAATGTAGAACTAAATGGATGTCAATCTTGTAGGAATATAACATACAGATGAAAATAACAAAATTGGTAAGGCACCAAGTTTGATTCAGATGATTTATAATACTAACCCTAGGCTAAGTATTATGCAAGTAGATCAACAAAACTTTCAAACTAGTGAGTGGTATGACCCAATCATACATTTTTTAATCAATGGTACTTTTCCTACATGTCTATCTAGGGAGAAAAAGAGGGCCTTGAGGATAAAGGAAACCCACTATTTGATCAATAATGGAATCTTGTATAAAAGGAACTTTGAATGAATCTACATGAGATGTCTTTCACAATAAGAATCTACCCAAATCATGAGCACCTTTCATGAAAATATAGGTAGTGGACATCCATCTAGGAAAACCATATCCCACAAAATTCTTAAAGATGGCTATTATTGGCTAGCTATTTTTAAAGATGCTCATAAACATGTGAGGGAATTCCATTTATGACAAATTTTTAGCACCAAGGAACCAAAGGCAACAATGCCTCTACAACCAGCCATGATTGACAAACCCTTTGTGTAATGGGGGCTAGACTTTGTTGGTGTAATCAAACCAAATTCATCTGAAGGTCAAAAATATTTCCTTACTACCACAAACTATTGTACAAGGTGTATTGAAGCTACAACCACCAAATAATTCAAAACTAAGGAAGTGATCAACTTCTTAGAAGAAAACATTTGTACCAAGTTTGAGACCCTAGTATCTCTAGTATGTGATAATGGATCTACCTTCATATCCATAAAGATGACTGAATGGGATTATGATAATGGTATCACTCTCAAGTTTACATCTAACCATTATCCCCAAGGAAATGGAGTCTCTGAGTCAATAAATAAGAACCTAATGAAGGCAATCAAGAAGTTTGTTGAAGACAAACCTAGGACTTGACATAAGCTCCTTAAATTTACACATTGAGCTGATAAGATAAGAATCAAGTAAGCCTTAAGAGCCTCACCAGTTCTACTAGTATATGGATAGGAACCCATCTTTCCTATCACTCTCAAGTTTCCCACATACAAGTTTATTCAAGAATACATGGATGATAGCCAACATTTAGACAATTCTAGATTACTGGATATCATTCAGATGGAAGATTCAAGGGAGAAAGCCTTTACTGACTTTAAAAGGTCCAAAATCAAGGTGTTTAGGTAAGGAAACTTGGTTCTTATTTGGAAAAAAGGATCTAACCCTAAGTGTAAGCATGGAAAATTCATTCCCTTGTGGATTGGCCCAAAATAAATTGCAGAAACATTGGGAAACAACACCTTTAAACTCAAGGACTTACAAGGAGAAGAGTTCACATTGCCCACTAATGGGTAGTATCTCAAACACTATTTCTCTACTCCTCCTCTTAAGGTCTTCATGGAATAAGTTGTAAGATGATTAGATTAGTGTAGGTAGGCTAGTTAGTTTATTCCCATGTTATTTCCTTCTGGTCCCTTGTTTATACATTAGCATGTACAAGTTTTATTATTTTCTTTTATTGTTGTCTTTCTTTTTATTATGTGTTTCTTTCATGTTGCTTGGTTCCTTGATTCTAATAAGTCTCCAGGGATAATATTGAGCTCATAAGTTATGAATTTTGCTTAAAATATTCCCCCTAATTTATAAATGAAGGTATGAACCCCATGCATAAGGCAACCATGGTTCTGAAGCATAAATAATAATATTGTAACATAGAGAAATTAAGCAAGAGCAATGAAGAGACCAATCATTTCATGAGACCCCAACCATTTCCTTAACCTCAAAATGGTTTTAAGAAGACTTACACTTGGGGAGTGGAGACTCAAATTACCGAAAACTAACACTTATTTAACATCCTTACCTAGGATAAGAGTTACAACCATAGATGATTTTCCAGAGATTAAATACTTGACCAAATCTTAAAACTTGGCTATCTTGGTTCCCAACCTTGTTGAAAGAATAAAGATATAAGAAAATACAAAAATAAGATACAATGTAAAATCTAAAGCTTTTAAGTAAAGGTGATTCTGGCAATCTCCATTAGGGCTATGGATGTTTGGGTGGTAGTAGATCAAGGCCATGAGTGTAGCCAAATGTATCTTTGTTAGGGCTATAAATGCTTGGATGGAAGTAGATAAATGTCCAAGCCTTCCCTAAGTTAAAACATAGTTCATAATGAACATTTTAGTATACTATAAGTTAATGTAAGTGATTGAGGACATGAAACTAGAAGATGTTTCTTGAATCCTATGGAAAATAGTAAGTGGAATCAAACTCACACATAATTTGGGTATGTCCTAGTATTTGACCTTAAGTCTACAATTGAAAGGTTTGTTTCAACCATAATCTAATCTAGATGATGGTTTTGATCAAGTGAAGTGTATGACCTAATAATTTTATCTAAACCCAAAGTCTATAGGTTCTAACATTTTCTAAGTTTCCCCCATGAGTTTCCATTTTTTGGGACCAACATACCCCCATTATTTTAATATTGGGACCCTTCAAAAATCCTTATTATAAAACATTGCAATTTCAATAAGACAAAGTTTTCCAAAAAGTTTGAAGGTCATCCAGGTTGTTTAAAGATAAACTAGTGTGGTTTTATTTTGTATTAATCTGGACTAACATTGCTAATGAAGTTCATTTGACTATTAGTTATAGGTTCCATGTCAGTTATCCCTAAGAATTTTGTATTCTAAAATCCTGACAAACCCTTGGTTCAAATCTGAACAAAGATGGGAACCAAATTGGCAGGAACCATTTTAATTTTTTTTAATAGACTTAGATATAAAACACATATCTTAGGTTTAGTCATGTTTTTTAACACAACTTGACTAAGAAACTTGATCCCCTTATTATTTCCCCCTTTTATAATTTATTTATGGCATAAATAATGTTGTCGGGTAGGGTCCCTTTCAATATTTTCCAACTTAGCCTAAGGTTCTGGTACTAAGGCCTCAACATATTCATTAATAAAATCATGACCTTAGTCTTAACACCTTCAGCCTAAGTCTTTTATATCCCCGTGGTCCTAACTTAAATTCTTTTCATCTCATAGGATCTTATGATTGTCACTTTATCATGACATTTGATCAAATGGAGTGAAAATAACCTAAAACTTTGGATTAAATAGCATGCATCTTGGATAATCTGACGATCTATGCTTATTTTCAAGGAATCAATCAAACAGAGTGAAACATAATTGAAAAGTTAAAAAGTAATAGGGAGCCTAAAATATGGACACACAACACCATTAAATTTGAGGACTAAAAGGATAGGGGACCCACTTGACATGAAAACTAATAAAAATTAAGTCTCTGGATCAAGATCCCATGACTATCACTTTCTCACAACATTTGATACAATGGAGTGAATTAACACTGAGAGCTTGGTAAGCCTCACAAAAATTCCAAGTGGTATCCTTGCATTTGACCCTAAATATTTTAATGAACTTAAAATTGATGTTCATGTAATCATCATTTAAATGTCTAAAATGACTAACTTGATGCCCACATGATTGTCAACTTTAAGTCCATTAAAATGAAATTTTCACTAGTTTAAACTTGACATCCATGCAACCGTCAACTGATGTCTATGGAGGTGTATTTGATGCCTGTGAGACTATCAATTTTAAAATAATTAAAATTTATTACTCAATGTTCAAATAACATCTCAAAATTCTATTTTTTACTCTAAAGTGGATCACCAAGTTGAGGGAAATGCTTAAAATATGCCCAAAATGGAAGATCTTGATCTGTAAAACACACATATATATATAAGAAATATACCTAGCCTAAGTATATGCTTTAAGGATCCACATTGAATTTTACATAATGGACCTTAAATCATAGACTTACCCTATGTAAAATTTAGATTATAATTTCACGTTGAACCTATTTTGAGCATGGTTTGTGACACATGGCATAAATATTTTAGCCTAATGTTTTTATTGTGTTTTCTAAGCACAATGCATACATTAACCTAGAGTGATTATACCTTGACCCATTTTTTCATAACTTAGGTTTAAATTCCTTAGCTTAAGTTTTGTCCCATGATTAATAAACATAAAACAAACCTTAGCCTAAGGGATGTAAGCCTAAGTTGTGACTTTTAAAAGTATACTAACTTAATGTTTGTGAATTTATAGAGATCAATAATATGCACTTTATCATTGGGTTTGATCCAATGGCATGAAGCTCCCCAAATAATTTTCAATGAAACCCTAAGAACTTTTGGACCCACCACGTGGCCATTATTATTTGACAAAGGACTAACATAATATTTGGAACATGGGGAAGATGCGTGAGCATGCCAAGTGTCACAACTATAAGGCTTAAGACCCAGGAACCAATTAAAAGACAAGGGCTTATATTATGATCAACGACTCACACTAATATATTATTTTGATCCTATGATGCAAAATAGAGAAAGTATTTTAAATACCAACAAATAGTGTTCAAATAGCATTTATGAAAAATGTCATGAAATATCTAGACCAATGTGACATAAGCTTCATGTAAGCAAAAAAGGACAAAACTCAAGATATTGTGGGCTCAAAAACACAAATGTATAAATTCAAGGGTCCAAATCAAATCCAAAACATTTATAATCCAAAACATAGATATCTTCTACCATTAAATCTCTAGAACCCTAAGAACTATATAAAAGGCAACCCAATCAGGCTTAATTTGCTATCAACTTAACCAAAGTAAGCTTAATCGTGTTCCGAAGTGGAAGAGAGATTATATGGAAATCATCTATAGTTTAACATGAGTAATTGGTAGAGACAAGGATCATGGTAGCTAATAGACAACAATTAAAGGAAAAGGTTGATCTTTATTTAATGAAAAATAGTGAGGTCTAGGTATTCAAAGATACAGAACTCGACCTCATTACATTAAACATCTATGATATTAAGAATTGGTCTAAGCTCTTCTTCATATTAGAATAATTGTAGCCCATCTCAAAGGAAGAATAGATAAATACCACCACCAATAGATGACACTGTGACCTAGTTGTAATCTAGATGGCTGGCCTCCATCATGCCACCACAAAACTAGAGGTATACACTGCATTAATATCCTTTCCCCCATTTTTTTATTACAATATTGATGGTGAATGTATTATTAGGGAAGGTAACTCAAAAGAGATATCATACATTTCCCTTTTTTCTTTATAAAAGTAATATAGGCTCCCTCTTCCCCATGTGGACCTTCCCAAGATGAGGGAATGGACCAGTAACCATGACTTAGACTCCATCATCAGACCCTGGCTAAACCAAGGACCTCACATCTTTAGAACCCTTGATAGAAAAATCCCTATCATCTAGTTTAAGGAAGGAATTAGTGTGATGATGACCTTATTGAATAGAGCTTTTGTTACCCCTTCAAGCACTTACATAAATAAGTTTTGGGTCTCATATGTACACTTCTTGGTGGAATAAAAACTTACCCCTTTAATAAGATATTTGATCAGTATCTTCCTTGCTAAAAAATTCATTACCATCAAGAGAAATACTTCCAAGTAATTCTACATGATGTCATACCTACTTGATGCCCTTATTACTTCATTCACCTTTCCTAGCATTAATAATTTATCCCTAGAGGGTAGGACAACCATCTCATACAACTATTACATGATGCACATCTTCAATTATAGGAATCACATGTAGTTTATTTGTGATTGCATTTACCCTTCTATAGTGGAGGCCATCATAGGTGTTTGCATACCTAGACTCCACCACTCATCAAAAGATATGTTGAAATGATAGGGGATGTATGGTATTATTCTAATTGCATAGTCATTAAGATATAAGGAATCATGTCCCAACCTTATAGACTAACATTGCACGTCATGAATAAGCTTGTTGAGTAGGAAATTTCCTCCCAACTCATCTTTGGCATTGATAAAGCTTGCAAAGAAAAAAATAAGGGTATGCTTCACCCCTTCCCCTTGGACATTGGGAAAATAATAATTAGATACTAGAAATAGGTGGAAGTTATGGTCACACACAAGAATTCATTTGGATTTCAGCTAGATGAACTCAAAATGTGGGATCCAATAATGAAGGTGGGAGAACATTTAAAAGGCAAAAATCTCAAACTTGAGTATGTACACCAACTAGTTATCCATGATACCATATACATAAGAGCCTAGAACTATGAAGAAGTGTTAGCCAAGATCTAGGACCAAAACATCAAGATAGAGCATAGATTAATCAAGGACAATAAGACTTCTAGGGAAACATGGCAAATACAAACCTTGTAATACCATTTATTAGCTGGGCCATCTAAAACAACCCATGTGCAATCTTAGACAGAGAAACCACAACCCCAACAATAGGTTAATAAAATTTAGGATGAATAGGATAGAGGGAAGGATAAAGTTGAAGAGGTCAAGCTATAAGAGAGATGTAGGGAAGGGTCTTCATCTTTAGTACTACCCTAAAGGCCACCTTCTCTAATCTAGTATATTGACATGATAGCCTTGGAATCAAAATAAACACTTGAGGGTGCCCTTAAGAATCTTGCAAAATCTTATGGATCAGGTGGAGAGGAGGACCCTTCAAAGATAAAAATAGGAAATGAGTTAATTCCCATAGCACCTCAAGAGAAGAGGAAGGCAAAATTGGCTTGGTCCCAATGGAACCAAAGAAGAAACCTAGATTGACCTTCACTCATCCCACTAGTGAGGTTAATCTATTTAGTCATGCATTTCTAATTCATGGAGCAGTCATTCTTGACTGGTTCATCTATGGAAAATTGAAAAAGATACCATCTCTCTCCCACTCATGGGTCATGACAAGGGTTGGTTTGAATATGAATGATGATATAAAGCCTTGGATAATGGATATAATGAAGGAGCAAGAAGAGAGAATAATTATGGTCACCCAAGGATTAGGTAGTAAGAATATGGATGTTATATGAGCATCTAATAGATTAGGTGTTGAGGTATAGAACCTCCCAAATTTAAGGAACCAATTACTAGATTTAATTTTAATCTTGAGACAATATGATTAGAGAGAATAACAACTAGGATAACCGTAGTTTGGATATAAGAATTCACTTTTCAAAAGGTGGAACCTTTTGTAGGTTTGACCCCTATTATAGGAAAACAACTTGGTGAGCCTATAATACATGAAGAATATGTGGAAATGTTTCTAGAAGCATAGTCACAAAAAACCAAAGCTGGAATCTCGGGTCTAAAATAAAGGATCCAAAATTTAGAAAGAGAAACGGAGAATTTGTGAACATAAGCTATCTAATCAGTCCCAGAGGCCATGACCAAAATGCTAGATGAATCATTTTATGACATGTTTTAGGAATTAAAGTCAATGAAGATGAGGTAGAGTTGATTAGAGGACCATGATACATTAGTTAAAGACCTGGTCACCTAATGGTAGGCCTCAGAGAACAAGATTACTAAGCTCCTCAACATTCAAGTAAAGAAGCAGATCCCAAGCTATATAACCATAAGTATGGAACACTTAGACATGATCTTGGGGATTATTATTGATAAGGTTCAAAAATTGAGTACCTAGAATACCAAGGTAAAGAGGCTTCTACAAGATGACAAAGGGATCATTAGTATAATTGAGCAACTTCTTAGGACCATGCTTGTCAATCTTGCATAACCTACTACCATTGGCATCATCAGTGATGAATAGTTCAAGCATAGGGACACTTTGGTGACTCAATAAATCCAAGGGAAAATCAAAGGCTAGTCTAGATAGATAACAATAAGATCTTGGATTTGATATTCAATGCAGGTGGGAGGATCAATGAATCTAGAAGCATCAAGGAGGCCTTGGCCAGACATGATTTTTTTTGATGAACTAGCAAACCAAGAGGATGAATGCATCATGAAGCCTATTGTGGATCTTGAGTTGGTTGATGAATAACATGAAAGGGCCATAATCCTCCTCCAACAACAATCAAGGGCCCCACTAGCAAGTTAGAGCAATATTCTATTCTAATAGAAATTAGGTAACATTTTATAATAGAATATTCCATTGTAAAAGAATATGCTACTTTTTAGCATATTTGCCTCTAGGTCAGTATGATTTGGGTTTGCATGTGTATTATAGGGCTTGTAAGGACAATTATCCTTACCTTTGTATACCTATATGTTGTAAATAGTTGGTATCCTACCTATTCTTCCTATAAAGGCATGTATCACCATTGTAAAAAAAGGAGAGATTTTTGAGCAACTTTGTATACTTGAAGAAATTAAAAGAATCAAGGAATTCTACAAGGATTGTCTATTTTTATGTGTTTATTGCTAATGTAGCTTTTCTCTCAATTATTAGTAGAGGTCTTAAATTTGAATAGTGTCTTTGAATTCTGAATAACATTCTTTAATCATAGGGTTTCTAATTTTTACCAATGCTATATTATTTGAAGATCTTAGGTTTTTCTTCATTTCACTTTGTTCTATATTTAGATGTGCAATGGCTATTTGATTATAGTGGCAAATCCCTAAAGTAGGCCTAGTTCTTACTTGTGATTCTTAAATGTTTTCTTCTAAAGTTTGCCTATTATATAGTGATATTTGAGCTTAGGATATGTTGCATTATATATTTTTTAAATGTGTATTCAGTTTCCATTAATACTTTGTCATAATTTTTAGGACTAAAATTGGCAATCACTTATTTATTTTTTGCCCTACCCTTCTCTTTTCTCTTTTTTTACACCATGATAATTTTAGTTTTACCTACATTATAAATATGCATTTAGATTAGTTTGTAGCTTAAAGAGTATCAAAAATAATTCACAAAACATGGGCCAAGGTGGCTCCCAACCACCAAAATTATATAAATATTATAGAATAGTTATCTTACTCTGTTGTTATTTCACCACAGGGAACCATATTGTCAAAACTTGCAACTCATGCTCTAAATTTTCTAAATTATAAAATGAGAAGTGTTATTTAAACACTAAGGGCACCTATGGTAAATTTATAAGAATCAACAAGTGTTCACATAAACCATCTTGTGGTGTTGAAAATTCACCATGGGAAGATAATGGGGCTAAGCATTGACATTTTACCAAGCCAACAACCTCTATTAAGAAACATATTTAAAATGTTGGTCTTTGAGGAATGATTTGAGGATGGTCAAAGATAACTTCTCATGGAGAATTATTCTTCATGAATATTCTATTAAATAATGTTTGAGGCCTCCTCACAAAAATTCTATGTGGGATATTCTTGTCAACATTTTGATATCTTAGATTTTGTGTGTTTCCAAGAGGTTAAAGTTGTAGAGTTCTCCTGCAACATTCTTTTTAATGTATTTTTTTAGATTCCATAAAATACTCCACCTTTCATGAGGATGGTCATTGTAGTGCCATTTTTCTATTTCCCCAAAGTTTAATACTTTCATTGTTAGATTATGAGAATATCCATCACGTTTGGGAACATGAATCACCCTTGACATTTATGGTCTTTCTTTGGATCTCATAAATATATATGCATCTAATGATGGTATCTAACAAATACCATTATGGTGATAGTTTCATTTTTTAAATGAATTTTTTATAGTGAATGTAATATGATTAAGTCCCTTGGGAATAAATAGGGTACTTTATGGATTCACTGGAGCATGGGAGAACATGCATCTTGGATAGATACTTTAAAAATCATTGGGGGTTATCAAAAATTCTCTTTCAATGGTTGTCATTAAGTCTCAAACCTTAGTTTACATCATCTAATTTTTGGTTCAGTTATGATCATGTTCTCAAAATACTTTACTATGTAATGCTCTTTGAGAAACACATTATCCAATCACATTTATAATGGTAAAATTGTCACCATCCACCTACAGTTTGTTCACTCCAAGCATAGTCTTATCACTTTATACCTTGACTGGGGAAATGGCCTATATAAAATCCCCCTATGTAATTATTATTGAACACATCACTCTTCAAATATGAGGTTACTATCTGACTCATTTATAGAGTGTAAAACTTGATGCCACATCTGGCTTATGGTGTGAGCTTGTATGAATGGTGGAATGACCAATCAATCACACTACCTCCTTTCTCAAGAACTATGGAAATAAAGTGGTAATGGTTCAAAATTAAGCCAATGAAATTGGCCAAATAAGTACAAAGGGTTACTATAAATCTTTAAAAAATATCATTCAATTATTAATTATAAACTATGAATACCAAGTTTAAACTTGTTGAGTGACATGTATCCGAGGGCACTCATATTTGAGCCCAACTATATTGGATCAAAGATGGAAATCATGCCTCCAAATATTTTTATTATCTTTGGGAAAATAAAACAAAAGAGTAGACTAAATATATATAAACTACGCACATAACCACTTTATAAGTCTACCTAAAATTTTAATGGATTCTCTAGACCACTATAAATTGATGTTCCTAGACTAGGAAGATACAATGGAGTGGGCTCAAGCTTTACAAGGATAATTGGATGTTGTTCCTTTCAATTTAATTCCTTCAACTAAAAAGTTATGAAATATCATGTTCACACTTGATGAGATTTATACAGTAATGCAAAACATAGATAATGAAACATCACCATGAGTAGATGGTTTATCTGAAGAATTATACAGGGCCACATGGTAGTTTGTTATCCATAATTTCTTTAGGTCCTAAAAAATTATACAATAAATCCTTAGGGATGACAACAAACAAAGGCTACATTAAATTAATCCATAAAGTAGAAGTTAAGAGCTTATTAGTAGTTGATAGCCCATCACATAACTAAATGTCTACTATAATATTATATCTAAATCCTTATCACTCCACCTTTGACACATCCTTATTGTAATTATCAAACCAGAGAAAACATGTTTTATCAAAAGCATTTATATCCTAGATAACATTATTGTAGCCTAAGAATATATGGAATGGACGCATGCCTCTTGGAAATAGACTAAGTTATAAAAATTGATTTCAAATATACCTATGACTATTGAATTGCCCTTTATCCTTACCATGTTAAAGTCTTATGGTTTTGATACCTATTTCTCTTGGTTGTGAAAAATATCCTCTTTTATGCCTCACCTTGTTTGACCATCAATGGCCACAAGTCATAAATATTCTGTCTCTTCCACTCAATTGAGGAAGGTTACCCTCTTTATATGGTTTTATATGTTTTGGAAGCCAAATATTTTGGTTATATTCTTTCCCATAGAGCATAACATTGGTTAATTGAAGGAACTATACTTAGTAATAGGATAAAATAGTTCATTAATGGCCAATTTTCAAATGACTTATTCCTCACTCTTACAAAAATATGAGGCTTATTTGAAAGAAGCATTACTTTGTCTTCATGTTTTTTTCAATGCTTTGAGGTCTAATATAAAATGGGATAAAACCCAATGCTTTAGGCAAATAATTATGCCTATGATAGATTGGCTTAAGCACTTCTAATGTAAATGGATCAAAAGAGATAAGAGATTCAAATTATTAGGCATTGTTTTCCCCTTGATAGTACCCCCTTTGAACATTGGTAGTACATGTTTGAGAGGGTTGAAAAAACAATTTCCTATTGCATCACAAAGCCTTTGTTATTGGTAGAAAAGTTTCAAGTCTACACTAAAATTCTCACTACCTTCCATGTTTACTATTATTCATGTTGGCCCCCCTTAAAAGTTTAACATGATAAAATTTATAAATTTCTCAAAGACTCTCATTGGACTAATGCTAAGAAAAATAAAGGTTTTCACATAGTGGTATGGGATGTTTATTTTCTCCCTCAGGATTAGGATGGTATAGGCATCACTGATATCTACAAAAAAGGATTTAAAGCATGGAAAGTCTTGTTAAGGAATTTCATTTTAGTACACTCTCCCTATGGCAAGACTAGTTATAAAAATATTGGCTTTCATACCTTGCTCATCATCTCCACTCTAATAAAAATTGAAGGGTATTTTATGACAAAAAACATTTGGAAAGATTTTGAATTTGTCAAGTCATACCTCAACTAGGATGGAGATGGATTTAGATATGGGATTTTTTTTAACAACCACAATTAATAGTGAATCCATATCATGTCTAATAGTTACCTCTCACTTTTGAAACCTCTAGGCATCAAAGCACATCAAATTTAAAAAAAAATAATTTACACAATTAGAGGCCTTATCTAGCTTCTAGAGATTGGATTGATTGGGTCAATTTGAAGAGGAAATATAAATTTTAGCTTATGATATGCCTTTAATTCTATACATTCAATAGCTCGTGATATATGTTATGATGCATAAACTTGGCTTACAACCTCCCATTTACTAGTGAAAATATTGGTTGTGGAATTGTAGAACCGATTTTAAAAATTGGTACTCTTTGAGATCAATATAACATTTTAATATCACTCTTTCCTCGGTTCCTAACAAGATGAAGAATTGGTGGGATTTGAATTCCTCTTCTTGAATATGGCTTTCCCACCTCAATTGGATACATAATTCCAAGCTTAAGCCCAAGCTCGAGCCTAAGATCATTCATTTTATTTAGTGTCTCATCTATCACATTCTACTACTAGGAGAAAGACTCAAACTCTTTGGGGTTTTGAATCCCAAGTGCCATATGTGTTCTATACCTAAGATGTTCAAACACTAAATTTGGACTTATTCTCATTCTAGCTAAACTTGGAAAAGGATTCACAATTTATTTCATCCTTTCAACCCAAAGCACATCAATTGGATAAATGCCCTATTTAAATATCCTACTTAATGGCCAAAATATATATATAACATTTCTTTAGATTTTTTTCAGAGATATTATCCTTTTTAAACTTAAGAAATATATGATTGTTTCCATTTTCAATGATGAAAATCTTTTAATTAATGATAAAGATGTTAGTATCTCTACAAACTATTTGCAGATTTAGGCATATGCAAAAAATGTTACTTTTGACTTTAAGCATCTTTAGGAATTCCTTAATCATTGAGGGAGTGAACCATGCATCATGAGTAGGGTCCTTTTGGAATTTTTGTTTCAAGAATATCCTCCACTAGTGCCTAGATGGTAGCAAAACAACTCATGCAACTACTCCTCTTCCCCTCCTCCTTAGTGTGGTGGGGGGTGGGGTGGGTCTTTAGCTTTGTAGAAAATCTTATGTTGGCTTAATTCATCAGTCCTTTACAAAACATGGTAGTGATCTTACTGGTATTATGACACCTTCACTACTTTAGGATGACATTATGGTACAGTTGGTTCATTTCAAGAATGCTTAGAATGGTTGACATGAGTTCTAGATCCCCCTATCTAAAAGCCTTATTCTTGGGTTTCTCTTCCTCCCAAGGATGATCGACCAACACCTCCTTTCGCTAGTGTTTCCTCTATGTGATTTTCATGCTTGGTTTACTATTTCGATATTTTTATTTTGGTACTCTTGTTTTATAGTTGTGTTTTATTGACATTATTTTTAACACTATAATTTTATCATTTATTTTTCTAGTGTGCACTTTAGGTCATGAATACAACCCAAACATATTTTATTACAGCTATCTATGTAATCTACATTAATTTTTTTAATTAATTGATATATCAAAGCATTCCAATAAAAACATAATATTATGTAAGTGAATTTTGTTTATTATTTTTTGAATCTCATCAATATAAAGGTTAGTTTGAGATATCAATCATGTTGTTCTATTGGCCAATAAAAATGAATAAAATAATATTTTTTTATTTTTAGTTGATAAATAATATTTATTTAAATTACACTTTAAATAATTTTAAAAAATAATCTATTTTATTTATTTTCACATGCAAGGTAATGGCTAGAGCTCCAAAATATAATTATACTACTAAAAAGAAAAAGTTATGCAAAAGTTTATATTGGGCTTGATCTATAAGGTGGACCTTACAAAGAACTTTATTTTCCTTTTCACATTTTATGTTATTGATTAACAATAAATATGGTTTCATGTGGTATTATTATTTTGTAGTATATATTTTAAATGTTAATGCTTATTACATGTGATAATATATTTAGTATGTCATATTTTTTTATAAACATTTTAAAGATATCTCGTGGGATTCGTAGCATCTTTGATGAAGTGGGGACAAGAACTTAGTTCAAAATTGAGTCTGTTCATGCAATGAAGACTTCCCACCAACTTATTTATCCTAACATAATGCATTCACAAAAAATTAACATGAATGAGATAGTATAGAACTAAAATTCACCTTCAAGTGTATTAGTTGAAATTGCATACAATTTGTTTGGTCTCAACATAAAATTATTTTAGGAAATCATCTAATTCCCAGTCATCCATATTAAATCTAAAGTAGTCAACATTCATAGTACTAGGTACCAACATACAACTATTCTCATATAAATTAGTTCAGAATATGCTTTATGACACTCACCCTTACCTATGAATTTCTTAAAGAATTCATTGTATTGGTCGCTAAGAGAGCAAAATGGTGTCCTGACAGAAAGGAGAAACTGATTATTTGGAAACTTAACATAGCATTCATGGAATAATAGGGAGATCACTATTCATGAAATTAGCATCCTATATTGAAAGTATATATTATGAGCCTCCAAAAAGGAAATGCACATATGAGAAGACATCAAATTAATTGTAGATAGTGTAACATTCCAAAGCAAAGATTATCTTTTCACATTATAGAAACATAATGTACCAATTGATTTGTAAATAATGAATATAATATGGCAACAACTTATGTGGAAATTCAAGCATAAGCTAATAGAAAATTTGTATTAAGTAAATGAGATAAAGAAAATGTAGTAGATACATTAGATTTTGAAAACTTTAAAATAATCAAAACATGATTTTTGTAAATTTTAAAGGTTAGCATTGATATTTTTGACGTAAGAAATATCAAGTCCATGGAGATTGTATGAGAAAAATTAATTTAAGTTAGATCTTATTTTAAAAAGGTTGTTGACAATATTTAATAAGCTCAATTAAGATTTTGAATGAAGAAGTCAAGAACAATAAGTATACACTATATAATATAATGAGTATAGTAAACATGGATTGACACACTCTTACAAAGTGGAAGTATGCACAAACACATGAAAATATGATAAGAGTAACCCTTTCAATGTACTTAAAATCACACATACATGATGACCCCATCACAAGGACTTATGGAACTTCATCCACACACCTCCTAAACCAAAACCAAAATGGAGTGCATATAGGCACTTTCAAGGATAAATACACATGTATCAATGAAAAATTCAACAACATGTTGGAATTTATTAATACTAAATTTAAAATAATTGACTTTTTTTATTTTAATGTTAATTTCAAGTGTTTTAAACCATACAAAAGTGAGTAAAACATGCTATAATGGATAAAAGTGAGCATAACATTCAAATCTTAAAACCATGCAACCAAAATATAATGCACCTAGGGGCCTATAAAAATAAACACTTGTGAATCAGTCCCATAATTAATACTATGCTTATATATATATATATATATATATATATATATATATATATATATATATATATATATATATATATATATATATATATATATATATATATATATATATATATATATATATATATATATATATATATATATATATATATATAACAATATAACATTAGTAATATGTCAAAATGTACATAGGACAAAGTATAATAAGTGCACATTTTCTTTGGTTGAGAATATGAAGGTTTTCTTGTATGAATTATGTACCAAAAAACCCATACACCCTATTCGACCTTATTCTAAATATCTGTTTGTCAAATTCCTTGTCTCAAACTTCATATGCACATCTACTAACTTGGAATATGTTTTAGAGTTCAAATTTCAAGTGTCATATTGAAAATGACATCGCTCAATAATTCTACAAACATGTATGCTATTGGAAATCTATGTTTCACTAATCAAAAAAATAAAAATTTATGTGATAGGAATCTAATGAATTAAAAATCTTCATGTTAAACCATGGACAAACACAAGGCATGTATAAAAATAAACATATTGGTATATTGAATAATGGTTTACTTAAATAAAAAATAGATCTCAATATCTTTAAAATGGGAAATACTAGAGGTTCCTAAACTTATATACCACATGCCTTATTCTAAATCTTTGTTTATCAAATTCTTTATCTCAAACTTCATATGCACATTTTAGTGGGAGAATGGACTAGTAACCTAACTATATTTTTTAAGACATTATGTTAAAAATAATGCATGCATTATCCATTATTAATGTGGGATAAAATGTGGTAGTAGTCTTTAATCTTCTTCCATCTATCTACACTCAAGTTATCTCCCTCCACCTTAGATTTAGCATGGATCAAATATTAAATGACATAGAATTTAACCTTTAACATTTAGCTACATCACAGTAATAGGTTCATGATACAGATCAAGATAACCTAATGTGCCCTATGAGATATGATAACATGGAAAGGAAACATCATTAAAAATAGTACGTTCTTGTGATTCATCTCTATGTCACGTAGGTGGTGATGTTTGGCTTGACAGTTGATGATAGCAGTTAGTGATGTGTTTTAATTAATAGTTGGAGGCAATGTTAGTAGTCTAATCAGTGGTAGTTAGGTAAAAATTGGTATTCATAGTTAACTATCAATTTGACATTAGCATTGCCATTTTAGTAGTATAAGTAGTTTAAAAACTATGTGTGGTTATTGAAAAGTTAGACTACATCTTGTCTAGTTATGCTAGTGGTATTTAAATCTTTGAAAAGTCTTAGTGTGGTGGGGTCAAGCTAGCTGACACCAACATGGATGTAGTTTATGCTTGTTAGTTAAGTGCACTTGTGTGGGAAAGGGCAAGATCATGGAGCATAGTGGTGTGGTTATACATACAAATATCATAGTATTTGGAGTGAGGGATGAAGTCAAAGACATCATAACATGCCTAGGTAAACTCTTTGTATTTGATGAGCTCATAGTGGAGGAGAAGGACCATGGGGTCCAACATGCCCTCCCAGTCATTTAAACCCTGCACCTCTCTCCATACACCACTTAGTTTTTTTGTGGACTTTGAATTCGTCCCATCCTTGTCATGATGGGGGAAACCAGAGTTTTGTTTATGTTCCTCTTCCAATTCAATCAACATAGTGGGGATTAATTATGTTGTGGTTGGTTCTTTCTATTTCTATTTATTGGGATTCATTCACATTCTCATTCTCAACAGAGGCCCCCACACCATATTATTTCTATTACTATTGAAGGTAGGGTTAATTTTAGAGGCCCTACTAGAAAACCTATTTGAAATATTTGGCAAATCTAGGGAAATTTGATTCATATCTATGGTGAATCCTCTATGGGTGATGGTGAATATATGATGATTTTGAAAAAGTGAAAATAAATAGTTGCCTATTTTTTCATACAACCATTTCACTACACTGAAAGACAAACATCAAATAAAACCACTGAAGGTCACACAAAACAATCCCACTAAATGGATGAACTAAATGATGTGATGAATAGTTATGATGAATGCTTGTGTCAGTTATTTATGTTAGATGGTTGTGTCATGAAACTATGCTAAACAGCTGAGCCAAACAATATGTGGTGGTTGGTGTGCACTATATGTCAAGCATTAGATGGTTGTGCTAAGAAATAATCTAAGTGGATAATATTGAATGGTGATGTTAGGCCATGTTGTTAGGTAATTAGTGTGGCTAGTCAATTTTTTGATTGTCTAGTTTCCCCCCTTGTCCTATAAATACTCACCCTCTGCCCTTATTTTTAACATTTTGCAGAATAGATTTCTTGTCCCTCTTTGTCGCCACCCACAACAATTCCCTATCCATTAAAATAAAAATATATTTTCAATAAACTGTGATGCCTGAACATTTTGAAGATCATACAATAGCCAGATGCATACAATGATTAGATTTCAAAATAAAACTTTAGTGGACTTTTATACATGCCTAGTATGAAATATACATTGGGTTACTAAAATTGTTACTACCTTCTTATGAGAGAAGGTGAGAAGACCTTCATCATGAACCTAGACTCCATAATGAGTAGCTTTGGTACCTCACTAGAATAGATTCACAATCTGATAGGTCCTCTATTTCATAATGCAAACCTTGTGTTTTCAAAATCAATGCCAGTAGATGATGACAAGAAGTTTTTTGAGTCAACTTTTAGCTTGCGATTAGATGAACTGGTATGTATTTTTTTATATTCAAAATTAAAATTTTAATATGCAAATTCCTTATTTTTCTCTTTCATTTCAGATAGCCGAAAGAGGGGCCTCCACATCGAATACATTGGAGACCCTTTTTTTAAAGCAATGGTTTAATTTTTCCTCATGATAATAATATTATAGGGAAGACCATTAGATATTCCCTATCGGGGACTGGTTTATATTATTTGTACTCTTTCGATTTTGAGATATGATTGGTGCACTTTTATTTCATCTAGAATAAGGCTTGAATTAAATTTTTCTTATACCAATCCTAGTTCCACTATTTATTTTTCAAATTTTATTCTGGAATTATACTATGAGGTCTTATATGACCTCCAAAAAACACTCATTCCAATTTTGCTTCATCTAAATATGAGCATAAATGCTTTGTCTATGGATGAACAAGAGCTTATTTTATTTATTAAACTAATATTTAATATTTGTAAATTTGTTAAAATGTTACCCAGTTAAGAATTAATAAATGTTTGAACTTTATTTATTATAGGTAATATTTCATGCTTCATAAAAATAATCTACCTCAAAAGGATAGTGTGGAGTTGAAGGATATGTAGATTATGAGTTTTCATAGTCATCCTTACAATCATTTCAGATTTAAAAATGTGCAAGAGTTTTTTCCTCATTGTCTACATGTGCAGGTTTATTATTTAAAAATTTCAAATGATATTTTAACTTTCAAGTGCATTATTTTAATTATTTATTTTATTGTTGTAGTTGACTCAATATCAATTGAGGTTATCATGGAACAACCACCACACAATAAAACCCAACATTTAATGTGCCTTCTAGACCCTCTATGTAAGGTATTTTACTTTGTATATTTTTATTTTTTATTTTTTATTATAGTTTCTTATGACTGAAAGTTTTCATAATGTACTAGCTCAAAACATCCCATAAATTGAAATACGATGCTTAGATTGGAGGAGATATTGTCTCTAAATATAAGTACCAAATCTTTAATTTCAAATTAGCATATAGTATTGTTTTTAAAATTTACCATTTTTCTAAAATAATTTACATTTTGCAAGGCATCCTCAATTTTTGAGGAAAAGTATAATTCCACCTTCACCCCTAAACTCATTTCACTCAAGGAGGAAGACTCTTCCATAACCAAAAGTCCCAGTAACTAGCAGAGGAACACTACAATTATCGTGTTCCAAATCCCCTAATTTCTCTATCAAAGGTATATCAAGTGGATAGGGATTGACTTGTATGAATTAAATTCATTTTGATGAGGAATATCTAGGGATTGAAAGTGGTGAAGTTACTAGATTTGCTTTCAATCCACATGATTTTATCCAAGTAGTAGATGTTCAAGTGACTTCTCTGGAGGAACCTTGTACCTCTTCACCCCACCCCACCAAATAATGTTGTCTTGTCTGATAATGTTATTACATTTTTTACATTGAATAATTTGGTATTAAAAAGTGTTACTTTGAATCTTAAGGAGGGAGTTATAGATGAATTAAAACAAGTATATGTTTGGGATTTTTTGGTGAAGGCATTGATAAAAGAAATAAACTCTTATTATCATAACCACTCCCAATGATAAAATTTGTTTTCATTAGTGCAACATGAACCCATAAAGATTGATGCTTTGTTTTTCCAAGCTAAATCTAGGTTAGCTATTACTTCTAATAGTTACTATGATAATATTTTGACTATTATGCTTAATAAGTTAGATAATTTCAATACAAAAGACCAAGGATATTTTAATAAATGGGTGAAAGACGTCAACCTTATTGTGATTATGAATGCTAAGAAGGAAAATTATTTGGTAATGTATCTTCACTTTAATCAAATTTCATGTCATAATTATTTTTAATCAAATCTAATTACATTTCATTTTAAATTGCAAATAAAATATGAGAATTTGAAAAAATAAGTTGAGGTCCTCAATGTGCATTTGAAAAATGTATGGAAAAGTTTATATTCTACCATTAAATTCAAGGAAAAGCTTGTTTTATTGACTAAACAGAACAACACACTCTGAAAAATCATTAAGGAGCAAAGATGGAATACCAATCCCTTATTTAAGAAGAAGATAGATGTTCAGGAGATGCTAGAAAAGAAGAAAGGGAAAATTTTGCTTGTATTAATTTTGAAACTGAGGATATTGAAAGGGAAAGGATATTGAAGGACAACATAGAAGATGTTGTGGTTGATAAAGTTGATGAGAAGTGAAACCCCAATTTTTTTTTAAACTCTATAATATTTTTAAAGAATGTTTTGTTTTAACAATTCTATTTTCAATGACAATTTGAAGTTTGGATTTTCAATGATCAATTTATTAAGTTTTAGTCAGTGGATGAGCCACGTGGATAACAATTTTTTTTTATGGATTTGGTGTTAGGCTTGAGCATGCATTTCAATTTGAATTTTATGATGTTGTAAAGTGAGTATTATTAAATTTGAGTTTACTCAGTTGATGTAGTTCAAATAAATAATGATACAATATGTTGTTATATCATCATTTTATTTGAATTCAAAATCATATTTTTAAGCTAAAAGTTAAAACTCTTAATATGGTGCTACAATAGCAAATTATAGTTATTTCAAATGACAATACAATTAAAAAGCAATTAAATAAAAGGGAATGTTGCATGATGAATGGATTAAATATTTAAAATGATAATACTAATCACAATTGTAATGAATTTAGTATCTATAACATTTTAAAATATAAAAAGTTATATGAAATTGGAATTCAAAGTATGATAATTGCAATAAATATACAACTAATAGTTTGGTAGTTGAAACAATCCTACACAAACTTGATCATCACTGGTGACATTTACATCTATCATTTCAGTACCGTATTTAGTTTAATTATTTTCATCCTCTCTATTTGTCACTATATTATTGATGCCTCTTCTTTCAGTTAGAGAACTCCATGTTGCCAGAGATCTTTCATAAGGAAACATGTACACAACATAACATGAAACATATAATCCCATTCAAGTTTCTAAAATTTTATCCAATCTATTTAAAAGTTTTGACTTAATGAATGATAATGCATTGAATAATTTTTCATATTAAAATAAGTCCATAATAAATGTTTGACAAAGCTCATATAGTCAGAAATATTCACTTAGACTTTCCTCCAATATACTACTAGGATAATTTTTTTCCATAGTCATGTAATTTCCCCATTTTCTATTGGTTTGCTTCTTAGGTGATATTGTTCAAACATTGTAATTCTAAAATGATTTGATTAAGATGTCAGTAAATCCTTTCCCAATATACCTTTTATTTCTACTCCATTCACCTCTACAAATTTACCAACATGATTTACAAGACAACCCATGTATTTGTGAAATAAAATGCTAATCAGCTTTTGACTATTATTACTATTCCAAAAAAATGAAATTTACAACTACCATGGACTCCAAAAAATCATCCATTTAAAAATTATATCTGTTCTCGATAGATAAGTTTTATGAAATTGTACTTAGTTTCATCTGAGTTTCAGATAGAATAATGTCATACAGAATATGTGTTATAGGTAGTTCTTTAAATTCAACTCCCATAAGATCAGGTCTTATATAGAAAGTGTGCATTGGTATCTCCTTGCCATTAACAAACACATAAATATTATCATTGATATTTAATTTCAAATAGCTCTTAGGGTTCCTCAAATCTATCAAACAGTGCCAACTACCAAAAACAAGTCCTTGAAACTTTTCATTCAAATTGTATAGTATATCTAAAGATTGGCATACTCATTTTTTTAATCATATGAAGCCAATAATATAAATGAATCTCTCTTGAGCATGTTTCATTAAAAAATTCATTTCCTTTAGCATTGGGATAAATCCACATAATGTCAATAGTGTTTCCAAATTTATTAAATGGTACAACAAATCTTTTGCCTTGTCAATTTCTCTATGATATTTATACATAAAACCTACTAATGATGGACATTCTTCAAAAATTTAGCATGCAAGTTCATACATATAAATCCATCTTGTATCAACATCTTTCAATTTTTCTTACCATCAATCAGTCTTATTAAATTTTTTTGGAACTCTAAAAATCTTTTTCGACTGCTTGACATATAAGCATGTAGGTCATGAATGAGCTCCTCCACTTTTGCCACATTAGTAAATTTGCTAACTATTTTGTATGCAAGATTCATCCTACGAGCCATGCAATGAATTAGAATCATATATGGGGCAACTATTATTTATAGCCTAACACACAAACCATTTCTATGACCCTTCATAACTCATGCACCATCAATGCCAACACACACCATCTTTGTAGCTATTGCATAATCATCCACCTCAAATTTATCTTTCAAATTAGATACAACTAATTTGTGAAGATTTTTAGAATTGTAATTTTTTACCATTTAATGAACTACTAGTAAATGAAGTTGCCTTGAATATTTTTCAAAAGTATAAACATGCATGCAAACCCAAGATGTGTTGTCAATTATTGTGACCTCATCAATGGATAGTGATATGAATACTGAATTTTGAATTTTTTGTTCCAAATCTTACTTCTCAATTATTGCTAGACATTTTGCCATTTCCCAAGCACTACTATCTGACCAATGTGATTGCGGAATATCCAAAAATCCATTGTGCTAAAATAAAATATTATAATATAAAAAATAAAAAATAGTTCAACCTTTTTTAGAATGTGGTATACAATAGAGAACTACATATATTTGGCCTTTATATGGGACTGCATAACATTTCCAAAATTTTCTTCAATTATTCCCCCTTTCTGAACAAGATGTTTTTGATGTTTCTTATCATTTTCATATTCACGTGCATATCTTACATGCATACATTATTTTGTATTTTTTCACCTGTGTTCTTTTTATCAATTCATCTAGGTGCTTCAATGTCACATATATTTTTCCACAATGTTTCTCAATCATGTTCAATTTTAGTTGCATTCTATGTTCCTTTCCTAGTTTCTAGATACATATTATAGATCTATATTCTGTTGGAGTATCATTAACATTTTTAGGATCTATAGGTTCTGTGAAAGGAAATTTTATTATCCAACCCACCTTAAAGGACTTTCCAATTTTCCATCTAATTTTCTTCCTTTGTGAAAGGTTTTAGGTAAACTTTGTGTTTGGAGAGAACCAACAATCTATTCTACCACTTGAGAGTCATGATCATTGTCATACAAAACTAGAGGAGTGTCTTTAAGTGGTGGTATGTCATCATCAAAATAATCTTCAGGGGGTGACATGTTATGATAATTGATTCTTTCTGGTGAGATATCAGTGATAATTTCTACATATTAATATTATTGAATAGTTAAAGTTAAAATTATGACAAACTAAAAAATAAATAAATACCTATATTTGCATGCATGTGATTGTGTGGGATTTTTGGTTGGATCTTTAAAATAAGATAACATGCTTCATTTCCTTCATAATTGGCCTATCCTTTTATCATTCCCACTAGATTCCATGATCATCAAGGATGCACCACTTTAGTTCTACCATCTAGTTCTATCATTCAATCAAAGAGTAGATGTTATAGACTGGTTATGCCATTTGGTGGCAACACCATTATGATTTGTAACTCTATCATTCAGTAATTCTATTTAGAACCATCATTTTGTTGCTTATATCAATACTTTTGTTTTTCAATATCACCTTTTGATTCCTCTATTTGGTTACTATGGTTTAGTGTTACGATCCACTAGTTTTGATTTTTCTTGTTGACTTGTTTGATATCAAGGGGTAGTTATACTATTATATATGTTAAATTAAACTATAATATAAGACATTATCATAAATGGTTGTCAAGATAACCCAAAAAATAATTTATTTTCCTAAATTTTTGGTGATTTGGACACATTTGTCGACCCTAAAAAATTGCCAAAAATAAAATTCAAAAACTGGAATAGTCATGAATTAACAAATATTAATTACTTAAATTTTCCATGATTATAGAAGTGGGAGTGGTTAAGAACTCTAGGTTTAATCATCCTATTCATCATTATCTTTGGGTGGTCTGTCAGTGTGTTTAGAGGTTTAGGAAGGACACAAAGAGAAGAGAAATGATTTATTGGGAAAAAATGGAGAATGCAGAGGAGGGAAGGGTTGACAAATGAAGTGAGGATAGGTGTTGCTTTATAAACAATTATTTGTCCATGTAGGAAGTTTATGGTATCTAAAATATAGCGAAATGATTCTTTTTTTTACCATTATAGGGCTCATAGAAAATAATTTATAAGTAAACATGTGGAACATAAAATGTGGTGTAAACTTTTGACATCAAAAATAATGGAATGTCACTCTGAAATGAAAGTTTGTTTTCTAAATGTCTTATAGAAATTTTTGTATTGCATGTTGGATTCTATATATATTTCAATTTCACAATAATAGTGATTGCTATGTATTTTTTTTTTAAATTTATGTGTTATAGATATTAAAAATCTCTTTGAATGACCCCTTTACTAAATGTTTTTGAATTATTACCAAATATTTGAACTTGACTACTAAAGAGTAAATCCCACCCATTTTGGCCATTTGATTGTCACTCATACTAATTCTTTTAAGGTGAGGCTTATGTTTCTTAGACACTTAAAATATGACCCTTAATTATTTATTACTTGTTAAATAGCATGATTTTAGCATGTTTATATATTTGTTAATTATTTTTTTAAATTAAATGTCATTGGTATATTTTATGGGTTGTTATCATATTTCCCCTTCTCTCTCTCTCTCTCTCTCTCTCTCTCTCTCTCTCTCTCTCTCTCTCTCTCTCTCTCTCTCTCTCTCTCTCTCTCTCTCTCTCTCTCTCTCTCTCTCTCTCTCTCTCTCTCTCTCTCTCTCTCCATTCTTATTTTTTTATTTGTTTCCAATTATTTTGGGTTGTCTTGGCTAGAGCATCCCAACATTCTTAGTCTTTTATGAATCATATGAATGCTTGTATGGATTTTAATGGACTCTTTTGATCAAGGTGAACTAGTCATTTTGTCCCATCTTTTTTCACTTTTAAATCATTATTTGTCAATTAACATTTGTAAGAATAAAATTTAAATGATGTAATATTTATTTTGATATTAATATAGAATTAATGATTTTATTTATTTTTAGCTTGTGTTTTATGGAAAGAAGCAAGCGTGTTTACGCATGCTGCATGGTATAGTGCATACCTTCATTGGGACCCATAAGCATGAATATATAATTTGGTATCAGAGTAAGTTAAATCTTACAAGTGGTGATATTTGAGTTAGCGAAGGAGATTTGATAGAGTGTTGAACATGAGGTAGCTATCTAAGTGTTATTCTCCACCAAAAAATAAATATGCATAGAGAGTAAAGGTGTGAAAGAAGAAATATGCCTCTTGGAAGAGTAGTTGGTAGAGGCCCAATTATAATAAATGTGATCAAAAGGTTGGATATGTTGTATATTTTCTAAATATACTTAGATGTCACTAAAGAGGATAAAAGACAAGGTTTCGCACAAAGGGATGATATGAGCAACATTAAGGATGAATAACAAGCCATACTGCAAGTGGGTTAGAGATGGATTTAGATATGGGATTTATTTTAATAACTATAATTAATAGTGAATACATATCATGTCTAATAATTTCCTCTCTCTTCTTAAAAATCTAAGCATCAAAGGCCTCCACCTTTAAAAAAAAATAATTTTCATAATTAAAGACCTTGTCTAGCTTCTAGAGATTGGATTCTTTAGGCCAATTTGAAGATGAAATATAAAATTTTATCATATAATATTCCTTTAATTATACACATTCAATATCTCATGCTAGATGCTATGATGCTTAAACTTGGCCTATAACTTCTTGTTTCCTAACGAGAAATATTGGTGGTGGAATTGTAACACCATTTTAAAAAATTGGTACTCTTTGGGATCACTATAACATTTTATGAGCACTCTTTCCTTGATTCTTAGCAAGTTGAATATTCAGTGGGGTTTGAATTCCTCTACTTGAATATGGTTTGTCCACTTAAATTAGATATGGAATTCTAAGATGGAATCCAATCTCGAGCCCAAGATCATTCATTTTCTTTGGTTTATCATCTACCATAGTCTGCTACTATGGAAAAGAGTCAAATAGATTGGGGTTTTGGATCCCAAGTGCCATATGTGTTATGGAACTAAGATGTCTGAACACTAAATCTGGGCTTGTTCTCATGCTAGTTAAAATTGGCAATGGATTCATAGTTTATCTCATCCTTTCAACCCAAAGCACATCAATTAGAGAATGGCCTTGTTTAAATATCATTATCAAGGATCAATATATATATATAGCATTTATTTAGAATTATTTTAGAGATATTATCATTTTTCAAATTTGAAAATATCTCATTTGCTTTTATGATTGATATGCAAATAGGAATGAATAGGGAAGAATAACTTAATTGTGTGCTTTGAAATTCAATAGTATGTCAAAGCTTGAGAGGTAATTTCTTGATATTTCTTAGATGAATAATAAGTAAAATTTGACTTATATTTATACTAGATCCTTTGAAATTATCCTCACGGAAGTGTTAATGACATTCTTAGGCTGACCTATACACATTGAAATATTTGAAAATTTGAGTGTTTGTAAAGACACTTTTATTAGAATATGTACAATATGGTTGATACTATTGTCTTATCCTGAACATAATTTTCTAGGATGGAGGAAAGCTACCAAGGTTATATAACTAATAGTGAAAGATATATATAAAATTTTAGACATTCTGTGGTGATAGGTGATCTAGACAATCAAAATAATCAGGGTTCAAATAGGTAATTAGACTTAGTAAGGTGGCAAGTACCAGCGTTTTGGTTATAAGGAAGGTAAAACTAAAGGTTAGAGCTTTGAGATATATTTATCAAGTGTACAAGACTAGATTAAAATATAAATCTAGATATAAACATTTACATGATTCTAATTTACTTATTTAGATTATATATTAAGCCTATCTACATTATATTTTAAATTTATCTTTTAATAAATCCATTATGGTATTACATGTGATCTATCAAATCCTAATGTTTTTCCTTTTTAAATTAATTTTTTTATTTAAGATATTTTTTTTTGAATATTTAGATTTTCTAAGATGTGTCTAAGTTAAAAAAATATGAAGTTACAAGTGGATATTAAATTATACATTTTTTTTTTAAATGACCAAGAGTATTAGTTAACTTATCTTGTTATTTTTATTTGTGGATATAAGATTGTTTCCATTTTCAATAATGAAAGTATTTCAATTAATGATAAATATGTTACTATCTCTACAACTTGTTTGTAGATCTAGAAATGCGTAAAAAAAGTTACTTTTGAGTTTAAGAGTCTTCAGGAATTCCTTAATCGTTAAGGGAGTGAACATGCACTATGAGTAGGGTCCCTTTAGAATTTTTGTTTCAATAATATCCTCTAATAGTTATTAGATGGTATAAAAACCACTCATGTAACTACTTCTCCTACCCTCCTCCTCTATGGGTGGTGGGGGGCGGGGGAGTCTTTAGCTATGTAAAAAAGATTTTGTTAGGTTGGTTTGTTGGTCTTTTCCAATACGTGGTGGTGATATTGTTGGTATTTTTATGCCTTCACCACTTGGGGGTCACATTATGGTACCTTTGTATCATTATAAGAATGCTTAGAATGGGTGACCTATGTTCTAGATCCACCTATTTAAAATCCTTCTTCTTGGGTTGCTCTTCTTCCCAAGGATAATCGACCCACACCTTATTTTACTAGTGTTTCCTATGTGTGATTTTCATTATTGGTTTAGTATTTTGATATGATATTTTGGTACTCTTGTTGTATAATTGTGTTTTGTTGACATTGTTTTTAATACTAATTTTGTCATTTTTTTTCTAGTGTGCCCTTTAGGTCATGAATACAACCCAAACATATTTTATTACAACCATCTATGTACTCTACCTTAATTTTTATAATTAAATGATATATCAAAGAAATATAATAAAAATATAATATTAGGTATGTAAATTTTGTTCATTATTTTTTAAATATCATCAATATAATGGTTAGCTTGAGATATTAGTCACGTTGTTCTATTGGCCAATAAAAATCAATAAAATCATATTTTCTTATTTCAACTGATAAGTAATATTTATTTAAATTATAATTAAAATAATTTTAAAAAATAATCTATTTTAATTTTTTAGCAATATCAACCATATTACTTATATGTAATCTGATGTAAGGGTTGTATATTCAGCTTTAATAGAGGATAATGAAACTATAGCCTATTTCTTTGAAGATAAAGAAACTAACTCACTTTCTAATGTGAAGAAATAATCTAAAGTTGAATTTTTATCATCAATAAATCCTCTCTAATTTGAATCTATGAATCCAATGAGACATAAATACATTTTTGGTCTGAAATAAATACCATGATTATATGCACCTCTTTCAAATCTAAAAATTCTCTTCACTACTTACAAATACTTGAATGATGGTTTGTCCATAAATCTAGAAACTAGTGAAAGTTCCTAACTAATATTAGGGATTTTCATAGTGAGATACATCAAACCTCCCACAATTATTCTAAAATTATTTTCATCATATGAATTACTTCCATCACCACTCATTATATTTTCTCCACTTGCATTGGGAGTGTTTTAGGCTTATAGTCTTGAAGATTGTACTTATTTAACATGTCTTGGGCATACTTGTATTGACATATGAATACTTCCTCTCTCTTTTGATTAAATTTCATTTCAATAAATTAATTCATAATTCTAATATGAGTCATTTCAAATTTTTATTTCATAGCTTCTTTGAAGCTATTCAACATCTCCATAGAGCTACCTGTAAAGATCAAGTCATCTACATATAGACAAACATATAAAACATTAGAGTTAAATGATTGTATGTATTTTTTTGGTTCATTTGATCATATTAAAAATTATTTATCCAATAACTAGCTATAAATTCTTGAGTACCAAGCTCTTGGATCTTTCTTTAGCCCATAAATAGCCTTCTTCAAACTATATATCTAAAATTCTTTACCCTTTTACCTAAAAACCTTATGGATTCCCTACATATAATTCTTTTTAAATCATTATGTATCTTGTCATGTGATATATTCATATTTTTTCTCATAGTCAACCCCATATATTTGTGTAAATCCTTTTGCATCTAGTCTAGTTTTTAACTTGTCAATTATGCCATCACTTTAAAATTGGTTTTTTAGAATCAATTTGTATCAATTACATGTTTATTCAATGGATAATAAATTAAATTCCATTTATCATTCCTCTCAATTTAATTTATCTCAAATTTCATAGCATCAACACATTCTTTCTTTTGACTAGCTTCTAAATAACTTCTAGGTTCAGTAATCACTGATGACAATGAAGATATAGTATTTTAATTATAAATGTAATAAAAGAAGTTAACTTCATTATATTTTATCCTTTTTATCCTCATATAATATTTATTATTAACATCTTTTTGGATGGATGAGGATTCAACAAGTTATTTTTATTGTTTGGAGTTGATGAAGATGGATGACTAGTCTCTTGGGAAGAGCTAGTATTATTTCTTATTGAACTAAAAACACATGTAAGACTTTTTAAGCCCTCAAAATAAAATTAAATAGGATAACCCCCTTAAATTATGAATTTTTAGCTACATTATTATAATTATTATACATCTCATTTTTTAAAAATGCATTCCCTAGAAACAATTGTGGATTTATTAGTAGAATTATAAAACTTGTATGATTTTATTTCATCACTATATCTTGTGAAATTATGATCAACACTCTTAGGATTAATTATATCACCCTTAAATTTTATTTTGGTTATTTTCATGTCATAATTTCCTTAAAATTATATGGACTTCCCATCTCTTAATTATTCTTGGCTTTTGAAGGAATCATCTAACTTGTTGAAAAAATATTTGTGATTTGTCACCTAATTTGAGTAACCTAAATCAAGAGACCACAAAATATTTTCTTAATATATTCCTAAAAAACATTTGAGATAATAATCTAATCCATATTTAGACTCACTTTTTTTAACTTAAAAATATTTCTCTTTCCTTTCTTGATTGACTTGATTCTTAGCTACTAGTATCCTCCAATTTTTTTATCATGTCTTAGTTTTATGTAGTAACGACAAGTACAACATTTTTTGTTCTTAATTATGAAGTTTGATTCAAATTTTACTTTTTAATTTGATTTTTTTGAACTTAATTGATTATTATTTTTATTTTTCTTTAGTATTTATAAACTCTTCATTGCTTTAAGTGCTTGTTCTAGACCATGTTCTAGATCTCCCACATATAATCTCATCTTATCCTCATGGTGACAAGAGAGAATCCATTAAATCATCAACACTTATAGTGTTCATATCCTTACACTCTTTAAGAGTGATCACAATATGCAACATTATTTGACTTAAATATCTCAAAATATTTCTAACCATAATACTATCTTATATAGTTTCTCCATAAACTCTCATTGTATAAATTGAATCATTTACTCTTATGCAATAATATCCTACTCCTTCAGAATATGATATTCTCAAATTATCAAAATTCATTTTAAGGGTTTCATGTTTTGATTATATTGAATTTATAGATCCTTTAAATGAATTATCCAAAGTATTCCATGTATCATGAGCATTCTTGCATCCTATAATTCTTGGATAAATGTTTGGCTATATGACACTCTGAATATAGAATAAAGCTTGTGTATCCACCCTTTTTCATCTTTTTTTCATCATTTTTGATTGTGTCAAGGTATTAAAATATTGAGGTGGTGTGTACACATAGATAAAATTCTATTAAACTCCTTTCCACATAATTTTTTTTTAAAAATTTATCTCTCTAATACTCAAAGTTGTCACCTTTCAAAACATGAATATTCATAAAAGCATGAATCATTGAGTCCATTGTATCTTTTAAAAATGACCTAAAAAAAAATTATAAACCTTGATTGAGAATGGATATGATACCATATTAAGGCAATGAATTTTTGGAATGAAAATCATCTTTGTTTCACTCTAAAAATTAAACTATGTATCAACAAAATTATCCAAGAATTACTAGATTTCAAACCAGTTGTGTTGTGAGTAAAATTATTGATAAAAAGTGTACTAAATAGATTCAAACTTGAAAATATATTCTTGTTGGAATTAATTAATAGATAACTAAAATGATATTAGATATAAAACATACAAAAATCTTCTCAATTCAAATTAATGTACCATACTACATTTGTGTGTAATTCTTATTAATAAAGAAAGCTAAAATAAGCTCATTACAAGTTAATTTGCATAACAAATTATTTCAAGAAAAGCATAAAGTTAAAAATAAAAAATTAAATTCACTTTAAAAACATTTAATCTATAATTATAATTATAAAATTAGACTCTAATATAACTTAAATAATACTAAAGATAAACTCAAAATATAACTATGAGTACCACTAACACTAACAAACACTACAACAAATGGGGGTGTTTTGAGACAATACTTCAAAAAATTGTCTGATAAAAAGTTGTGTATTGTCTCAAAGAGGGTGTCTCTAATTATTGTTTCACTAGAGATGATATATAATACTACTTATTTTATCTCTCGAGAGACATTATCATTTTTATCTCTCAAGAAACAATATCATTTTTATCTCTCTAGAGATAATATAAAATACCATTTTTATCTCTCAAGATACAATATCATTTTAATTAAAATGATAAAATGAATCTAATAAATATAAAAAAATCAAAATTTATTCAAGTGTAACCAATTTATAATTATCATCACTAACACCAAAACGTCTAGTGATTAGTATTATAAAAAAATTAAAAAATAATTTGGGTGGAGTAATATTGTGCCCACAACTTGTGGGTCTACAATCATTTTATTATATCAATAAATAAATAAAAAGGGTACCTAAATGCTATTAAACCTTAACATATAATGGTAAAGGGATGAATTTAAATATAGTTCTACAAAATTTATTTCTAGAACTATGTGATTCATCTGGACACTCCATGATCCTCAAGTTTTTTAATATTATTGTACCATCTTTCCATGTTGTCACTACTCTTACATCTAATTCAAAACTTTTCTCTTATTCCTTTGTGTATCCTTGTTCAAACTTGTTTCCATCAAATGTAATATCTAACATGGAGATTACAACATTGACATTAGCCACATATTAATAGTATTCTCAAAAGGGGACAATGATTCCATTAATATAAAATAAGTGATTCATTAAAATTTTAAAGATGGTTATAAGGAAAAAAATATGCCATTATCTATAGAAATTCTAGTGTCACCTTAAAATGAATTCATTAGAGAGCTTTCTAAGGAGCATTTTGGGCTCTCAAATAGCATTTTATGTATTCATCTATGATATAATAATTTCCCTTCTTGATCCTCTCTACTATCATGCAAAGGATTTATTTTTTTAGAGATTTGATTATTCAGGTCACATAATCAGTGACATATGTGTTTACACTAAACTCTTTATGAAATGGTGTAATAAGGTAGATCTTAGTAGCCACTGTGAATTTCAAGCAAACTGTAACTATAAAACTTAACCCCAATGCCTTAAATTTTACCTGAAATCATGTTAAAGTCATAACTATATTATTTAGACTCTAATTTTAAATAACATATAAATATATTTATATTAGACTTACCAAATAATAATAATTGCTATACAATGATATTGGACATAACTAATGAAATATATAATCATTATTATATAATGATATTAGGTATCTATGTATGTATAGATTCACAACCTAAATAATGTTTTTTTAATAATTATTTTAGACACAACTTAAGATGTTTGGAGTTATGATGATTATATAGTAACATTAAACATAGTTTCTTATGTTTATAGTTTAAATCCACACAACTTTGAAAGTAGATAAAAACAACTAAATAGACAACATGAATGATAGTGGTTGCTATAAAATAGATAGTTTAAGTAATTATGTATATATTATAACTATATACATCTATAGTTACAACATCAAGTGCCATTACATTAGACACAAAAAAAATATGTGAGTTAAAATGATGGATATGAAATGATATTAGACAAAACTAAATGGATGAATTTAAATGAACAATGACTGTTACACTATGTTACAAATAAATACTTATATTAAAACACACCATACATAATATTTATAGTAATCTATTTCATCATTCAAGGTTCATCAGTCCTTAAAAAAGGGTCTAAAAGGTCATAATTAAGAGGTATAATTATATTAGACATAATAAAAAATAATACTAGTGATAATTATATCTGACATAGGTACATAATTTAGTCATTACATCACTATATAATCATACTACACACAATGACATGTTATTAGTATACACAAACACAATCTAAATTAGGTTAATAATTTATTTTGAGATATAACTCAATAAGTATTTACAATTAATGGGGTTTTTATATTAGTGATATTACTCTAGCTAAAAGCAAACAATAGAAAATTCAATTATAATGAAAAGCTAAAACATTCAATGTTGAAGATAACTTCCTAGAGCTGATAGAGTATAAAAACTTAAACTAGGTCCAAAACTTGTTATACATCAATATCAAAAACAACTATGGATACATGTTTGTAATAATATTAGATAAAACCTTATGAGATATAGATGCAATGTTAAAGAAAACTAAACAATTAAGATTATATGGTGTTTCACGATGATGGAATGTTTGATATATCAGTTTTGGGATCCATCCAATTGAGTGAAACAATTTTTTACCTTTTAATTAACTTTCATTATGTATTATTATAAGGGGAAGAATAATAATTAGCTTGATATAAGTAAAAATTACTAGTAATTAGTTTCTCAGTAATATTTGTTTGTGAAAAATGCAAGGTACTAGTTAACATTCTTATTAAAAAAAGACTTACAATCACACAATTACTTTCAATCACAACCTAGAGACTTCCAAATAGTTAAAATTATATACAATTAGACAAGTTTGAAATCTCCATCTAATTAACAACTTTAAATTTCCCAAATAAGCTAGGGAGAGATGATTTTCTATCTTAGCTTATTACAACCTAATATATTACCACTGGCATAGAATTTTCCTAACTTATCTCCACCAAACATATTATAACCAACACAACATTTTTATTTCACTAATAATCCTAAGAAGGTAGCACAAACAAGAAATACATACCAATGGTAGATAACATATACCAATTTTTTACTAATAAATGATGTTCTTTAAAATCATTTTTGTTGAAGTTGCATTATAAACAACAAATTCATTTTTGTAGTATTTTCTCTATCCCTTATTTAGAGTCACATTACCACATAGATAAGATAATTATTTTATGTAAAAAACCATTAAAATTGTTTCCAATGTAATAAAATCCTTATAAATGCTTGCTAATAGAAAAGAGACAAAACAAAATAGCAATAGAAACACAAAGTTCTTTTATTTGCTTCAATAGTCTTTTCTTTTTTAAACTTTTGATATGAAATAAATAAGTCATGTACCAATTCAAACATGTTGCTATAATTTTTGAAGGAATGATATCACCTGCTAGGGGTAACTACTTAAATATCATGTCATATGCTTACCTATAAGTTAGGCTCATTTATTATGACCCAATGCTTCATTTTATAGCTAAAAAAGTTGAATCACCCCTCTGTATAATTTGGAAAACAATCTCTACAAAATTACCACACTTTAAATAGATATCCACTACAAAATATCTAGGGATGAAATATTTAGGATAACTAGAAGTAGAGCAGTCGTAATCATATATAGTTTAAAGCCTCATATAATGCAGTGATCAAGCCTTTTTTCATATTCATCAGATAATTTTTGTGGAATGTCAAAATCATTAAAATTCACATATGGTTTAATGCCTAATTCAAAACATTACATTACCTTACATGTTTATTTGAGCAATAAAATGAAATTTAGAATGTATGATGCACAATATTGATCAGTACCAAATTCTACAAGGGTAGATAGTAAATTATCATAATGCTTAGCTGCAATTGTAAATGTTATCCTCACCTCACATATTTAGATGATATTTAACATTTCACTCAAAGAAAGATTTATCACATAATAAGCTGAAAAAATACATCATAACCATCTACAAAAAAATAAAAGAATACAACCTCACTAATTATTGAGCAATAATGATTTTTTCCTACCTCACAAAATAAATTTGGAACCAATTTGAAATGGGAATTAAGTAAAATGATTAGTGTTTCAGTAAATTTTTTCTTTATATTTTGGAAAGGGAAGAAGAAAAAACTAAGTATGGGTATGGTTGAAAAACCAATTTGATTGTGCATGCATGGAATCAAAATATTGTAAAGAGCTCCTCTTTAGCTTGGGAGGATGACCTATAAATAAAAAAACACTAAAGAAAACTTGTTTTTTAGACAAATAGTTGAGTGGATTGCCTAACGATAACTACATCCTTGAAGTAAGAGCTTATTTAGGGGATATTATTTCACATGTTTTAAATAATTAAATTTATAAATAGAATACAAGGTACTTACAACAATAATCAAAAGGTACTAAAATTAAATACAAGAATAGTTGCTTAAGAAATAGACTAGACATTATTGAAATAGAGATAAGCTAATTAATACTAGTGATAAATGGTTGGGGTATACTTTAAAAAATTAGAAAGGGGTTTGTGAAAAGGTAGGGACATATAAAGTTAGGTTTTTTGGGGGGTATATGGGTGAAAATAACTTGTTATAAAGTGTTTCCATAGTGACTATTGATGGTTAGGTTGATCATCGATAGTTACGGTGACCATCGATGGTCAAGGTGATCATTGATGGTTGGATAGACCATCAATAGTTGAGACAACCATCAATGATTAATATGTGTATATCTATGATTCCTACATGTACATTTGGATTGATAACATGATGATTGATAGGATCTCAAAGTGAGATTTGGAGAGTTGGGTAGGTGTTGGGCTAGATGTGAAAATTAAAAAGTAATTAAATACTAGAAACCAAGTACTTATCTTGTAGAATAAAAATTGGGTGGATGTTTGAGGTGGTTTACTCATTGTTTGAGTTTGACATGATATTGATAGATTAACAACACTTGGTGCTTTAACAGAGCTATAGTGGTAAGCTGACTCTCTAACATAGTAGCTAGTTTGCTAGATTGTTGATGATGATTGACCTATAAAAAGAGAATTATAGATGCACAAGCTCTTTATAATAATTAAAAATGGATTTTATCTCTTTTCTCCTTTCTTCTTATAGGTAAGGTAAGAGAGTTGTAACAAGACATGAACTAGGCTTCCTAATTTTAACTCACACATGCAATGATTCATAACTAGATTTAGACAAGTTATTTAAAAAAAATAAAGGTAGGTGAGTTTGAATTTTGGTGGTTAAGGAGGTGTACCCTAGCAATAAATGGTCAAGGTGACCATATAAAATCAAGTTAACCATCAGTAGTTGAGGGTGAAGGGTTAAAATAGGTAAAAGCTAGGGTGAAGCTAGTTTGGTCAAACTAACTATAGTTAGGCTTAGTTATGGGTTAAAGGGTCATATTGGTCCTAAGAAGGTCAAGAGGTATTTCAAAACTCATAATTTTGGTGTTAAAATTGTTGGTGTCTACCTTTTTCCCCTTTTTGTTGTACATCTTGGAATCAACTAGCTTTAAAATAAAAATTGATTACTAATCAAAGGTCTAGTTGCCTTGAGTATGTAAGGAGGCATTCCCCCTCAAACTGGGAATCAATGAGGTAAAATAAAACTAGGTGTGGGTTTTATAAGGTGGGTGAATGTGATGATGATGGTGTACATCATGAAGGTGGATGATAGGTTGGGCACTAGATCATAAACAATCATGTAAAGTATGACAAAATATATGATAGCCAAGATGACATAAAGAAAAAGTTGCCATAGTTGATAAAAATAAAGGTTAGTGTTAGGAGGATAATGGACAAGTGAACCATGTGACTATATTGAGGTGTGGAAACTAAGTACACTTGTAAGTGTTTGAAGTGATGTTTTTGGTTTAGTGGGTATCTAAAGTAAGAAGTGTTCTCGGTAAAAACATAAATTGGTCAAGTGTTGTACGTATCCAAAGTAGGAAGTGCTCCTAAAAAGACATAAGTGGGTCAAGTAAGTGTGAGGTCGTGCAAGTTAAAAAATGGTCAACATGGAAATTTTGTCACTATGGTTAAAGGACTAGGTAAAAAGTGTTGCAAAACACATGCTAGTTGGGCCAAAATAGACCAATGGTGAGGTGAGAAGGTGGTTGGGGTGGGTGGAGAAGGTAATATCCATGGGTGGTTGAGTTGATTTAATAATTTATAAAGACATATTTTTCAAGGTAAGAGAAAATAAGGTGGGGCCACTTGACTATTAATGGTCAAGTTTCCCAAGGGTGATTGTTAATGATCACCCTAACCATCGATGGTCAGGGTGGAAACCCTAAAAATCCATGAGGTAAAAGTTAAAAGAGAATCAATTTTTGCCCATTATTATGTTTGTTTGTGTTGGCTTTGAGATATAATGATTTTGCTAGTTTGTGGTAAAAGTTTTGGTTAAGGGTGTTTATTGAGGTGGATAGTTTGACATTTAGTTGAGGTAGACCAAGGGGACCAATCAGGATGCAGGGAGCACATGGGCACAAATGGGGATGAGCATGCCTATGATCAACTCCATGGTGATGGTCCTGAAATGAGGTATGATGTGATTTTAATTTTTTAACTTATCTTGATTATATGCATGGTGAAGGGGTTAGTTACTTGGGTAATATGCTAGGTAGGGTTTTGGTGGCTTTTAGGTAAATTTTCTAGTAAAATTAGGAATTGGTGGGGCAGGTAGGTAAATTAGGTTGGGTAAGGGTTTAGGGTAGTAAATTAGGTTGTTTTGCTTAAATTTTAGGTGGATTTAGGTTAGATAGGGTTTAGGTATTTTGGCTTCAGAATACCCACATTAATCATCGATGGTCGACATCTATATAAAAATGGATGCTAATCATTAGTGTTCACCATGACCATCAATGATAGACTAGGGAAGAGATTTATTTTTTATAAGTGGTTAAAAATTTAAGGAAAATAATTTTTTTAATATTAGGTAAATGTTGGTAGGTTATGTTTAGAGGGCAAACTTAGCAAGTATGGGGTAGATGGGTGGGATGGATAAGGAAATAGGTTAATTGTGTAATAGTTAAGGTAGAGTAGGGTACATAATATAAGTGTAGGTGACTAAGTCATGATTCTGACTTGGTAAAAGCTAGGGATTAGATACAGATGCATAATCACATGCTATGTATCTTTATAAAGATCTAGCAATGGATGACTCTAATTGAATGGGCCCATATGGAGAAGGTGGGGTTGAGAGTGATGAGGCACTATTAATATGTACCTCAGGATGCATCCATGGTCATAACACTCATCAAGAGATGGGATCCTATTATAAATACCTTCCTATTACTAAATGGGAAGATGACTATCTTTCTCAAGGACATACATAAGATCACCCAACTTTACTTCGAGGTGATCTGATCCACCATATAGAGCATGAAAAATGAGATGATCATGTTGAGCTTTTGTATGGGGATGATAGTGATCAAGTTAGATGGAATGTTGGAGGGTTTAGGTATAGTTTTTTGTATGGGAAGAATCCAAGTGAGAGGAGACTCATGACCATGCTCATGATTTCTATTACATTCTTTTTTATTCTCAACTTGAGGAGTGGGAAGTTCCCATACTTGCTACTACGGGTGATGGTCACGTTATTGCTAGGTTAGATTATATTTAGTTGGGTGCATATTCTATTAGTATAGACATATAAGTATCTATGGGGGTTTAGGGCCCATAGGATATATAGAAATAGTGTTGTCTTGGTTTTGCATTGCTGGGCTTATGAGCACACTCATATGCTAAGGCTATTAGGGTTACCATGGGCAAGTTTCACACAAATAGAGTTCCCCATTAAATTCATATGATGGAGGTGTGATTTTACTACATCAAGTGTAATAGGTGGAACACATAATATGAAGTGGTTTATGGGTGCACTGGGTGCACTAGTGATAGGAGACATCACTTGGAGGCCTTATGTCTAGTTTTTAGTATGGTTTGTCTACAAGAGGTAAATATTCTCTTTTTAGAGCTATAAATGGATACTAAAGAGGTGATATGGGGAGGTAGAACTAATCCCATTTAAGAGGGTGAGGAGGTAGTTTAGCCTGGTATAAGGTATTCTAGGTCCATTCCCTAGGTATATGCAAGAGATTCCAAGATCTTACTACCAGAGCCATATCCTATGCCTACTATGTTAGACTGTGAGGAGCTATTAGCTAGGGCACATATAAATGATATTTGGTTTATATATGGTTACACAGAATGGTACCTGCCTATACATGTAGCTACAAACATTGGTAGGGATGACAAAGGTGTGAGGCCAATGGTCATGGATATGGCTAGTCCTAACAGATAGGTAGGAGTAGCTTTAGCCACTACACAAGGATAAGTTACATCACTACAAGGGTAAGTGGCCATGTTGTAGGGATATATTTCTACACTATAGGGTTAGGTTGATACCTTATAGGGTTAAGTTTCTACCGTGACAAATAAGAGGGATGAGGCTAAGACCTCACTAGGCTTGGTGACCCAAAAGAGGGACTCTCTGATTTACAGAGGAAGAGGAGAAGTGGTAGCATAGATAGGGACACTTGACACAATCCTAACAACATGATACCTAGCTATAATGGATGAGTTATTGTACCAAAAGGCTACAATTTTGACATAGTATCAACAAGAGCCCTGATGGGGTGAGTAAAGTCTTAGCTTGATAGGTAGTGCTAGTGTGGTGACACCAAGGAAATGGGCAATGTATATATCTAGATATATAGGGATAGTTGGGGGATTGACAGGTATAGAGGTGGGTAGGTAATAGGATCTAGTGGTGCTTTAAGAGGTAGTAGTGCCCTTGGGGCATATATAGATCTATATTATGACATTTTGTATATCATTTTGAATATATCTTGTAAGTCAATGTGATGAGATGTACATTTTGAGAAAGAAATATGTTTATCTAATTGTACGCACTATTATTCTATTTGACTTACAAGCTATACATATGATAATTATTTATGCTCATGTTCATGGTTTATGGTTTTATGGTTTGATGTTGATGTTTAATGTTTATGGTGTGATGTTTATATTGCTTATGGACGATGCTTATGTTATGCATGCTAGGCATTGATATAGGATTAGCTACATAAGATGTTTTTGATTTATGGTTAGGCTTATGACATGCTAAATTCTAATGAGTATATGCTACATTATTTTATACTTAGAAATGTGATGGAAAAATGGTTGGTTTCTTTAATTGCCTATGGATGTTATGGTTTTATTATGCCTATTATGGTCATGCTTGTTGTTAATTTTTAGGGTGAAACACATGAGGTATTTTAATTAACAATTTAGATGAGAGACCAAAGAATATAATCAAGATACAAACATTATAATGAAAATATCAACTAGTCATGATAGGATAAGAAGAGGGCATGATGATTCTTCATTGACAAAGACTAAAATAAAACCAAAATTGGATTGGCTTAATGAACATGAGCCTTTGAAATTTTTTCATTAACATTCTTTAGTTGGTTGAAAGGTGTCTTGACCACACAATGTCAAGTAAGCTCAAAATCCCTTACTTATAGTGAATAAAAGGGGGGATGGGTGAAAATAGAACCTTCTTATGAGACTAGCATGCCCCTTATATAGGTGCCCAAAGAGCCAGTATAAGCAAGTCACTAATCAATGAAAGATGTCGACTTGTGAAATCTGATTGCATCTTCCACCTTATTACATTGTTTGAGAGCTGATTATAACTTTCATAATTAGTTTGATTTTGTTGTGATCTTGATAATGGGTATGTTGCTTATTGTTGTATATGGGAAGTTGATTAATACATGAAGCTTATAAGAAATTATTATGCTTTTGACAAAATACTTTACTCAGCCATCCTTGAAGGGAGTGGTCTAAGTTTATTTTCTTTATTTAATGCTTTTTGATAGTTTTCCTTTAAGGTAGAAATCCAATTATGTTTTGGTAATTTTAAATAAAATTCTAATAACTATCCTTCAAGGGAGTAGTCTATGAATGCTAGGAATGAACCATGAATACTAATGTTAAGGTTTTTTAATTTTTGTTTCTTTGATTTTTATTGACATAGACTTGTTTAGGCGAACTTAGTGGTTTGTCTTTATGAAGGCAAAACTAAATGAGTAAGAAGGTTGATTAGGTGTAAATAGGTTTAGGTGACAATCACCATGGGAATCAATATTGTAAAGGTGTGGAAAGTACCATGAGAACCATGCCATAGGTAGAGATATAATACCTATTGTTTAAGATAAGGCTGTGTTGATGATAGATAATCACATGATTTGATTTGAATCAATTTCCCCTAAACTAGGGAGATGGAATGTAGGTAGATAACAAGGGATGAACTTAAGTTAGATAAAAGATGATCTTGACCCTTATTAACCAAAGAATGGATGCAGATGCAAAGCATTAAGGGGTTTAGGTTCTGGGTTGCCTTTAAGAGAAGACAATCAGTAAGCTCATAATCCATACTTGTGGGTTATGATATAAGGTCCAAGCCAATTGAAATCAATCATGCCTCACTTTCTTTTCTCCATATTATTGAAATGTTTGTTTTCCTTTAGGATGAGGTCTTAGATATTGAATTCTTGAAATTTAATGTATTTTTTATAGGCATTATTGGCACACCCTTGATAGAAATGGAGATGGGTAAGGGTGGCTAAGCATGATCATCAAGCAGCTTGAGATGGGCTAAGTAGTGTTGATGATAATCTCTCTCAAAGACTATATTTTGCAAAGATATGTGAAGAGAGGGGATTTGGACTTCAAGAGGAAAGATGGGCTTCACTCCAAACACAAGGAAGAAAGGGGTAGCACCTATAGGGTTTATAATTATAGTATGATATACCCATAAGGTGAAGGGGATGTGCAAATTCCAATCCTAACCAGATATATTGACCATTTTAGTTAGCATGTTATTAAGAGTTTTGTTAAAGGCCTCAACTTGTCTATTCACTTGAGGGTGATAGGGTGAGGATAAGCTTAAATTAATTTTAAATGCATCACATATACCTTGGACTTAGTTTTTTTAAAATTATTTATCATTGTTAGTGATAATATTATAAGGAACACCAAAATGATAATGTGATGGTTGATAAAATATACAATCTTTTCTACTTTGGTCAAGACTAGAGGAATAGCTTCCACCAACTTGGTAAAATAATCAATTGAATTGATGATATAATGGTGTCACTATGAGGAATCCTTTCACTAATGAGGTCTAGACCCCATTATGAGAAGGGCCAAAAATTGGTGGAAACTCAAAGACTATGGCTAGGCACATGATGCAAATTAACATGTTGTTAAAATTTGACACACTTTTTCATGTAATCACAGCATTATTAGTTAATGGTAGGCTAGTAATAGATGAGGTAAAGGATATGCTTACTTACAATAAGGCCACTAAAGTGGCCTTCACAGATACCATCATGCATTTCCTTGATAGTATGAGAGGCTTCTTGACTACATAGGTAATATAAGAGAAGACCATTAAAGTTGTGTTTATAAAGGATACCTTCTAGTATGGTATAACATGAGGTACTCTAGATAAATGATCTTCTATAATTTTGAGAAAGGACAGAAGGAATGATGGGAAGGTTGAGATAATTGAAGGTTTGTTGATACCAAAGGTTAGTTTGGGTCTCTTCCTCATTGAAAATGATGGGAGAGTTTGGTTTGACATAGGAAGGCTAGGTTAACCTATGAATAATGATAGATAGCTTAGAATCTAAGGGTATAAATGGTATTTAAGAGTTAAGGGAAGATATGGTTTTGGTGAACTTATTGGTAGATCATGGGGTTGATTAGATGTGGTAGTGTTCAAATGATGCTAAGAATTCATCAACTAGTTTCTTGTACTATTACATAACATCATTCTTACATTAGTAAGAGCCATTGATTTGATTAACCATAAGCTAGGTGTCACCAAAGATGTTGATTATTTTGACTCCTAGGGCTAAGGAAATTTAAAGGCCTATCACTATGGCTTCATATTTAGAAATATTATTGGTACATTTTAAATCAAGATTGAAGGACAAAGGAAGAGGTTCACCATTAAATGGGATAAGGATGATACCCACTCCCCCACCACTCTAACACTTTAATCCATAAAAAAACATGATGAATTGGTAGGTAAAATCCACTTGAGAGAGGGTCATGATGAACTCATCGAGGAACTCAAAAGGAGGAGATTGATTGTCTACTAAAAGTGCTTTAGCCAATTGGTCGATAATGACTTTCCATTTAATTGACTTTTACTAAAGGAAATCAGGGTCAAAATCTATTAATAGCATAAGCCACTTGGCCATATGATAGTTTTTGTATGGATTCGAGTGCATGTAATTGAGTGGGTTAGTGTTGGTTATGACATAGGTTTTGTGGTTAAGAAGGTAGTAGCAAAGTTTCTCGATATGGGTACACCAAGTCTCATACTCTACAAGCATGCAACTAATATAGTATATGGCTTACTCTTTATATTTTTTGTCTTGATGAGCCAATATTATCCCTAGGGAATGGTCGGTAGTAGATATATAAAGGTATAAAGGTTAGTAATATTTGGGAGGGGTGAGGACATGTGGTGACAAAAATTACTCTTTAAGTGAATCAAAGGCCTTTTGATAGTCATTATTTCACTTTGATGACACATCCTTCTTCAAAAGGTGGTGGAATGGTTTACATCAATCCAAAAGCTTGGAGATAAAATGATGAATGGATTGAAGATTCCCTTACAAGCTATAGATCTACTTAAGTTTGGTTGGGGGAAGCATGTCAAGGATGGATTTGATTTTGGTGGGATCGACATTGATTCTACAAAGGGAGACAATGAAACTAAGAATCTTTCCTAACAAGTCCCCAAAAATGCATTTTTTGGGGTTAAGGTGAACATGGTATTGGATGAGGCATTCAAAGATGAACTTAAGAAAAATAAAGTGATATTTTTAGAGTTTAGATTTTTTGAGAAGGTCATCCACATAGTCCTTGATAATCTTATGGATAAGGTCATGGTACATTGGTAGGTTGCACCAACATTGTTTAGTATAAAAGGCATGACCCTATAGTGAAAGGGAACCCCAAGGGGTGGTTAAGGTTGTCTTGTTCTAATATTTTGGGGTAATTAGGATTTTATTATAGCCCAAAAATCCATCCATGAGAGATAACATCTCATGGTCAGTTGTAAGATCAATAAGCTAGTCGATGTTTGGTAGAGGAAATTTGTCTTTGTGGTAAGTGAGGTTGAGGTCACAAAAGTAAACATAAATTCATAGTCTACCTATGGCTTTGGTGACATGTAAGACATTTGAGACCCATTAGGGATAGTCAATAGGTTTAATTAAATTGATACATAGAAGATGTTGAAGCTCTTTTTTGATGATAAGGGCTATGTGAGGGTGTATTCATCAAAGATTCTGCTTAAGGGGCATGGCATCATGGTTAGTGACTATGTTATGGATAGTAATGGCTTGGTCAAATCTAGGCATGTCATAAGAAGAGCAAGTGAAGGCTATGTTACAATCTTAGAGGAAAGAAGGGAAGTCTCAAAGTTCCTTGACATTTAATGATTGGCCAAGCTTGACAATGTGGGGGTTATCCAAAGTGCCCAAGTTGATATCTATGGTGGATTCATTCAAAATGGTTGATGTCTTAAGAGGAAGGGATTTGTGGATGGAAGAATCTAGGGTACCAAGGTAGGTGAGGATAGAATCATCATCCTAACACTGGATAGTGTTAGTGATAAGAGAGTCTTCTCTAATCATCTAGGATGGGTCAAATAGATGGTTACGGTTGCCCCTTCCTTTTGGTAAGTCAAGGGTCTGACGTTGATCATGTTGATAAAAAAATTGAGGTGGGATTATGTCATCATCCTCACATGTACGTAGAGGTACGGTTGGTGAGGAGGGGGAATCTTCCTTAACAATAAAAACAATAGGGTGTTTGGGTAGCTTTTTATTAAGTAAGATGAAACCAAGGCCATGATTCTCATGAGGCTTCCTAGTTTCAATGTTAGCTATCTCATGTGGGCCATGCTCATATCACCCAAGACCAAAGCCTTTCCAAGAAAAATGATGGAGGTATGTCTTGGTAAAGTGTATTTTATCTAGGTAGGAGAAACTGATAGTAATTGGACTAGGTGAAAGAGAGGTGGCAGAAGTGCTAAGGGGTTTGTCGAGTCCCACATAAAAAAATGGGTCTAATGGTGGGGAATTCCAAAGGGAATGATATTTTTGACATTGGGGTCATATCCTAAATGGTTGGTAAGTTTCCCATACTCGTGATGATTAGGGAAATCATTAAGGGATAAAAAGTGATACTCTCCTAGTGAAAGGAGATACAACATTGATTCCAAAGGGTCTATGGTGGGGATTTGTTTTGAAGGGATAGAGGAATTGTTTGATGCCTTATCAGTGGAAGGGGATATGATATCCACTGTGGTGGGTGAAGGTTGGGGTTTAGATATTTAGGGTGTATTAGATGGGGGTATAAGGACATCATTGGGGTGATAGGTCATGTTGCATGTTGATAAATACTTGGGTTAGCTTAGATGGTGATGACCTAGCCTTCATGATAAAACTTAATGCAATGGTGGAGGGTGGAGTGGATACAACCCATAGAATATATCCAAGGTCATCCCAACAAAACATTTTATTGAAACTCACCTTCTACTACATAGAAAATTTCATGGAGCATAGAGGGTCCTAAATGGATATGAAGGACAATAGTTACCAATGTAGTGGCCATGGTATCATTAAATGATCGAAGGATAGCTAAGGTTTTGGACATGACATTATCCAATAGGTTAAGTTGATTATAGGCATGAGAGGATATGATGTTAATGCTAACTCCCCCATCAATCATGCCATATTTTATGTAGGTTTGGTTGATGTAAGTAGTGATACAGAGAGGGGGATTTGAGTCCTTAGGATAGATGAAAGGTATTTCCAAATCCTTGAAGGTAACAAGGTTAGAAATTTAAAGGGTGCCAACAAAGGCTTCTAGAGGTTGAGGGTCTTCAAGTTGGACCTCAATGGATGGCAAAGATTCTATTAGTGCTTAGCAATGATGGGGATACATATAGATCAACTCATACAAGCTCATCTTCACTAAGGTTTGGTAAAGTTAATTGAGGATAACTCTCTTAATGGATTTTGAGGGGTTAGGGTGAGAGGCACCTAAAATAGACACCTTGGGTTTGATCAAAGATGGACATGGTTAGGTGTGGGTTGGTTAGGAGGTTGAAGACATATACATCCATAGAATGTACACCTTAGCCTTTCTCTTATCCTTCTAGTATGATCTCATGACAACATTGATGGTATAGATAGGAGGAGAGGTTGAAGTAGTATATTATTTAGACTTGTCCTCACTCTTAGGTGAGAGTGGGGGAGTAGGTAAGTGTTGGGTAGGTATGGTTGCTAGTTAGATTGTTATGGGACCCATAATAGGTTCATCTGTTAATAGATAATCCTCATCATAAGTTAGTGGATAATGGTATGGATAACTTTATAATTCTTTTTATCATGTCCAGGTGTCTTATGATAAGAACATATGTGGTGGTCATTGTACCAGATGGGTTTTGAAGTAAAAAGGTAAATGGTCTGATGGGAGGTAGAGATAGACAAGAATTTTTTAATAACCTATGGAAAATGGTTGAGCAGGACTCAGCTAAAGGTGGTAAAGGTGTAATGATCTTTGCTTTGATGGTTGGGGTAGAAGGACATTTGGAAATAGGTTTGGTGGTAGGTGTTTTGGGTAGTGTGGTGTGCTTGGTTGATGACTTTAGTTTAGGCAAGGAGGTTGATGAGCTAGAGGTGGAGGATCGCAAGGTGGGTAGCTTAGGTAATTTTGGCATAGTGAAGAGAGGTGCATCAAAAATAAATTGTGAAGGTTTAACCAAAAGAGGTGGTGGGGTTTTGGTAAAGATAAAGGGCTTCTTACTCAAGGTAGAGGGATGAAGTCCCAAAATGGAAGGCAAGGGTGAGGGAGGTAAAATTTAGGGATTCAAACCTTTATACTATTTAACCTCTTTGGTCACTTTGGTTTGGCACTTGGTTGGTGGTTTTGAAGGGGTTAGGTCCAATTTTAAATATGGGTGACTAAGGTTTGGTGTAGGGAAGGTACCAAGGCTCTTGGTTGTTTTGTTTGGAGTGATATAAGAGGGTTTGGTCATTTAGGTGTTGGTTGACTCAGGTGGTTGGAGGTGTTTTGGTTTGATAGAGGCCTGGGTTAGTTGGGTAGAGGTTTTGGTTGGTTAGGCAGAGTTTTTGGTTGGTTGGGTAGATATGGTAATAGGGTGATCAAAAAAGGTGGTGGGTTGGTCTACTAAAAAAAGGGTTAGAGATTATACTCTAGTAATATAAGGGAGACCTAGTTGTTTTCAAAAGGTATCCTTGTCTAAGTTGTGTTTGGAAATAAATCCCAATCTCTAAACTAACTTAGAAATTATTTGTATATCAGTTTAGCTCCTTGGGTAATAGGTTTGAATGATATACCCATAGGCTAGGGAAGGGTGTGGTGCTAACCTTATCCTCTTCCTTAATCAAAAGATGCACGATTGATATAGGTGATTTCTCTATGGGAGGAGTTGACATGGGGTTTTCTTCCTCATGAATAATTTTTGAAGGGGGAGTAGGTTGCTTGGTAGTTAAAGGTAAAGATAGGGTGTAAATGGTTGGGTGTTCTAGTATATCAACTAAAAAAGTGGCTAAATAATCCACTACCTCAATAAGTGGAGGGGGAGAAGATGGAATTTCCTTGGTTAGAGTGTCTAAAAGAAGGGAAGGTAAGTCTACTATCTCAATAGATGGAGGAGGTGGAGGACCGTAAGATTGGGTACTAGGTGGTTTTGTAATGAGTGCATCAAGGACCATGTTAACTATATAGGTATCATGATAACACTCAACATTATTGCTCTCATTCTTGGTAGGAGCATGGTTTGAGAAATGTTGCCTAAATATATCAAGGGCTTAGTTAGATGGTGTATTGGGGTTGTCCAATATGAGCTCCCCCTTGTTAGTGAGGAATTATACAAGGCTCTTGAAGGTGTTACACCTACTAAAGTCATGTCCTATTACTCAATAAAATGGACACATATCATTATCATTGAACCAACTAGGTGCATGATGAGAGGCATCAAACTACTAAGGAGGTTTGATAGGATGAATTTGAATGATATTGTATTTTAATAACTTATCTAAGATAGAAGCATATGATTCTCCAAGTGGGGTGAATTGCTTCTAGTTATTCTAGTTTTGGTTCCACATGCTTTTTTTGAGGAATTAGAGGAATTTGGTTGTTTGATAGAAGGTGGAGGAGTGGATTTAAGGACAATTGCATTTACGATTCCCTTATTCTTGGTATTGGTATTGGATTGGTTACTTGAATTAGAGGAAGGGGATTCATTGGTTTTATAAGTTGAGTTCTTATTTTTGAGCTTTAGCTTTCCTTCATCAATGGCTCAATTCTCTAACTTATGTTTCATGGTAAAATATTCATCGAAGGATTAGAAGCTTTTAACATGTAGTGTGGAGGATATATGCTTGGTACATGCCTGAGAAAAGAGCTCTATGAGTTTGGGTTGAGGTAAGGAGAAGGAAAGTTGGTTAATTATGATCCTCCAATGAGCTACAAAATTAGTAATGGATTCATCCTCAAACTTATAGATACAATAGAGGTTGGTGATAGAAATGTTTTTGGAGATATTGATCAAAACGTGGTCCAAGAAGGTTTGAGCTAATTGGGTGAAGGATATAATGGAGTGTTTGTATGTGAAACTATACCAATCCAATGTCAGACTAGATAGAGATATGGAGAAGGTGTAGAAAATAAGGGAATCATACATGATGAGATACCAAGCATGCCTAAATGCCCTAAGGTGCTATTGGGGATCTTTCTTACTTTTAAATTTAGAGAACTTGGGAAGTTCTCATTAGGGAGGATATGGCCTGATAGGTACACATGGATGGATGGGATCATTACAAATTTGGTCATATGATAATATGTTATGAACCCATAAAATATATTACTATAAGGTGGTCATCTTTTCCATAAGTATCTTCATTAGGTCTGCTTGGGTTGTGTACCCAAAAGGTTATAAGATGCATACTATTGTGGTGGGTGGGAGACATACTAATTATGGGTAGAAGGTTGGGAGGTTGCCACATAATGGTAGGTGGATGCCAATGGTTGGGTGGAGGATACATGAGGGTAGGTAGATGTAGGTGGTTGGGTGGTGGGTAGTGGAACATGCCCTTGTAGGCTAGGGATATAGCCAAAGTTTAATGTAAGGGGTACTTATTGGATAGCAGAGGCAGTTAGGTTAGTGACTAATGGAAGGGTGGTGACCTTTATACTAATTGGTGGCAAGGTAGAGGGTATGGACACCATAAGGATTTGAAGTGGAGTAGTGGTCAATGGATTGGGGGTGTCTAAAGTAAGGTTGGTTATGCTAGAGGTAGGCACTCCTACTATGGAGGAGTGGTTGGTAGGAGTGGAAGGTATAAGGGTAGTGGTAGTTTGGGTTGGTGGGTTCTCTATGGTAGCCTCAAAAGGGTTTTTGGTTGATGAGGAAGCTTAGGTAGTCAATAGTTGGGTAGTAACCATGGCAATAGAGGTACTCCCCATGAGGTGGAGAGGCATGCCATAAAGTGGATCTACAAATTGGTCCAAAGTTGGGATATGGTAAGACATGGTTGTAAGATAATGTTTAAGTCTATGGGATTGTCATCTAAGAAAATGACAAAATATGCATATCCTTGAGGAACCTTTTAATATAAATTAGTAATTCTTGAGGGGTGAGGAGAGTCTGTTGGTTCAAAAACATAGTCCATGGATGAAGAAGTAGAAGAGTTAGGTTTGGATCGATGATGGGTATTGCTTTACAAGGTCTCTTTGCTACTGGCGAGTGAGAACCATATGAGATAAGGGAGATAAAAATAATAAACATCATCACTACTCAAACAAAGATATGACCAAAAATGATCAAAGAAATAAAATCACACTCTAAAAGATGCATTAAGCCCTATATTTTTAATTAATCTCACTTTTGGCTTATGATTTAAGAAATTGCATGATTGAAATTGGTTTGTAGAGTGGGTACTAGAGAGGAAGTCTAAAGTTGGTTTCAAGTTGTGTTTAGGAACTCAAAAATAATCTATATTAGAATCAATACGTGGCTTGGTATTGAGGCCTACCCACTTCACACACCACAATGATAAGGGTTTCAGGTGCTTAGCTAGTATATATTGATATCCAAAGATTATAATCAACTAGAGGTCTAAGTTAGTTCTCCTCTTAGTAATGACATCCAAGTGGGATTTTTGGGAAAGGATAAGGTTACCACTAAGTGATGAAATCCTAGTCAAGCCTTGTCTCAAATTTGTTTGATGTTTAATTGATGAAAATGGTTTGGTTGAGTATGTGTAACAAAGAGTGAAGCTACGATAGATTACTTTTATTATAAGTTAAGATATATGAACTAAAATTTCAAGTATTCGATGTATGCACTTAATTTTAAGCCTAAAATAAATTTTTGATTTCATTAATGAGAATAGAATAGAGAGAGAATGCAAGAAAACAAGAACCCAAGTAAAGACACAAGGGTCCCACCGAGAGTGCCAAAATGTTTTAGTAAATTTATGTTTGATATTTTAGAAAGGTAAGATGAAGAAACTAGTATGAGAATGGTTTAAAAACTTATTTGATTATGTGAACATAGAATCAAAAGATTGTGGAGAGCTCCTCTTTGTCTTGGGAGGATGACCTATAATTAATAAAGCACTAAAGTAAACTTTTTTGTTAGATAGATAGTTGATTGGATTACCTACATCAATCCCAGAAGAAAGAGCTTCCTTAGGGGTTGTCAATCTACACATTTTAAATAATTAAGTTTATAAATAGAATAAAAATTACTTGTATCAATAATCAAAAGGTACTAAAATTGAACACAAAAATGCTTGTTTAAAAATTAGACTAGAAATGATTAAAATAATAATAAAATAATTAATACTAGTGCTAAATGGTTGTGGTATGCTTTATAAAGTTAGAAAGGGGTTTGTGAATAGGTAGGGACATAGAAAATTAGGTTTGGTTGGGGGTAGATGGGTGAAAATAGCTTGCTAGAATATTTTGCCATAGTGACCATCAGTGGTTGGGCTTACCATCAATAATTAAGGTGATCGTCGATGATCAAGGTGACCATAGATGGTTGGATAGATAATCGATGATTTAGACAACCATCAATGGTTATTATGTGTAGATCTAGGTTGATAATAGGCTAATTGATGGGATCTAAAAGTGAGATTTTTGGGAGTTAGGTAGGTGTTAAGCTAGATGCAAAAAGAAAATAAAGTAATTGAATACTAGAATAAAGTACTTATCTTGTATAATTTGGATTTGGTGGATTCTTAAGTTAGTTGACTCATTAGATTCTGATGTGATTTTGATAGAGTAACGATACTTGGTGCTTTGGTAGAGTTACGATGACAAGCTAGCTCTCTAATGTAGTAGCTAGTTCACTGGATTATTGATGATTATTGACCTATAAAAAGAGAATTTTGGATGAAAAGGCTTTTGATAACAATTACAAATGGATTTCACCTCTTTACTCTTCTCTTCTTATAAGCAAGACAAGAGAGTTACAACAATATGTGAATTGGGCATCCTAATTTTAACTCACACATGCAATGGTTCACAACTAGATTTAAATGATTTATTTTTAGAAAAGCAAGGTGAGTGAGTTTGCATGTTGGTGGTTAAGGAGATTCAACTTGATCATTTGTGGTTAACCTGATCGTCAATGGTCGAGGGTGAAGGGTTAAAATAGGTAAAAGCTAGGGTAAAGCTAGTTTGGTCAAACTAACTATGATTAGGCTTAGTTAGGGGTCAGAGGGTCAGATTGGTCTTGAGAGGATCCCAAGGTGGTCAACAGGTATTTTGACACTGATAATAATGGTGTGTGGATTTTTGATGTCTACAATAAGATGATAACAAACTCAATTTAAGGGTCAAGTGGAATTTAGAAGTCACTATTATACAATTATATTATCACACTTAGGATGATTACTAAATATTTTTGTAATCTAAAGGAATATATCTTTGCTTGCTTTGTTGATTTCAATAAAACCATTAACACCAGCTTCAGGGGTTATCTTTGGAAATGTATGATAGAAATAGGAATTCCCATGATCTTAGAATAGTGAGTAATAGTCTATATGAACAAATCTCCTACCATTTTTGGAATTTACACAGATAATAAAGATAACAAGAAGAGGTAAGATGTGTAGGGATCAATATCAATAACTTGTCTATTATATTACTACTACACTGATTATATAGTCATACAAGCTATAATACCTTGCATATTTAGAAAAAGAATTAGAAGCCCTTTAAACATTCTACAACAAATTTGGTCTAATGGAAATTGTTGATAAAACCAATATCATGACCACCCACTAAATATAAATCATTCCCAATTAACTATTCCCAATTAAGAAATGGAAGTTATATCCATAGGAATTGAGTTTTTAGACAAATACAAAGGAAAATAAAAAGAGTAGGTGGAGAAAATTTTCAACGTAGACTACTCCAAAATAGAGATACTTGTCCCATAATGCCAAGATTGGGGATTATGGCTCCTTCACTAAAAATAAGTCTAAATGAGAGAACCATTTCAAACATTCCATTCCCAAGTCGCTATGAAGGTTCAAACTATTCATTAAGTTTTAAATTTTATCTCTTTGGGATACAAAACTCCTCCACAAAGACCTGCTACAGAGCTGAAATTAATCATCAATTTATATTCAAAAAAATATGTCTTAGGATACTTCATAGAGAAGGGAAGAAATTTGAAAAAATAATAATGATAAGGAATGATTTTTTTTTTCAAAGCAAATAATTGAGATTAAAAAATAGGAAAGATGTGTATAATAAGATAATTTTAAGGAATATATATATATATATATATATATATATATATATATATATATATATATATATATATATATATATATATATATATATATATATATATATATTATTTGAGATTAAAAAATAGGAAATATGTGTATAATAAGATAACTTTAAGGAATATATATATATTATTAGAGAGTTTTCAGTGATGTCATGGCAATGTCAAGGAGGTGTCCCGGTCAGTGGATGAAGAGTTTTGATAGTCTATGTGATAATGACAAAGTATGCAATGTGACTTATTCTTGTATGCTTGAAGCAGGATTATATATATTATGTTTTGGCATGGTTAGAGATGTTCAAGTATGATAATGGAGTATTGATCATGTTTAAAAGGTCCCTAAGATGTTTTCTAAGATTTGATAAATTATCTGCATAAGTGGAATTCATCTGGTTATCCATAGTTTTCATCTAGACACTTTGGGTCCAATGGCAAAAAAATTGATTAGACAGTTTGATGATGTCAACATTTCCACATGGGAATGAGTCAAGGGGAATTGGTAATATGGTTGTGATCACATTTTTTATTAGTTGATATTCACTATATATCAAGTCATGCATCAAAGCAAGGTCAAATATATGAGGTTATAGAGTTGGCTTCTCAGTCAGAATTCATTATTTTCCCATACTTAGCCAAATTTGCATGTGGCTAGAAAAAACCAAGTAAGCATGTTGATAAGGTTAGAATTCACACATGTGAAGGTGTCAGGACAAAATGATCATATGGATTTATTCATTTTTGTGGCTATTTTTATTTGCACTAAATTTTAGATCATGCACCTAAGTGCATCAAAATATACGCAAGGGAAAAATTGGGCTCCTAGGCATTTTGATAGTTTTTTCCCATACTTAGCTAAGTTTTCAATGTGGAAAGAGGAGCTAAGTAAGAATTTTCATGGTGGCATATCTCACACATGTGGATGTTTTAAGAGAAGGTGATCATATGAGTTTATTTAGTTTTATGTATAATTGATTTTCACTAAATTTTAAATCATGTGCTGAAGTGTGGAAAAAGTTGTGCAAGAGCAAAGTTGGCCTCCTAGACAAGTTTTAAGCATAGTTGGATCTATGATAAAATATTTTGAGAAGGAATTTTAATGGTCATATATATTGTAAATGTGAAGGTTCTAGGACAAGTTTCTCACATGGTTGGATTATCTTATGTAAGGAGATCATATGGTCCAAATTTGAGATCATGTGTCTAAGCACAAAAGAAGTTATTAGGTTTTAAAAATGGCTACTCAGGCAGATGAGTAAGCTTCCCATAGTCATTTCTACACAAGTTAAAGTTTGATCAAGATTGACAATGCACATTGCTCTAAGAAGTCAAGAAATAATGAGATGAGGATAGGTGTATGATGTTTAACATCTGAGTAAAGGTAAAAGATAAAGATAAATGGTGAGTGTGTGATCATACAAATTGATCAAATGATGAACATTGATAGTTAAAGACCTAGTTGATCCATAGAGATCAAAGAAGCACATGAGGATAAAGTTACCAGATTGCATGAGATGAGGTCAAAGTGACTGAGGTTTAACATTTGATTATTGGCACCTATTTATTAAAGTTCATACAAGATCAATAATGTGTAATTTATTTGAGCAGTGAGGACATGAGATGCAAGCATTGTGTTCAAAGTTTAACTATGACCATTTTCATTTGAATATTTGAATTTATGAAGGAAAGACTAGTGTCTAGTTTTTGGGCCATAACTTTCAATCCAAGATCAATTTACTTATCTTGTAAAAATAAAATATGAAGAGGACTCCATGATACATATAATGAACCTAATTTGAAGATCTGGAAGTATATACAGTCAAAGATATTAATGCTCAAATTTTATTGTGTGTTTGTGCTTATTCTATAACTAAACCAAGAAGATTAATTGAGCTTATATAGATACTATTTCAATGTATTTTGGTGAATTAGATATTTTGGAGTGTTGTGGACTCCATGAGGATGCTCTATGTGGATTTTGGAGGTGTGATTAATCTATCTTGAGTATGAACAATGCTTAAGAAGTTGATTGTGTATTTGTTCATGATGTTCCTATATACCAAGTCAGTGTTTGAATTGTTTGAGCATATGCAGATGTGAGATAAGATGATTATGATAATTTGATAATGTTAAAGGGAAAATACGGAGTGTATCCATGTATTTGAAGGTGGTCACATGTTATTTTTTTTCTTGATGGTGTGCTAAATGGGTGAATAGGTCTCCATGAGACCTATAAGAGCTACCGAGGCCTTATTAAAAGGTGTAGCTACTTAAGGGTGACCCATAGATGCTATGGCCAACCTATGAAGATTGTTTTATATATTTTTCCTGATGTGAGAGATGCCTTAAGGATTAAGGTATGACTAATGGTTGACCAAGATTGTGTTGATCATAAATGATCTATAAATAGTGAAATCAAAGTTGGTGATTTCTAGACTTTATGAGAGAGATTTGGGAGAGATTTGAGAGAGGCTTATTTGTGTTTTTTATGGAATGAAAGAAGGGTAGAGTGATCTCAAGATGATTTGAAGATAATAATAGATTGATGACTATTTATATAACCTATAGGTCATAATTTTGTTGGCATAATAGTGATCTTGCAAATTGAGGGTGAGAAAAGGTAAAGAGTGATAAGCATAGGTCCATCATCAAGTGTTGAAGACATCAGTTCATAGGTGGATGTGTTCATAGGTGTTGTTTTAGTAGCTCAACATCTAAGGTGGTTACAACCTCCTTGCAAGGTAAAACTTGTTAAAAGTTTTTTTTTCAACTTAACTAGACATGTGTTGTAGCACCTTACGGGATTGTAGTCTCACTAGATAGGGATTATAGTTCCTTGATCAGTTGTAGCTAGTATAAATTGATTCTTGTTATTTATAAGATAGTAGTCCAATTATATATTTTAATGGGTTTTATTCCCCATGAGGTTTTCCCACATATGTCATGTGTTATGTTATTGACCTTACATTGTCTCTCTTGTTCATTGTTATGAATGATGTGTATTCTTCATGAATGCTTGTGGTAACAAGTTAAGTGTTTGTAAAGATTTAAATTGAAGATGGATTATTTGGGATCTCTAATTCACCCCTACTCTTAGTGATTGTACCTCTAACAAATGGTATCAGAGTAGGTCCTTTGGTAAAGGCTTAACAACTTGAAGGTGATCCAAGGTAGTCATCAAGGAGATTTCTATACTAAGCAAGTAATGATGTTTAATGGATCTAATTATGATTTTTAGAGTGTAAGGATGAGGGCACACATTATGTCCCTAGGGTTTGATGTATGAAAATATGTTATATATGGTTATGTTACTCCTATTACTCCTCCATATAGTGATGTAGATAAGAAGTTGTTTGAGAAAAATTCTAAGGAAATGAATGCTATCACTTGTGGTCTTTTAGAGACTAAATACACCAAGGTAGCCCATTGTAAAACTACTAAAGATATATGGGATAAAATGTAGATTATTTTTGAAAGAGATTCAAAGGTCAAGCTTGTTAAATTGTAGACTCACATAAGGTAATTTATAAGTCTTAAGATGAAGTAAGAAGATTACATGGCATATTTTATATAGAGATTTGATGAGACTATGAACATCATCAAAGGTCTTGGAGAGATTCATGAAGAGACTATTGTTGTCTAGAAGGTATTCAGGTCTCTATCTCTCACTTTTGATCCAAATTTATCTACTATATAAGAGAGTCATGATATTACATAGTTGAAGATGGATCAATTGCATGACACCCTTACTACATATGAGATGACAGTAAATGATGATATACCACCAAAGAAGGTAGCTACATTTAAGATAGAGATGAAGCCTGAGAAGAATTTCTACGGTGAAAAATCCAAAGAGCATGACATTTTTGATATTGATGAGGATGAACTAATTGCTTTGATTACTAAGAGATTGAACATAGGCTCAGGGAAGCATAAAGGTAAACTACCCTTAAAATGCATAAATTATGGAGAGATAAGACATTTTGATCATAAGTTCCCTTATAAGAATGGAAATATTGATGATGGAGAGCATGGTGAAGGACAAGATGAAGACAAGAAGACATACATGAAGAAAGGATTCAGAAAGTATAACAAAAAGAAGAAGTCCTTCAAGAACAAGAAGAGTCTTTACACCAAAGAAGATTGTAGCTCATCAGATGAGAGTCAATGACTCATAATATGATAATGAATATGATGGTCCTACTAAAGATGAATCCCTATTCATGGCTGAAGAAGGAAGTTGCTCACATCAGAAGGAGTCTAATTGAAGTGATTTAGATGATGATGAAGATGAGGTGGACTGTGAGACTATATTATTGAATGATCTTGAAGAACTAAAGATTGAGAAGAAGATCAAAAAGAAAATGAAATATAAACTCAAGGACTATGAGGAGAAATTCAGTGTGTATGAGGTAAAATTGAACGATGACACCAAGGAGTATGAAGATATGATCAAGAATCTCAATTGTTAATTGGAAACTATATATATAATCTTAAAATCTAAAGAAGATGAAAGTTCAAGGTATGTTTTTGAAAATGAGTCTTTGAAATCTGAGCTAGAAAAGATAGCTAGTAAGGTTAAGACATTTATGAGATTTGAAAAGAGCTCATGTGATATAGATAATATTTTTAGTGGTAAAAATAATGTTAGTGATAGAATTGGTCTTGGATATGAATAAGAAAAAAAAATGTAACTTAAGACAAGATGAATACTAATGTGAACTAGGATAATCATAATTTGATGATAAATCATCAGATAAAGAATGAAGGTGTTGGTAAACCAAAGACAAATTGGATCAAATAAAAAAATTCCATGAGGTATGAAATATTGAATGGTTACTATTACATATGTAATCAATTTGGTCATTGGGATAGATAATGTAAGAGACCTGTTAGAAATGAGTTTGAATGGAACTATGATGGGGGTCATCAGTTAAAAGGTATGAATAGAGAGTTAAATGATTTAATTGTTATGACATACGACATATTGAAAATTTATATCCAAATAAGGTAAGGCAAGATAAATTTATTATAAAAGGTATGGTGTGTTAAAATTGTGAACAAAGAGGTCACATTGTTAGGTTTTGCAAGCAAAGGTCTATAAGTTAGAATAGGTTTAATCAGGCTCCTAGTGTACAAGAAAAAAGGCATGTTAACACATGGAATGCAAAGGTGAAAAGTGTGAGTCATGATGATATTTTAGGTCCAAGTATTCTATTTGATATGGTGGATAATGCTTTAGAAGTTGAAAAGTGCCAAGGGCTCTAATTATCTACTCATGTTATGTGTGAAGAGACTAAGATCAAAGAGAAGAATAAGGTGTTGGTTGAAGCTAGTCCTAAGGTATGTATGGATCCAAGTGAACATAATACTATTTATGATCATGTGTCATGTAAATAAAATCAATTATTTATGCCTAATGAATAGGTTCCATGCTATAAAAAAATTTATAGATGAAAATGTATGTCATGAATCTTTGTTGTCTCCATGTATTATCAATCCAATTCTAGAAGAAAAGGAGAATGATGTAGTAGTTGAGCATGTTTATTATATTAATCCTAAGAAGAAGAATAAGAATAGCTAAAAATATAATATGACCAAATAGGATAAGGAATATGAGGATTTGTGGGCAGCTCCTACTTTCACACCATTTTAGAGCATTGTGGTGTATAATAGGTCTTTGTCTATGCTTCTTAAGAGGCTCCTTTTAGTGGAGCATAAAGTTGTGGGATAAAAATCATAATGCAAATATGAATAGAGACTTATGTTGATATTATAAGTTCAGTGGTTAAGGGAGGAAATAACTTCATGAGTTTGATCCATTGGTTTGTAAAGGAACTATAGTACAAAGTCAGAATGGGTGGTTCTAGGTGGCTTAATGAGATTGATAAAAATGTCCCATAGATTTTGAAGCTTAGAGTGGTCTATACACTCATTTTTGATGTGTTAAAAGTTCTTTTGTGGTTTGAAGGTATGTTGAATTTAAATTAGATAATTTTGAGTGCTTCCAGTTTTCATAGTTTTTGGCTTAAAGGCAAGCAAACCTAAAATGGGTTATAGGAATTCAAGGCTCCCAAAGGTGTAAAGGCTCAATTTTTGTTCCAAAATTGTGTGATGTGTGTCTCTAGGTGTGAAATAAGTTTCAAATATGTGTGTTTACTAGAAGTAGGTTTTGTTGACCCTGTTTACTTTGAAACTCTAGGGTTTTGGGCCATGAGAGACAAGTGGTTCATATTGTGAATTGAGATTTGAGGATTCTTAATATGTTGAATGGGGCAAATGGGTGGTCAAATAAAGATCATAAATAATTTAAGGTTTTTGGTTTTCAAATTATTCAAGTTTTTGTTAATATGGAGGACTAATTAGCTAATAAGTTTGTGAAGGAAGTATGTTGCAAAGGATGAGATTGTTGGTTCAAATTGGTGTGCTTGATGAAGCATATGAGAGTTATCTAGATATGAATTTTAGGTCTTGAAGATGTGTTTAATGAAAATTATGGGCTCTTTAATTTCCGAGTAGGGATACAAGGAGGCTAGATAGGTCTAGTTTGAAGAAGAGTGATTTTTTCTCAATTTCTCAAAAATAGCAAGGTATGTTTATTTCAAGGAGAGTTATAAATTTAGTTGAGAGAATGTTTTCCTATTTGGTGAGTGGCATGAAATTTTGTTGGTGGTCCTTATGGTATCTTGAGAGAGAAGGCTAGTAAGCCTCTATGTTAGTTCTTCATGGTGTGTGGAGATCTAAATATGATCAAGATGTGTAATGACTTAAAAATAGTAGGGGGAGTCCCTCTCAAATGTTTCTTAATGAGTTCCATCATATTTCAATATTTTTGTGTGTTCTTTCTTCATTGGTTATAGTGCTTGGTTGAAAAGAGTATTAGCATGGAGCAAGAGGAAGTTGTCAAGACAAACAAAGGTAGGCTGAAGGTAAGGGGGAGTTTGTATCATATTTCTAAGATGGTCATTTCCTATTATTTTCTATTCAGGTCCTTAGGATTAGTTGGTGCCCACTTTGTCATTATGTCAAAGGGGGAGAAAGTTCCTATTTTGGAAGTGCTTGAAGAGAGATAAGTTGAGATATATATTGATATATATGATGGTTGTTGACATCAATGACAAAGGGGGTGATTGTTGAAGATTTTTTATTGATGTCATGGTAATATCATGGAGGTGTCTTGGTGAGTGGATGGAGAGATTTGGTAGTCTATGTGATAATGACAAAGTGTGTAATGTGCTTGTTCTTGTATGCTTGAAGGAGGCATTGTTGATCTTGTATTTTGGCATGGTTAGAGATATTTAAGGATGAGTATGGAGTATTGATCATATGAAAAAGGTCCTAAGATGTTTTCTAATATTTGAGAGCTTGTGTTCATAAGTGGAATTTATTTGGTTATCCATAGTTTTCATCTAGACACTTTGGGTCTAGTGGCAGAAAATATGAGTAGGCAGTTTGATGATGTCACCATTGCCACATGGGAATGAGTCAAGGGGATTTGGTCATATGGTTCTGATCACATTTTTCCCTAGGTAATATGTGTTAAATCTTAATTCATGCACCGAAGTGAGGTCAAATATATGACAGTACAAAGTTGGTTTTTTAGTTAAAATTCATTATTCTACCATAGCCAAATTTTCATGTGGCCAAAAAGAGATAGGCAAGCATGTTGATAAGGTTAGAAATCACACACATGGAGGTTTCAAGACAAAATGATCATATGGGATATACATTTTTATGGCTAGTTTATTTACACTAAATTTTAGATCATGCACCTAAGCACGTCAAAAGATATGCAAGGGCAAAGTTGGGCTCCCAAAGATTTTGAAAATGTTTTCCCATACTTAGCCACATTTGAAATGTGATAGGAAGAGTTGATTAAGTATTTTGATGGTGGAATATCTCACACATGTGGACATTTCAGGTGAAGGTGATCATATGGGTTTGTTTAATTTTATGTATAGTTGATTTGCACTAAATTTTTGGTCATATGATGAAGTGTGGAAAAAGTTATGCAGGAGTAAATTTGTCCTCCTAGAAAAGTTTCAAGCATAGTTAGCTCTGTGATAGAATATTTTGAGAAGGTATTTTAATGGTGATATATCTCACATGTGTGAAGGTTCTAGGAGAAATTTATCACATGGTTGGATTCTCCTATGTAAGAAGATCATATGGTAAAAATTTGAGATCATTCATCTAAGCACAAAATAAGTTATTAAAGTTAAAAAATGAATACTTAGGTAGATGATAAAGGTGTCCATACTTAGTCATTTTTTCACAAGTTAAAGTTCGAGTAATATCAATAGTGCACATTGCTCTAAGAAGTTGGGAAGTAATGAGATGAGGATAGGTGCATGAAGTTTAACATCTAAGCAAAGGTGAAGGATAAAGATCAATGGTGAGTGTGTGATCATATAGATTGATCTAATGGTGAGCATTTCTAGTTAAATACCTAGTTTATTTGTAGAGATTGATGAAGTGTCTGAGGTCAAAATTTCTAGATTACATGAGATGAGGTCAAAGTGACTAAGGTTTAACATTTGAGCATTAACACTTATATATTAAAATTTGGACATGATCAATGATTCAAAATTGATTTGAGTAGTGAGGATATGAGATGTGAGCACTCTGTTCAAATTTTAATTATGATCATTTGCATTTGAATATTTGAATTTATGAAGGAAAGACCAATGTCTAGTTTTTAACCCATAACTTTCTGTCCAATATGAATTTACTCATGTTGTAAAAATAAAAGATGAAGAAGAATTCATGGTGCATATAATTAACCTAATTATAAGATCTATACATGTGTACAATCAAATATTTTAATGCTCAAAGTTGACTGTATGTTCATGTTTATTCTACAAGTGACCCGAGAAGAGTAATTCAGCCTATATATATTGTTCTGATGTCTCTTGATGAATTAGATATTAGGGAGTGTTTTATACTCCATTAATATCCTCTATGTGGATTTTGGAGGTGTGATCAATTTATATTGAATATGAAAAATGCTTAAGAAGTTGACTATGTATTCATTCATGATTTTCCTGTACACTAGGTCAATGTTTGCATTGTTTGAGTATATGTAGATGTGATCTATGATAAGTGTGATAATTTAAAGATATAAAAAGGTAATTAAGGATTAGACCCATGTATTTTAAAGTGGTCCTATGTTCTTATTTTTCTTGATGGTGTGTTAAATGGGTGAATAGGTCTCCATGAGACCTATAAGAGCTACAAGAGCCTTAATAAAAGGTGTAGCTACTTAAGGATGACCCATAGATGCTATGGATGACCTATGAAGATTGTTTTTTGAGTCATCTTGATGTGAGATATGGCTTAAATATTAAGGCATGCCTAATGGCTGACCAAGATTGTGTTGATCATAAATGATCTATAAATAGTGAAATCAAAGTTGGTGATTTCTAGACTTTGTAAGAGAGACTTGGGAGAGATTTGAGAGAGGCTTGTGTGTGTGTTTTGTGGAGTGAAGGAAGGATGGACTACTCTAATGATGAGTTTGAGATTATAATAGATTGTGGACTATTTATATGACCTATATGTCATAATTCTATTGGTAGAATAGTGCTCTTGTAAATTAAGGGTGAGCCAAGGTGAAGAGTGATAAGTAGAGGTCCATCATCAGGTGTTGAAGACATCAGTTCATAGGTGGATGTGTTCATAGGTGTTATTAAAGAATATCAACATCTAAGGTGGTTTCAACCTCCTTTTAAGGTGAAACTTGATAAAATTTTGGTTGTTGTTGCAAATCAACTAGACATGTGTTATAACACCTTTTGAGATTATAGTCTCTCTAAATATGGATTGTAGTTACTTTATTAGTTGTAGTTGGTCAAAATTGGTTCTTGTTATTAGAGATAGTAGTGTAATTGTAGGTTCTAGTGGGTTTTATTCCCAAAGAGGGTTTCCCATGTATGTCATGTGTTATGTGATTGATCTTGAATTGTCTCTCTTGCTCATTACTATGAATGATGTGTATACTTCATGAATGTTTGTGGTAACTAGATAAGTGTTTGTAAAAATTAAAATTAAAGCTGGATTATTTGGGCTCACTAATTCACCCCCTCTTAGTGATTGTACCTCTGACATATATATGTGTGTGTGTGTGTGTAGGTAGGTAAACTCTGCATTTAGAATTATGGGTGATGTTAAGTATTTACAACATATCTAAGTAAGTTCTAATACCATACCTTGAAACTGCCATGGAATAACACTAAACCAAGGATCTTGTTTCAAATTTACATTAAATACTTGTACACAAATGAGAGTGACTAATATCACTTCACTTTGGCATTCAAATCAAAGTATATGAAACTACTAAGAAGTAAGTGGATTTTAGTATGAATGAACTAAATTTATATTCATGACCTACAATTATGATTTGATATCTTGCTTGATTAATAAAAATAAGAATCACTTCAAAAAATGGAATAAAAAGTATGCATTGTGATTATAAATAGCTTACAATTTTGAATACACTAGCATCCAATAGAAGAAACAAAATAAAGATCAAATAAAATTGGGATGAACTTAAGATGTCATTTAAAAATACCATGTTCTTTATAGCTGATAGAAAGCAATCCTTTGTTTATGTAATAAATAATAATCAATAAATAAAAACAAAGGAAATTTATAAAAAAAATTGAGAGAAAAATCTTAAGATCTACCAACTTTATTTGAACCTATCCTATCCTAAAATAAGGCATAATAAAATCCTTTGACCTCTTGCTTTCCTTGGTTGAAGCCATGCAATAGAGCCATGTAGTTACATAATTGCCTATGCTATGATATGATCATGCTAGACTATAGTATGAATGAGACTTCATCAGAGGGTGGTTTGCTAAAACAAGATCTACCTTAGTAAACTTTTCCACAATAAATTGATGCTTGTATTCTATTGTCTTGTACCATTTAATATCTTTGATTTTTCTTCCAAGAAATTGTAATTTAAAGTGTGTTCAAATTGAAAGCTCTAGGAAATTTATTAGGATTAATTCTAACATGATTCTTATAATGTACTATTTTTTGATAAGATTAAATTTTCTTCAAGTTCTCTATGGCAAAATAGGTCTTCTTTAAACTTGTTGAATAAATGTTTTTCACATATTAGTGTCCATCGGTGGCCAGGAATGGTCAATGGGATTAAATAGAAAATCATATAAAAATAAGTTATCACATCACTGTAAATTTAAAAATAAAAAATAATGATGAAATACGTGCCCTAGGGAAATTTTTTTTTTGCAAACCACCTACTTTCTAAACATCCTATATTGAGAAGTGTTAGAAGTGGAGTAATGTGTTGTTTCACATATCTCATAAAGAAGTAAGCTTGGTTCAAGGCTTTATAGTTTAGGTTCTTACATTCATAGCCAAAATAAGTCAAATGAATAAGGCATAAGGAGGTAAGTGCATATAGTATTAACTAAATTATAGCCTCTTACCATCAAAATTTGAAGCTAAAGTCGTTTTGTCACCTAATCTTAAAAAAAAAGTTAATGATTTTCAATTATTAGTTTTTATAAAATCTTAAAAATAATAAGATGAGAAAATTACCTTTTCTAAAAACATTTTCACTCCTTGTGAAGCATACACACTTCATAAGATCTATTTTTATTTCCAAAAATATACTTCTTAGGTAATTACCACCTAACAACTCATTTCATGGCCTTTGAATTTAGATGAATTCTATGTATCTCAACTAAATTACATAACTCACAACTTGCTTAGTTTTATTGTATCTTCATCATGCTAATTGTATTCATATCCTGAGCTAAAAGACCAAAATTATTTTTTTCTAAGATTTTAGTACATGAATCTAATTCTTAAGGTGCCTGAAAGCAACCTAATGTTTTTTGTAGATGGATTTGAGTGCTAAGGCTATGTTAAGTTTATTAGTATATAGTTGTGCTTATCAAAGGTTTTGTGATATCTATTCATTCTAGTAAGAGGCAGTCATGCCTTGAAATAGAGAACAAAAATAAAAGTCAATAAAATACCTCAAATAACATATTTTATGTCATGAGTTACATTTATACATTTCTTCTTTAAGAAATCCAAAAAGACAAGAAAAAATGTTTTTTAATGAGTTGAATGCAATCTAAAATAATGAAAAAATAGCATATTATCTTGAAAGTGTCAATAAGAACATACTATAATGGTGCATTAAGGTCAAAAACTTATTATCACCAAAAAACATCAAAACTTCCATGCCAATGTTCATTATTTAATTGCATGTTGCACCACCTTCCCCTTCACATGCAGACCCTTCCATCATCTCACTAAACCAATCATCTTCCAGTTATACTAGGTGGAGTACTTGAACCATCCCCAAAATCCTCCAATTCTTCATCTATTTTTGAAAGAATTGATCTTGTGGAAGAACCTCCCAATTTATAAGAATAAGTTGAGGACTTACTACTTCAAGCTAATCTAACTAGTACATAAACATGTGCAATGAGTACAGTTAAACCTTCTCATATCTCTACCTTCAGGATCTATGAATGCCTTCAAGCAAGCAAAACATACATTGATCCTAAATACTTAGTTGGAGTGCTAAACTTGCAAAAGTACATTAGTTTCATAATACATATTTTTTTCATATGCGTGAAAGTCCTGCATGACTCTTTGATGATAGTGTTAAATTGTCCTAAGAATGGTCTATATTTATCTAGGAGTTGAACATCATTCTTGTTTCCATTGTCGATAGTAAAATCACTTCAATTTGAAGATGTGCTCTTCCAAAAAAATAAGGTTAAACAAGAAACACATGAACCTATGACATGAAACCCCACACAGGGTCATCACATAATGGTCTAGCTATTGTGCGTAGCTAGATTCATGAGGAAACATTATTTTTCAAACTTCATACATCCATATAAAGTGAATAAAATCTGCATACATATCCTTTGGAAATTGAAGTGGCCTCATTTGAATTTTCATCATATACCTCTACAAGGCCTAATTTTTTGAGATGTGAACCACATAACAAAACAAGCTCCATGACCAAATTTACACCATCTAAAGCACCACCCAAAAAAATATGTTTCCTATAAAAGTCAAAAAATATGGGGATAGAAAAATATTTGGACCAATGCACCTTCATCCTAGTGCCCATATCCTTTGGATAAAAGTAAGCCATGACTTATTATCTTTCTCAATCATATTTTTATCAAGCGCTTAACTTCCACTTACCATCTCTATCTCTGAAACATTAATCATTCTTTTCCTTAGCATCAAAATTGGATCCTCTATATCTTCACATTTTTCCCCTAAACTCCATTCACCCTAATTTTTTCCTTTAATCTCACACCAAAATATATTTCCATGTCCACACATACCTTCTAAAATATCTTGAAAAAGGTTAGTGCTCTCATCTAGCACCTTTGTTGATGTAGAAATCAATTTCATAACTTACACTCACACAATGCATCTGCCATTGGGAGTGGTCTTCTCAACAAAATAAATAGATAAAGATCCATTCTTAGAGTTGTCCACATAATTTGGAGGGAAAATGATATTTATAAACATGATATTAATCACCTACATGAGACAAAAAATAGTACCTACTAAAAAAATTCTATAAAAAACTATGCATTTGTGAAAATATCTCATGCATAAATCCAATCCTTTTTTTTTTTTTTTCAATTTTCATGTTATAAACCTTAAGTAGAATCAAAGAGGATTCTACTATGTCATTGTTAAGAATGAGAATGTTTTATGGATTTTCCTTCTAGAGAAGATCTCCGATTATGTTTTTTCCATGGTTATCAAATGTTGAGGCATGAACGAATGACACATGGCCCCTTCCTCTAAACTCATGCTTTCTACTAATTTAAAACACAATTTCACTAGATGAATAATTTGTAGATTACTTATTTGAACAAATTGTTACAAAAATATCCACATTGATAGAGCTTTCTTATTACGATTGGTTTTTAGAGATTTATAATTGAGAAAATAGATATAAATATATTTTAATAATGTCTAAAGTTTGTGTATTGAAGAGATATAAACTTGATTTGCCAAAGAACCATACACAAAAGGCATTGCAAAGAATTTCATATATGAGCACAAATTGTAATAACCTTGTTTATGATAATTACATTACCATCATGAAATTACAAGCTCCAAAGCTACCCTATCACCAATATGCACATGCTTCACTTCACTTCCCACCTCCTCAATACTTCCTATACATTCATTCCATATCATCATTGGATCTTTCATAGAGTAATCCTCATACCTATATTCTTACAACAAAAATGAAAAATAGACTTTATTAATGTTATTAGTTTGTAATAAGATTAAAATGATGGGCATATAATTACCTTGAAATAGTTCACATCACTACCATAGATACCCATATCCTTCATGCACACTCTTACATTATACAATCCTACATACTAGTGTATAGGGTAATAAAAGTGAGCATGTGATGATGAAGAATAGGGGAAGACTAGAAATAATAGGGAAATAATGTGATTCTAGGAACATATAAGTATTTTAAGGGCAAGTTAGCTTTTTGAATCATTAGAATCAGAGGATAGCCAATAGCAAAGATTATAGCATCAAAGTTTCTATTGAAGCCTGCTAGATTTGTTGCCTAAATATGTTACCTAGTGCCTTGGGGTAAATTTCACCCTATGATAGTCTTTATAAGATAGAACATACATCTATAAGAAAGATTAGCATAAATACTACTAGGGATCAAATCAACACCATACAACACAACACAAAAAAAGGAAAATTTCATGTATATTATCATCATACAAACCTAAAGTAAAATTGGTTTAGACTATACAAAATACATCCTGATTCAACACACATGCAAATTGACAAATAATACCATTTACCCAATTAGGGTACCTACTATAAACTAGGGTTGATAAATATTTACCTTTAATTTGATAATTGATATGGGGTGTATTTGAAATTCTATTTGTGATAAATGTACATAGAGGTAACCTTTACATACCAAATTTTGACATCTTCCTTAGTTATGAAAGTGAGGAATAAAGGACAAATACTAGATCCCATTACAAAAAAGTTTACTTCATTGGATTTAGTGACAAGTTGGATTTAACCACAATCATTTGATTATTAACTAGACCAACATCAGAATATAAATATTTCAAATTGATATTTAGCATTTGATTATTTGAAGTATCATATTATAACTCATTTATAAAGTAATGTAGAGTTTGATCCTCAGATATAACATATATTGAAGCCATAATTAAACATTATGGAGTTTAATAGAGATAACCTAGAGGTACTTATGGTAGATGATGAACTACTACAACATGACTAGCTTATTCTAGCATAATATTTGCATTCTCAATGACAATAGAAAGATAAGCCTGGACCAGTTAGGGATATATAAGTAGGTCAAGAGTTTGATACATAATCAATACAATCTAAAATAATAGTTGAGGTAATAGTGTCAGAATCTGAAGCCTTAAGCCCAAATGATTTAGAGTCATTGGAATGAGACCATACCAAATCAATAGTCAAACCCCAATTTTTAAACAAAAATGTTAATTCTCTTATTATTATTATTATTACTAGTATCCATGATACTTCAGTACTTAGATCAAAAATTATCAATGGTTTTATTTTAAACATTGATGTGTTAATAGATCCCTATGATATAATAATTTTGTGGACTGATCCTATGAGTAATTTCCATATTAACCACCCTACATGGATGGATGTTAGGATGGTATAATATGTAGTTAGGAATGTATATGGTAAAATTAGAGACTGGTCTAAGATAAATCCCCAACATAGTAGTCTTGATGTAGGTGGTGTGACATATTAGCTAGAAAATATGGACAAGAATCAATTAATAGAAATAAGGATAACACATAATTTGTTATTCTAGTTAAGTTCACTTCAGAAAGGCTTGCCAAAGCTGAAGAGGCTAAGTCCCAACTCTATATAATCAAATTGTGAAATCTCAAAAAAGTCATTGAATATAGTTTATCAAATGAGCAATTAGCCTACTAAACTCTTCAACATAATGAGGTTACTATAAAAAACTACCTAACTTATTTTCCTTGTAAATTAGGTGAGTGGATTTTAAACACTTTTAATATCAATAGTATATTATATAAATGTAGTGATGAAATCAAACATGGCATAATAATGACAACCATTCTTAGATCACAAATGACATATTTGTGGATATGGATGTAGTTTGTTGTGCCCGAATACAAATCCTATCCCCATCTTGTAAACTTCTCAAAAAACATGTTTTTCATGGAAAATGAAAAGTTGAAGCTCATATCTACCATTTTATATTTTTTATTCACATTTTTTCCTCACAATTTGGATTCTTAAGCCTTCTAATCTACCTATGCTAATAGTGGAATCAATAATAGTCTCTTTATCATATGAAACAAAGAAGAAAATAATGCCTATGCATCTTGTATTTTAGTCAATTAAAATTTGTATATCTATTAATGGTGAATTTAAACCAATGTATTTTTCCATTCTAGTTTTTATTTGATGATCCAACTACTCTAGAATTTCAGTTCCATATAAAACCTACTCCTTTCCATATTATTCAAAATTAGGTTCATAGTAAGCATGAGACTTGAATACAACTTGATATGGAGTTTTTTTTGGTAGATGGTTTTACCATGAATAAAAATAAATATCAATAAAAACAACTCATATTTTGAATCACTAAAGATAGGATTGAGTTTATCATTATTGATCCTTACAACATATGGCTATATATTCACTTGATATTTTAAAAAATTAGAAAAATATATTCTACACAAAATTGCCAACAATTACCTTCATGAAAAACAAAAAAATAATTCCTTGAAAGGGAAAGAGAGATATTATGTTAATATAGTAATTTATGATAATTGTTTTAGTAGTCAACAATACTCTTATGTTTTTAATTATAGGTTTCAATAACTGAAATGTAGTGATACGTAGTTGCTATCAATCTTTAAGAAAATAAAACTAATGTGAATGATTAGTATCACATGATAGTTCACTTCTATATCATGATGATTTATACAAAATTTTAATTTTTTATTATTAAGATATCCAATCACTTTTTAAAATATATTATAATGTGGATCAAATTATAGTAATGATCTAAACATGAACATTGTTACCTATTATTTTCCTTGGGGTTTCATTATTCAATAGCTATTGAAATTTTAAGATAAATATCAGAAATGGAACAAGATGTTAACTATCCTCCCACAAGATCAAAAGTTGTATATAATAGGATGGAAACCATTAATGAGGCCAAATATATCTAAGAAGACAAACAAAACATACATGATATACCTTAACCCACTCTCAAAAATTGAAGACTAAAACACTGGTTCCACCAAGGTGTAGCCTTTCCAATGAATTTAACAATTATAAGCCTTTGATATGTGTTCCCTTAATGTTATTATAGATAGTTATATTAAGATATATCAAATACTAAAAGATACTACTCCAAGTATACTTTCTAATTATTTAGAGTTTTGAAACACTAGTCCCTCTAAAAATTTCATTTTTGAGAAGTCTGACACTCTCCTCAACTTATTATAATTACTAATATAAACATACACTATAATTCTTGGAATAAATGACAATTCTATGAGCTCTTCACAATCACAAAGAGTTAGTTTAGTCAATTTATGTAGTATTTAAAGTTCTTGGCTAATGTGAAGAATTAGTTATATTGTAGATGGACAACCTCTAAAGACATTAGCAATGTAAACTATGCAGGAAGCACATTCATTCCAAAATGACTTTCTTTGAAAACTTGTAGTGCTCTTAGACTTGATAAGTTTTTAGGAAGCTTGGTAAGCTTAGAATTTCCATTTATTCTTAAGATCCTAAGGTTCTCAAGGTTTCATATACTTTCAAGAAGCTAAATTAAATTATGGAAAGAAGACAGATTGAGTTCTTCAAGTTGTATAAGTTTCCCAATTTCATTAGATAAGCTAAAAAAAGGTCCATGTCTAAAATGTGCAAACTATGGAGCATCCCAAGGGAGTTGTCAATATCTTCAAAGCAAGGGGATTACTTATGGATAATTTTTCAAGAGGAAGATGCTTGAAAATAAGTTTGGTATCTCAACTGTAAAATTAGATATCAATACAAGCTCTCTTATTAAGTTAATATTTCCTAATGTGTCTGGAAACATAATAAGACTCATACAATGTGAAAGGTTTAGATTTTTAAGACAAATAAGTCTTGAGAAGCTATGTGGAAGTTCCTTGAGATTTTGACAATTTAACAACTCACATATTGAAGACACCCAATTTATAATGGTTAATGGATTTGAATAATCTTACCATTAGGATCTATAAACAATTAGTCCATCCATTCTTAGTAGCATCAAGCACAAACCCACAAAATAATCAATAAATAAAATTAATCTAGGATAGCCTAATTTAGCCCTAAAAATCCATAAACATATAGGGTCTAATGAAAAAGACAAAATTTACACCAAGTAGCCATATAACAATAAATAGATTTATAAACTTATACTAAAAATGTGGAGGGATTTACATACCATTAATCTAATTCATCTCAAGCTGGAAATGGAATCCAATCCTCTATCATATGAACTCTGGATTAGTCCATGGATATGGAAATGATGATACATAAATACCAATAGTTTTTTTAAAGACCTCATGAGCAAGTACCCTTGAAATAACATACCCTACCTATTCTTGTTTTTGTACTATTTTGGCCTCCCTTGTTTTGGTTGAAATAGCCCAACATTTAACAACTAGTAAAATAACCATAAAAACAAAGATAAATTACCCCTCTTGGATTTTTTATTGATATATTCATTATCTAAGAGACTTGCATAAGTCCTAGTTACATCCTCCAATTATTCATTCCCCAGTATTAAATTTGACACTATTAATACCTCTATCTATATATTAAAATTAACTTCTCTCTCCATCTACTCATTAACATCTATTTTATCTGTAAAAAGGGCTGCCCATTGGAGAATGGACTCTAACTTACACAAAATATTGATATCTAAAATGCCAAAATATAAATAGAATCTAAACATATCTAAATATATTATGTGACAAAAAATTTAGACTTAGTTTTTTACCTAGTATATTAAGAAACTTGGCTATGTGCGAAGGGAAGCCAATATGGATGAAACTTCACTACATTATAACTTGGTTTTCATTGATTGCATATGTGTAGTTTTATGGGGTTAGTAAAACTTTATGAAATATAATAACATGGTGAATGGGTGTGTAGGGAAAAATATGGTGAACACAAGTAGAGGTAGTCAACATAGGAACCAAACCTCTATAAATGTGTAGAAATAGTAAAAGCATAGCCAAAACACAAAAATAATAGAACATATAAATGTAAAATGTAAAAAATCAAGTCATAGGCTCCAAAGTGTAAAAATCTTGTGAAATCCATTACTAAATAAATAATATAATAAAAAAATAGAGAATTTAATGTAGAATTTACAATGGTAGATTGCCTAATAGAGGATCTCAATGACAGAACAGTATGCAAAAATTATTTAGGGTTAACTTCTTCCTAATTATTATCACACCCCTAAAAAATAGAGTGTTATTTTTATACCCAAAAAACATAGCATTAATTTTTTTACCCAAAAAATAGAGCACTATTTTTTCACCCAAAAAATAGCACTAATTTTTGTCTCCCATAAAAAGTCAAATTTTTATTATGAAAAATTAAGGTAGTGAAATAATTAGAGACAAAATTATAATTATTGTTTCAAAAGACTTCCTAGGTAGTAGTGTGAAAGCTTTTTGGTCATCATGTAATAAGTCACTATTAGTTGACTGCCACAATTATAATTAGATAAATGTGGCATCCTAAATTTTTAAAAATAGTAATTTACTTAAATAAATTTTAATTTCACTTAACTAACACTAAAAGTGTGCCCCACCACTTTGGAACTCATTTGAGTACTCATATAATGAACTGGAGTTAACTAACAATTTTTATGATTTTTTTTAAAATTATTAGAAATTTTCTAAAAGTGACTAAACAACTAATCAAAGTCACATAAATTAAATAATCTTCCAAAAAATCTACAAAACTAAAATATAGTAAGTCAAAAAATAGAACCCAAATGCCCATATTGGCATCATACTCAACACCTTGTAAACATTTTCTTTCTCTGATTATACCTTTTGGATATTTTCTTGCTCTAATTGTGATTGTACCTTTTTAATCTTTTCATGTTTTAATTTTTTCATTCTCAACTATTTTTTCTCTAAATTATCCTTTTTTACCCATACTGGTTCGTGTTGTGCTTGTGTTGTAGAAGTGAACTCATAAGGTGAGCGGGTTGCTTGATTAATGTATCTATTATAAGATCACCACTATTAATTATACTTTGTATTTTCTTCTTCAACTTCTGACAATAATATGTATGATTCCCATGCATTCTATTATACACACAATAGTATTTTGATCTCCTTATAGGATGGATGGGAGGTAGTCTAATCAACTTATTTCTAAGCATTTCCCTTAGAAGCTCACTTGAACTCTTGTTAGCCTTTTATATAATTTTTGAATCACTTATTCTATATGTATTTTGATGTAGCTCCTCATTATGATATGAAACCTTGTTAGGCACAAAAAGTTTAGATGAAGATACAAATACATGATTAACACTAGCACATTCTTGATTCTTTTGTTAGGATTACTCTTTAGTTAGGATAATTTATTTTATTCTAAGTTCCTTTTTTTGTGTGTAGAATTTTTATTTATGTGAATTATAAATCCACATATATCCAAATTCAATGAGGTGTCATTTACATCTCTATTTCCATTTAGGATTTAGGAGTTACTTGAATAAGTAACCCCTTCCACCACTTGACACACACCTCCATTCACTTCCTAAGGGACTAGGCCATAAGTGACACACATAAAATAACCTTATAAGGTAATCATGGGATTCATTGTAACTCCCATTCTTTTCTTCCATCTCTATAAAAGAGCTTTCTTTTCCTTATTTCCTCACTAGAAACTCATAGCTATCTCTTTTCTTCTCAATTTACGTTTGCTTCTAAATTATACTTGTGAAGATTTTAGTGACAGGAATTCTTACAAGATCACATGGGTTTCTCTCCGATATGCTGAGTTTTACACTTTAGAATTATTATCCCATTTGTGGTTTTCACCTTGAAAGGTAATATTGATTTTTGATTTATTTATTTCTATACTTTCATTTGTTATTGATGAATGTTCTTGGGATAATCCCTTCATGGTATTAGAGTTAAGTTCATATTATTGACATTTTTTTTTAAAGCGTGTAGTTTTTTTATAAATATTTTGGTTTTTTTTTTCTAAGGGCTCCACCCTTTCTCTCCATTCAAATATGTTTCCTTATTTTTTTTATTGAGTTTTTTGCTTTCTAACTAGTTGTTACAGGGTATTCCAAAGGAGCATTTTCAATTTTTTTTTATAATTTTGAGAGGTCCTCCAAGTAATTTTTTTTAGCAAATCAAATAACAACTTTTTAAATTCCTATAGTAGAAATCAAATCTATATATTATATTTCTATTCTATTTTTTTTTTTTGATGTCTTTTTAGGAAAATAAAATATTTATATTTCTGCTCACTTTTAAATTTTGTATATCTCAAATTTTGCTTTCTAAATAGTTTTTTAAATCTTTAAAGTCATATATATATATATTCTAGATCTCTTTTTCTGATCATTTTATTATTTTACATAGTGATAAAATATTTTTATCAAACTTATTTTAAAATTTTGAGCATTCTCTTTTTTTTTCCCAAAGATTTAAATCTCTATAAGATCATTTGTAGCTATTAGATCTTATTTTCAACTATCTTTTCTGATTCTTAGCAAATATAAAATATTTTTACTATTTTAATCTCTAAGTTTTCTTTAGCTTTCTTTTGTCTTACCTAAGTAAGTCTTCCATTTGTTATTTTATTTTTTCCTTCTCTTTCCCACCCTTAGGCATTGCCCCTCTTTTTTATTCAAGTTTTTCCTTGCTTGAGGCATCACCTTTTTTACCACCTTATTTTTTTTCTTTTCTAGCGACTGATCAAACTTGGCATCTTCTTCATCCCCTTGCATTGTATGACACTTCCCTTAGCTTGCTAGCATTTATTTCCTTTGTTTGGATTGTTGCCCCTCTTTGAGTCACTTATCTCCTAGAAGTGAGCGTTTCATTTTCAATTTTTTTCTTTATCCTCTCCTTTGCCACACCTTTTTTTCTACAAAATTGTTTCTTTTCTATTTGCTTATTCAATAGGTCGTATGATTTCTTGTCTTCTTCTTAAGAGAATTTCACTGTAAAAAAAATCAATATCCATTCAACTCACAAAAAAAATAAAATTCAATGTTTGACGAGTAGCTTTCTTTCAAAAGTATGCCACTTTAAACTACACAAATAAACTAATATTTATTCTCATTAAAATTGAAAAAAATTCAAAGCTCCTTGTGGCCATGCGATTTGGTCTTATGTTTTTTTTTAACTATGAGTGATATATATATATATATATATATATATATATATATATATATATATATATATATATATATCTTTCATTATCACATCAAATCAAAATAATAACTTGAATTAAGCCTTTTCAATCGTAAAATAATAAGAGAATTCATCCCTTATTATTGGTATTTATAGGTTTAAAGTCCACATGGTTATATGTTAAATGCAATTTTTAAAATCGATTTAAATATATTAAATTAATGTTTTAATGGCAGATTATATTTAATTTAACAACCAAAAAAGTTTTTGCTTAAGTCCATTCACATATAAATCTTCCAAAATCATTGATATTATCTCTTCCACTTCAACTTGAACATTTTTATCCGTCTTGTAGTTGTTTTTTATATAATTCTTAATCTTTTTTAGCTCCCATTTATTTCTTGATAGTTATTTTTCACTTTGACTAAGTCTCATTTTTTGGATTTCATGTCCCTCTTTCGTGTCTCTTTCATTTTAAGTGATTATTTCTTGCCTATTTCTTTTCTGGGTATTAGGTGAGATTTCACAGCACAATGAATCAATTGTTACCCAAATTTAAATTCACATCCACCAATTACCATTTATAGAAATCACATATGAAATACATATTCACTTTTAAACACTTGGTATGCATAGTAGATCGTATGGACCCCAAACCTAATGAAAATACTACAACCATTGAAGTTTAAGAGAAATGAAAAGCAAAAAATGATAAGGTCTTAAGATTGATTGGCATGGCCATGACCCACAAATTGCATGTGCATATTGATGGTTATCTTCTTACATATATTACTTGGTCTAAGATTAAATGTGTTTATGACATTGTGAATGAATCTCTCAAAATTCAAATCAACTGTCTAATTTATGATTTCTATAATGACTTCAAAATTTTTCATAATTTATTGATTAAAGTTCTTTCTTTGCATTCTTAGCTCACTAGTTTAGGTGTTAAATTTTCATAGTTTGATTTACTTCATATTAACATGAAAAAGTATTTTTTTCAACTTTTTCAGTAGTTTATTACTAATATTCATTCACAAATAGATTTTCCTACTTTATCTGCTCAGTTGATGTTTGAGTTATTTTGACCTTTATTGCATCAAGAAGAATAAAATTTAATTCAATTTGGTAGTCTTAAGACTAACAAACATTTTTTTGTTTATGAACACCAATACAAGAATGGAAAATAAAATGCTAAGTCTAATAATACACATGACAAAAAAGATCAAAACTCTAACTAAAAATATAAGAAAAAGTTAGAGTGTAATTATTGTGAAAAACATATTCATGATCAAGATCACTGATTTAAGAAGACATGTGCTATTAAAAATAGAAATATTAAGGTCAAAGACAATTCTACCACTAATAACACTAAGACTCAATCTAAATAGAAGCCTAATCATAGAGTTGCTTTTAATAGTGCTTTACATGCTTCTCCTATTGAATGGATTATTGATTATAGTGATACTCAACAAATAATATCTAATGCAAATTTGTTTACTTATTTAGAATTAGATCTTTCTAAAAATTATTTAAGTATTTCAAATCATGCTTCTTGCAATGTTGAAGCCATAGAAACTATTAAAATTCCTAATGGTGAATTGCATGATGTATTTCTTGTTCCCAATTTAAAATTGAAATAGCTTTTTATTGCTCAATTATGAAAACATGATTATAAATTATAATTATTTAACAAAAATTGTTAAATCTACCAAGCAATATTTTCAAGTAGTTGTCACTAATTTTTTAAATAATGATAGTTTATTCAAGTTTAATGGATACTCTTCTTCCTCTTCTTCTTCTCATGTTTTGCTTACTTCTAATGATGCTAACTTGTGTCAAGAAAGACTAGGACATATTAATTACCAAAATATTACACTTATGAATACACTTAATATGGTGCAAGGTTTGCCTAAAATTTCTTCCACTAATTCTATTTGTAGTGGTTATATGGCTGGTGAAATTCATAGAGAAATTTTTCTTAAGAATCAATCTTGGTGTGCTAATGAAAAGATTCATTTAGTTCATATTTATCTCTTAGGCCCTATGCAAACTCTTATTAATGGTGAAAAGTATGGTTTATCTTTTATTGATGACTGAACTAGGTGAGCTTGGATTTTTTTTTTAAAACTAAATATCAAATTTTAGACACTTTTATTGAGTTTCATGCCTTTGTTTAAAAATAATCTCATTGTTATTTATGCATATTATGAACTGATAATGGTACTAAATATATTAACAATTATTTTATTACATACTATAAGCAACATGGTATTAAACATGAGAAATATGTTTCTTACACACCTAAGCAAAATAGTGTTGATGAACATAAGCATGGGACTATCATTGAAATAACTAAGTATATGTTGCATGCAAAAAATATGCATTATAAATTTTGGGCTGAAGCTATGTATTATGTTGTCTATTTAATCAATAGGACTCCCACTAAAATTATTTTAAATATTATCCTTGAATAAGTTTAGTGTGGTAGAAAATCTAATTTAAAGCATTTACATAATTTTGGTTGTGATGCATTTTTCATATTTCCATAGAACAAAAAAAGTTAGATTCTAAAGTAGACACTTCTATCTTTGTTGGTTATGATGAATCATCTAATGTTTGTAGGGTGTATTATCTTCAAACTAAAAAAATAAAGATTAAAAGGGATATTAAAATTGCTAAAAATGGTGTACTTGATTGTGATTCCAATTCAGAATCTCTTGATATAATTTTTGCTTCTTTTCTTTTTGAATCAACCGATGATCACAATTATGTGGTGCATAATGATGTTGTTCCTAAAATTCTTTCTCCTTATTCTATTCTTGATCTACCTAAAGCTATGCCTAAGTGGGTCAAGACTACTATATAAGATTCTAGAATTCATGTAGATCTTAATGATCCTTATAGAAATAGGCAAAAATTTTGTAATTATGCTTTGATATCTCAACTTATGAACAATAATGATCCTACAACTCTAAAACATGCTTAAGGTCACCCTCATTGGGAAAAAATAATGCATGATGAATACAACTGTTTGTTTTTTTTATAACACTTGGGACTTAGTCCCTCTCCCTAAAGGACATCATTTGGGAAGTTATAAATGCTTATTTAAAACTAACTTCCATCTTGATAATCAAGTTGAAAAATATAAGGCTTGATTACTGGCTAGAGGTTTTTCTCAAATTGAAGGAATTGATTATAATGAAACTTTTGCACCTGTTTTTAAGATGCCTACAATTAAATTTGTTTTAGCTTTAACTGCTCACATGTATTGGCTTGTTTATCAAATGGATGTTAAGAATGCTTTGTTAAATAATGACTTGCATGAATAAATTTACATGTCTCAACCCCCTAGTTTTATTAAGAAAGGAAATAAAAATATTGTTTATAAGTTAAATGAGGCTATTTATGGTTTGAATCAATCTCCTAGAGAATGGTACTCTAAAATCTATCAATTTTTTATATCTCAAGGTTTTAATCATAGTTCCAATGATCCTAATATTTTTATCAAAAACACTTAAAATGGCATAGTTATCATTAATTTATATGTTGATGACTTAATCATCACTGGTATTAATAATTCAATGGTTTCTTGCACTAAAAAAACTATAAAGAATACATTTTAAATGATTGATTTGGGTCTCTTAAATTACTTTGTAAGCATTCAAGTTTGGAAAGAAAAAGATAACATTTATATTTATCAATTTAAATATGCATGTGACTTGTTATCTAAATTTAATATGTTAGATTGTAAATTTGTTGTTACCCTTTGTGAACTTGGTGTCAAATTACTTAATGACATGGAAACTAAAATTGTTGATCCAACTCTCTATAGAAAAATAGTTGGTAGTTTAAATTATCTTACTTATACTCATCTAGATATTACTCTTTTTATTGGATTGGTTTCTAATTTTATGTATAAACCTCAAGGTACTCATTTTAAAGTTTATAAAATAATTATTTGTTATAACAAAGGTGCTCTAGATTTTGGCATCGAGTATACTTTAAATAACAATTTTTCTTTGGTAGGTTATTCAGATTTTGATTAGGTTGGTGATCCTAATGATCATATATCCACAAGTGGTTACTATTTTTCTTTAGGTTATGACACAATTTCATGGAATAGTAAAAATTAGACTATTTTATCTCTATTTTCCATAGAATTTGAGTATAAATCTTGTAATCATGTTGTCGAAGAAGCTATTTGGCTTAGAAAACTTCTTGTAGATTTGGGACACATGTAATCTTCAACTACTCTAATTTTTTATGATAATAAAAATGTCATTGCCTTATAAAAAAATAGGGTTTTTCATGTAAGTCTAAGAACATTGAAACTCCACATCAATTTCAGCATGAAATTTTTGAAGACAATCAAATTCTTCTCTCTTTCTATCCTAATTAAGAACAAATCCCTGATATTTTCACTTAGCCATTTATTAGAAGCAAAACTAATGAGATGGGGGGTGAATCAGTGTGAAAAATCTTATTTAAATTCCATACATTATTCATTAATCACACACACACACACACACACACACACACACACACACACACACACACACACACAAAGGCATAATCACTCATTCTTATGAGCATGAAGTAGGAACATAAAAAATGAAAATGAGATATATGTGGGAAACCCTAATGAGGATTAAAACCCACTAACACATAGTTTATACTACTATCCTATAATAAATTAATCAAACTTTTAATGAGGCACCAACCCCACAAAGAGTACCAATCCCTCACTAGTCAAGCACCAACTTAACTAGTCCTTTAGCAAGCACCAACTTGCAAGGAAGCACCAACCCCATAGGTAAATCAACACCAATTAAGTTACCTTGAATCTATGATCACACTTAAACACATATTTCTCACTCAACTAAATATTACCACTTTCTTTTTCTCTTATCACTCTTATATCTCTCTCAAACAACTTATTAGGTCTTCTCATTCAACTAGCCCTTTCCTTGGTAGAATTAGGTCATATGACCTTGATCATCACCTATAGAAACATAGTTACATATTAATGAAATATTAATTAAAAATATATGATGATATTCAATCCCTCTACCTTGTTTCAAAAAATATATATCATTTTCTCATATCCTCAATATTCTAACTAGTTAATTAGGCCTATTGGACCTTCTCTTTATAATTGACTCATGTTGTTACCCATATTGGTTGGCCAATAACCTTTCAATAATTAGATCACCATTTGAATAGATATAAAAAAATATATTTACAAGTGAAAAAACCACTAAATATGTTGGTCATTACCCTTAAGGGCAAAAAACCACCATTAGGCCTAATAGAGACCTAATGTAATTAGGCCTTTTCAAAGCACACGTTTCACTTTGGTCTAATTGAAACACATTAAACCTCTATACATGGATGAATTAATTCATATAAAATTGAATTATACCCATTATAATCTCACCTTATGTCCCCAATATCATTTATCTCATTTCACTCCTTCAACCACACAATTAGGTCTACTCACAATTAGGCCTTCTCACTGTCAGAATGTTTGTCTTGCAAATATTAATCATACACTAATTTTTTTCCACATAACCCAATAAAAATATTATATATATAACCTAAATGATCTCAGGGTAATCATCATGTTCATTTTATTTCACTAAACATTGAAGAAGACCTCAAACCAAAGATTTTCATATACTTATTCAAAATTGCACACATGCTTCCAAAACCTAGTCAAGAACCTTTGACTTTTCACACCTTCATAGGAGTTTCTCATGCATATAAATAGATTAAAAATAATCTATGAGACTTATTAAAAAAAAATATGTTCATTTTATTCTTAAAATATATGCAAAAATATTCAAGAACATCATTCTCACTTATACACAAAAAAATGCATGTAACTCCAAAAACATAGTCATGAAAACTAAGTTTTATAACACCTGCGGAAATATTTATATGAACTTAAAATGGGTTTATATTATACTTAATAATTTTTATAACATATTTAAATATATATAAATATATATATATATATATATATATATATATATATATATATATATATATATATATATATATATATATATATATATATATATATTACATTTTTTTAATATCAATATTGGTATTATAGACCAATCTCATGTCTTCATCCTACATAGACCTCATTATGTTAGACATGCCACTCAGAGAACAAATTTTTGCTTTTGTGTGAGCATCAAAAAATATTATATTTAATTTTAAAATATGATATAGGTATTTAAAAATTACCCCATGCATTTTTATCCATTACTAAACCACTGTAACCCATCCCTAATCTTATTCTCATTTTTGCCTGATTTTCTTACTGTCTTGCTCATTAGGCCCTTTTAGAAATGGGCCAATTTCCATGACCAGTTTAGTATAGTTTATGTTTGAGAAATAATTATAAACCCATTTTTATTCCAATAAATGGCTAAATGAAAAATAATTATAATAGGTATCAATCTTTATCCTCTAATAAATTTCATGCTTTGACTTGGTCAACCCTACATGTTATATCATAACTCCTAAAAACAAGCGATTTCCTATAGCTTCCATTCACTTTTATGACAGATCAATGCCACTTGGAAAAACATAGGAGAGTAATATACATGATAAAAACATAAAAATAGATCATGAAATATATTATTATCCATTTACAACAAGATATTTCCTATCAGGTCATTATGAGGGTTTTAAGAGGGTTTTGACTACTTTCTATTCTTCACAATCATTCATAAAGGATTTCCCCTCAACTCAAAAAATAATGATAGTAAATTCAATATAGGAAAATTACACAAATTTTATTAACTACTTATGATCTCATGTAAAGGTTTCATATTCCAACCAACATAATAAAAATTTCTTGGGTTTACAACACCTCATTTTGTGTACATAAAAAACCTCGACACCAAATTTCACGATTTTTCCTTCAACATTTTACCTCAAACTTGGTAAAATAACTTGAAATGACATACCACATGTTTGAAAATTATATTATTATATATATCACCTTGGGAACTAAACTTTACCCCTCATTAGGTCACACTAGGTCTCATTTCACAATAGGCCTTAAATTGCCAGTCATACTTAGACCTTGAACATACCTTAAAACCTATTATAATATTATAAAAAATAATATTAATGTAATAAAACATCATACCATGATCACACACTACCAATCTTATTCACATAAATCTCATACTGATCATCTCATCTTGCTACTAGGCCTATGCCTTCTCACTAGGTCTCTTAATGTGAGGACTACTGAACTCAACTTCAATAATAAAAAAGATAACTCAAAATGACATAAATGAAACTTAATGACATCAATGAAAAATTCATACATAACTTAGAACACATTATCAATAATCTCCCCCTTTGTCATTGATGGTAACCACTCATTGATGATAATCATTAAAATAAGCTTTTCTTACTGGGATACATCTCCCCTATACAGATCAATATCCCCCTTTAACATTAAGGAAAAATAACTACCTGCAAAAAAATAAAAATAAAAATAATGAAAGATCATATAAACAAGCTCCTCCTATCTCATTGAATACATTAGACACCTTCTTCTTAACAAATTTATATGACTCCCCCTTTGATTTTATAACTTGTGCACTTCTTTCTTACTCTTAGAGCTAAATCACCTCCTTATTAGCTCCCCCTAAAAAATTTTACTTGATTAGTGATTAATAATAACATGAATCACAACTAATTACTATCTTAGATGTTAAAAATTAGCCTTTTTAAGAGGCTTAGTCAAAATATCTATAATCTGATCCTTGGTAGACATAGATTCAAGCTTAATACTTTGTTCACTTACCTATTCTCTTAAGAAATGATACTTAATAGGAATTTTATTGGTCATTTAATGCATTATATGATTATTTGAAACACTTATAGCACTATTACTATGAAAAAAAAGGACTAAGACCATCAAACTCCACCTTGTAGTCTCTTAAGGTTTATCTCATCAATAAAACCTAAGTACAACATGAAGCTACTAAAATGTACTCAACCTCACAAGTAGATAAATACACTAGTGGTTTTTTATTTATTATCCATGAGACTAGGTACTTACCTAAGAAGAAGTCTCCTCCACTAGTGCTCTTTCTATCATCTAGACTCCCATCCCTATCTACATCTGTATAGGCTACTAATTCAAACTTATTACTCCTTGAGTATCATAATTTATAATCCATAATTAATTTAAGATAACTAAGTATGATTTTAAGTATTTTTAGATGAATTTACTTATGATCACTTAAAATATTACCACAAGACCTATTTCTTTCATAATTTCAGGTGTAGAGGTAGTAGTATACAACAAACTCCCAATAATTAATCTATAATTTATGTGATTGACTCTTGAAGATTCATCCTCATTGCTTAGCTTACATCCTATAACCATATTTGTAGTTAAAAATTTGAAATATTCCATCTCAAACTTATTTAATATCTCTTTTATATATTTTATCTATGAAATAAACATACCTTTTTTATATTGTCTGATTTGAAGTCCAAAAAAGAAGGATAGTTCTCCAAGCATAGACATTTCAATTTTTTAATTCATCACATCTGTAAAGGCCTTGGTCATATTTTAATTAGTCCTACCAAAGATGATATCATGCACATAGACCACCATTATCAATTGATTATCATTTTCAATCTTGATATATTGGTTACTATCTATAAATCCTCTCTTGAAACCTTAGTCTAAAAGATACTTGTCTAGTCTAGAATACCAAGATCTAGGAGCTTATTTCAGACCATAAATTGCCTTAGTCAACCTAAAGACATAGTCCCTTTTATCACTCAATATGAAACCCTTAGGTTTCTCAATGTATACTTCTTCCTCTAAGTTCCCATTTAGAAAAGTTGACATGACATCCATCTGGTATATCTTGAAGCCTTTGAAGATGGCATAGGCAATAAACATTCTATTAACTTCTAATATTGATACAGGAGCAAATGTTTCCTCAAATTCCATTCCTTATACTTGAGAGTATCCTTTGCATAATATTCTAGCCTTGTTTTTGGTGACTTTTCCATTCTCATTTATCTTATTTCTAAACACCCATTTTGTACTAATGATATGTTTGTCTTTAGGCCTAGGTATTAACTCCCAAGTCTCATTATTCTCAATTTGATTTAACTCATTCATGGCATCTATCAAAAAACTATCATCACTTTATTTTACATAGATTTTAGGTTTAAATTTGGATATTAAGTTAGTATTCTCTTGATTAACATCACTCACCATTCTTCTCCTTATTTGTACATCTACACTCTTATTTCTAATGATCTAAGATTCAGGATGACCTTTTTGAATGTGCATAGGACATTTTGAGTCTTTTATCTCCTCAATTTCTTCTTCATCCTCATCTATCTCTATTTCTCCTTCTTCAATTTTTGATTGAGAATATTATTTCCTAGTCTCATCAACCTTTACATTTGTAATCTCGACTATCTTTTGCAAACTTTTATTATAACATTTGTAGGAAACACTTACTAAAGAATATCCCAAGAAAATAACTTCATCATATCTTATGTCAAACTTGCCTAAGTCCTCATAATATCTCTTGCTATAAAATTTACTCCCAAATACCTTAAAATGTTTAACACTTGTAAGTCTATCATTTCATAATTCATATAAAGTCTTGTCACCATTGATCCTAATCTATCCTTTGTTCAAAGTGTAAATTTCAATAATCACAACTTCTCTCTAGTATCAATCAAAAAAATTGACTCATTCAACATGGTCCTTACCATTTTTGTAACTCTTATATTATTTCTTTCAACCACCCCATTCTTTTGAGATGTTCTAGTAGCTGATAACTATCTTCTTATTCTATTGACCTCACAATATTCATCAAACCCATTTGACAAAAAATCTCCTCCTTTGTCAAACCTAAAACACTTGATCTTCACATTCAACTCATTTTCAACCAAAGTCTTGAAAGTTTTGAACTTACATAGAGATTCTAACTTCTCCTTCAATAATGCTACCCAAGTCATTCTTGTGAAGTTATCTATAATCAACATGAAGTAGTTGTCACCTTGAATACTTTGAATCCTTGTAAGACCACATAGATCAATATGAATTAGTTTTAAAGGTTTAGTATTAAAGTATTATTTAGACTTGCATCTTCTCATAGTATACTTACCATGTTGACATGCCTTGAAAAGAGCATCTACAAGTTTGGAAATCTTGGGAATGTTCTTCACAAATTCCTTAGAGCTGATCTTGACTAGATTGTAAAATTTAATATGACCTAAGCTCATATGTCATATCAAAATTTTATCTATCTTTCTCATTAATCACTTATATTTGTGATCTCATTTAGTACATATAGATTTTTCCCACTACTCTTGGCTTTGGCAATCAACCTTCCTAATTTCAATCTCCTTATCTCACATCCTTTGTCATGAAAAGATAGGGTATGTCCTTGGGTGCACATTTGACTTACACTCAACAATTTGTGCTTCAATACATATACATAGAATACATTTTATGTCTTGGTATTCCCATTATCCAATCTTAAATTAACTTTGCAAACTATATTAGTAGATGTGTTATCTCCAAACATTACTGAACCTATGGTATTCTTCTTCAAATTGATTTATTTGTTCTTATCTCTTGTCATATGAATTGAAAAACCATTGTCTATGTACCACTTCAAGTTTTCATTCTAAGTATGAAAAGCAGCTTGGGTTATCATAGATTATTCTCTTCTAGATTAATGCCTCTCTTTCATCTTACCCATAGGGTCTACTTTATTGATCCATTCTTTAGTATCATGAATACATATCTTTTTGACATCATTGGTTTTCCTTATAGATATTTTCTTACACTCTTTTTCAATGTGTCCTCTTTGGTTGTAATTATAACACATGATTCTACTTCTCCATCTACACTCAACATCTCTATGTCCAAATTTGCCACAAGAGAAATAATAACCAATGAAAGAGTCCACATACTATGATTATTAACCTTATTTGTATTTTTATTATAAAAGGATGATACAACACTACCTTTTATATGTTTTTTAGATCAAAAAACTTCTTGGCTTATTGATGACTGACTTCAAACTTGACCACTTCTACATAGGTCTTGGTTTTACCAGCTTTGTCACTCCTTACTGATCAATGAGTTTTGGAAACTAACTCTCATTGAAATCATTTATTATTATTTGAATTCAAGACCAATCATATCATAAAAATACCTTTGAATATCCAAAATATTGTGAAGCTTTCTACTACTCTCCTCAAATTTTTAATATGTCTTATCTTGATTGCATCTTATTCAACTTGTGTCTCTAAAGTCTTTACTTTCATTCTAATCTAGGTAAATTTTTCCATATGATTATTATATTTTTAAAAACATCCACAATTTGTTTCAATGACTATGGATAGATCCTCATTGCAATCATAAAAGACACTTTTATTGTCAAAGTCCATACATGTGCTCCAAAGATCTCCCTTAGATTGTTAGGCATACACAAGGGACCTTAATATGATACCAAATGTTGGAATAAAAATAATTTAGATGAGGGGGGTGAATTAAAACTCTTATTTTAATTCCATATATCATCAATTAATCATTCAAACAAATATAGAGATATAACAAGGCATAATCAATCATTCTTATGAGCATGAAGTAGGAACATAGAACATGAACACAAGATATATTTGTAAAACCCTCATGGGGAATAAAACCCAATGAAAAATATCTTATAATACTATATTATAATTAATGAATCAAAATTTTAGTGAGGCACCAACCTTCAAAAATCACCAATCCCTCACTAGTGAAGCACTAACTCAACTAGTCCTTTATCAAGCACCAATGGAAGGAGGAACCAACCCCATAGGTAAATTAGGACCAAATAAATTACCTTGAATATATAATAACCATCAGACACTTTTTTATCACTCAATTGACTATGACCACCTTATTTTTATCTTCTCACCCTTATATCTCTCCCAAATAGCCTATTAGGCCTTCTCACTCAACTAGCCCTTTCCTTAGCATAATTAGGTCACATGACCTTGATCATCACATATAGAAACATATTTATATATTAATTAAATATTCATTACAACTATTTTATGGTATTCAATCCCTCTAACTGGTTTATAAAACTCTATATCATTCACTCATATCCTTAATATTCTAACTAGTCAATTAGGCCTATTAGACCTTCTCTTTATACTTAACTCTTATTATTAAAAATTTTGGTTATAAAAAAACCTTTAAATAATTTTATAAAATTTGGAATATATAAAATAATATGTTTCAAAAATTAAAAAACCACTCCATAGGTTGGTCATTACCCTTAAGGGCCAAAACCACCATTAAGCCTAATAGAGACCTAATGTAATTAGGCCTTCTCAAAGAAAATGTTTCACTTTAGCCTCATACATACATAAAAATTAAATTATACCCAATATTATCTTAAATTATGTCCCTAACACTATTTATCTCATTTCACTCCTTGAACCACACAATTAGGTCTACTCGTAATTAGGTCTTCTCATTGTAAGAAAGTTTGTCTTGAAAATATGAAACGTACACTCAAATTTTTAACATAAACCAATAAAAAAATCACATGGATATAAAATAAATTAAATTATGGTCACCATAATGTTTATTTTATTTCAAAAAATAGGGCATAATACTTCAAACCAAATTTTTTCATATGCTTACTTAGAACTGCACACAGGCTTCAAAAACCTAGTCAAGAACCTTTGAATTTTCACACCTTCATAGGATTTTATCATACATATAAATAAATGAAAAATAAACTATTATAAATATATAAAAAATTAATGTGAATTTTCATCTTCAACTCTATATAAAAATACTCAGGAACATCATTCTCACTTATACACAAAAAACTACATGCAGCTCCAAAAACATAGTCATGAAAACTAAGTATTATAATACCTATGAGAACAATTTTATGAACTTAAAATGGGTTTAAATTATAATTAATTATTATTATTATATATTTAAATATATTTATTACATGGTTTAATATTAATATTTGTCCTATGGACCAATCTCATGTTTTCACCCTACATAGACCTCATTGTGTTAGATAGGTCACTTTGAGAACACATTTTTGATTATGTATAAGCATAAAAAATATTTAATTAAATTTTAAAATTTTATATATATATATATTCAAAAATTACCCAATTCATTTAGATCCATCCCTAATCCACTACAACCCATCCCTAATCTCATTGTCACTTCTACCTAGTTTTCTCACTGTCTTGCTCATTAGGCCCTTTTAGTGATAGGCCAACTTAAATGACCATTTTAACATATTTTAGGTATAAAACATAATTATAAAACACAATTTTCATAATATATATGTCTCAATCTTAAACCTCTAATAAATTTCATGTTTTGACCTGGTCAATCATGCCTGCTTTATCAAAACTTTGAGAAACAAGGGTTTTCCTGTAGCTTCCATTCACTCTTCTGACAGACCAATGCCACCTAGAAATTTTTTTTAGAGTAATATAAATGATACAAAAATAAAACTAGGTAATCTAATCCATTATGATCTATTTCCAACAATATATTTCCTATTGGGTCATTATGAGGGTTTTAGGAGGGTTTTGACTGCTTTCCATTCTTAGTAATCATTCATAAAAGATTGCTACTCAAATAAAAAAGTAATGATATGAAATTAATGTTATGATACTTTAAAAAATTCCATGAACTACTCAATATCTCATGGAAATTTTGTACATGCCAACGAACATAATAAAAACATTCTCAGGCCTATGACACCTCATTATATGCACACAAAAAACCTCAACACTAAATTTCATGTTTTCTCCTTTAGTATTTGACCTAAAAATTGGTAAAAAAACTTTACACAACCTATCAAACCTCATAAAATTATATTATTATCTATAGTACCTTGGTAACTAAACTTGACCCCTCATTAAGTCACACTAGGTCTCTTTGAACACTAGGCCTTAAACTGCCAATCATTCTTAGACCTGGATCAAACCTTAAAAACTATTATACTATTCTAAGAACATCATCCTCATGTCATAAAACCTCATACCATGCTCACACACTACCAAAATTCTTCACACAAGTCTCATACTGCTCATTTCATCATGCTACTAGGCCTATGCCTTCTCACTAGGTCTCTCAATGTAAAGACTCATGAAATCAACCTTAAGAATAACAAAGATAACTCAGAATGACATCAATGAAATTTTCATGACACCAATGATAAATTCATGCATACCTTATAACACATTCTCAACATCATTATGTAAATAAAAGTTTGTACTTTTTTATAATATGTTAGGATTAAATGAAGTTTTCATCAAGGGGAAGAGTTAGTAATGTTTCCTCCCTTATTTTTTATTTTTAAACCCATAAATAAAGTTTAAGTGGGAGTTTTAGGATTAAATTTTATTTATAATAATTTAGTTTATCCTAGGTTCCATTTTTGTGTGTGTAGAATTTTTATTTATGTGAATTATAAATTCACATAAATCTGGATTCTATGAGGTGTCACTCACCTCTTTGTTCCACTTTAGGATTTGGGAGTTAATTTCATAAATAAACCCTTTCCCCAATTGGCACACACCTCCCTTCACTTTATAAGGGACTAGGACATAAGTGTCACACATAAAAAAGGCTTATAAGGTAATCATGAGATTCCTTGTAACTTCAATTATTTTATTCACTCTCCTCATTTCATCACTAAAAAATCATAGCTCTCTCTTATTCTTAATTTATTTTTACATATAAATTATACTTGTGGAGATTTAAGTGACAATCCTTCTTATAAAATCATGTGGGTTTTTCTCTAATATGTTCAATTTTCCACTTTTAAAATTCTTGTCTCATTTGTGGTTTGCACCTTGAGAGATTATATTGCTTTGTGATTTCTTTATTTATGCATTTTCATTTGTCATTGATGAATGTTCTTGGGATAATCCCTTAATATTTACATATGTGACTTGATTTTCTAATTATGTGATATTTAAATTGAAATATTGATCTTTCTTTTGAAACTCTTCTATTAACTTGCTCATAATGATGATTCGACCCTTGAGGGATTCATAAGCATAAACCTTAGGTACTATGTATTGAATATGCATACACACACCATTTAGAAGAGATGTGGGAGGTGGAGGGGGGTTGAGGAAGTATATGTTGGTTATCTTCTTTTGGAAACTTTCCCTTTAGAGTCATGATAAATAGACTTAGCTAGATGGAAATTAACTATCACTCTCTTGATGGTTAGGAGGAGGAGATTCATTTTTATACATTTTAAATTTTCCAAATAGTAAAATAAGAATAATATTAGAGATACATAAAAATTCAAATAAACACTCCAACATGATTATAAAATCATAATTTAATTTTAAACTATAACACAAAATTTATAAGGAAAAACCCTAGGGAAGTCTAGGGCTTGCAATATAAAATTAATAGATAGGTTTGCTAATATGTTTTATCAAATTTTTAGCAAACTAAGGAAATAAATTACCTAATATGATAAATTTTTATGTAAAATTAGACCACTACATATATAAAATAAATGCTAAAAACTAATTTTAAACTTCTTAAGTTTGGAAATATATTAACTATAGGTAGTGCAAAAGAGAAATATAAACTTAGCGAAAAAAATGATATGCACATTGTTTTCATATCTGAGATTGACAAAGGGATTGTGTTGACTATGTCTAGACATAAAATAAGATATATAAGGGTTCCTAAATAACAATGTTGTAATTATACAACAATGGGGGGTTATCTTGTTTAGAAAGGTTGGCCTTGTCTAATAGATAATAAGGATATACAATTTCTAGGTTTTATGCCCTTTCACATGTCTATTTTTTAGACTATGTGGGAACTTTTGATCTGAAGTGGAGACCACTATGTAACTCTTTGTTCCTATGAATCCATAGCTCAAATACATGAGAATATTGATTAAACCATGGAATAAAAAGGTGCTATCAATTAAATTGGTGCTTAACCTCAACACCTCTTATGTTGAGTGTTTCTTATATTCCAATACTCTGAGGAGGGATTAAACTCATGTAGTTATCCCATGTTACGGTGGTGTGTGTGAAATTAGTGAAAAATACTAAATTTTGGTGTAATTCTAATCTAATTAAGTGTTTCAACAATGACTTTTGACCTTAAAATTGTATTTAGACTTTAGCTCAGGACTATTTGGGCTATATGTAATCATAATTGGAATAAATAGGGAGTTTTCTCTCAATCTACCATTAGAATTTTGGTATTTTTTAGTGTGGAAGCATTTTTTGTATAAAATGATTTGAAATGTGTAATTATGGTAATATTTTTTATATTTCCTTCAAATTAGGATTATAAAACTCATCCAACCTTTTCATAACTTTGAATTTTTCAGATAGTCATTACTTGGCAAGAATAAAATAGTGGTGGGTTCAAACAATAGATTAGGGTACTCCTGTCCATTAGGGTGTTGTTATCTAATGAATACAAATAGTTGTGTTGAGGATAAATAATATTTTAAGTGTGGGCTTAGATTGTTTTTAAAAAAATTAGTAAATTATGGGACCATTAGTTAGCGTAGAAGAGTGATTCTTTTGCACAAAAAATGAAGGAAAGTGATCAAAGGCCCTAGAATATGTCATGAGCTTAAATGTTAGTTTATGTGTTTTCACCTTGGTAACTAAAAATGAAGTGGACAAATAACTTGCCTTTATTTAAAAATTATGAAATGAAATAAATGACCATAAACATATCTTTAATAATAAACATAAGAAATAAAAAATAAAATAATATACACAAAAATAGGCCATGAGATCATGTGACTTGTATTTTTAAATGTCTAAATATTATATTCTCTTGATATAAAAAATAATGCTCTCATTTCATGCCACATCATGTATTCACTAAATTATACTACTCTTAAACATAAAATATAATATTATTTAAAAAAAATAAAGGCATGTTACGATTCTTGAGAAACTTGTTATGCTATGGTTTTGTATAATGGCCTTATTTTTTTGTTGTCTTATCAAGTCTCTTTGTATATTATTATTATGATATTTTTTTATACCTTATCATTTTAAATTCATTACTAAAATTTTCATTTGAGTAGGTTAGCTCTAAATAAATATCTCTCAACCAACGAGTTATAATAATATTTACAAATGACAAAGAGAATTGGACCAAATTGACCTTGAAAATTTATCTTGAAAACATACAATGCAATAATGATTTTATCAATCCCCTTAAATTTATTGATGTTATTTTAAATTTTTATATTGTTTTATCATTTTTATATGGTATGAAATTAACTTCCCTATTGCTAAGTATGTAGGATGCATCCCCTCAAAGAACTCTATGTAAACCTTGATTAAACACCATTTGGATTTCAATGGGATGAAGGTGAGAGGGATTCACAACCTCACCAAGGGATTTTAATCTCCTTTAATGAATTATTTAATGTGTAACCCTAGCTTACCAAGTTTAATTATTACTTTATGTGGAATATCTTGATGATTTTATTATGTCTGATTTTGGATTTTGAAGTCCCCAAATAGGCCTCCCTCAATATCATTTTTTACGTCAAGTTCCCCAGTCTCCCAGTCCTATTGCAGGCTTTCATGGATCAAATATTCCAACCCATTAGGTGTATGATTTGTAATGAGATAGATTATTTTCATGCAACTTGTCAAAATAAGTGTATATGTATCGAGGTTAATCTAACAAAAAACTTATAAAAGTCTATTGATATTCAAAAATGGACTTAAAGCTCTACATAAAAGGTCACCTATATCAACCTTAATTGGCCTACTCATCATCATATTTGAGTGGTTGAGGGAGGAAATAGAGAAGCAATTTTAGGATTGGGAAAAATGGATAAAACTGTATCAGATTTAAAAAATTTGACACATATTTATTCAAAAATATTTACAAATATCTCATGAATTGTGGAGATATTATCTCTTTGAAAAAATGTGGAACCTAAAGAGGTACAATTAATGGAGAGAAGATCGATGTTGATTTATACATAGTGATTATCTATCTACATAAAATGTTCATATTATTTAGATTAGTCAAATTATTCTTGTAAACTAAAGTAGGAAGAAAGGAATGTAAAACATGGTGGGTCTCTATGTCACATTCACATTGGAATTATGATGGATGGCCAAACTTCTTTCAAACTCATTTTTTGTCTTTTCTTGGAATTATGGAGGAAGAATCATAATTTTGTTGGTTTCCAATATTAGTGGTCAAATAAGGACATATGAGTGCCATATGAAAGTTTTTTTGGTGTACTTTGGAAAATAAATGTTACATCATACTTTGTTTAGCTATGACTCAATGAAAACCCATAAAAGGGGACTAATTAGACAAATTTTTAAATGTTTATGTAATTATTTAGAGAAGGAGAAACCCACCACTCAGAATATTCACATAGATATATTGGGAACGCTGAGCTCACATTGAAATGTAAATGGTAGTAGGCCATTTTCCTTGATTTCCACCCATGAGGTGTAGGGAATCTCTCAACAAATTGAAATGAGGAAAGACACATGACATTTGGTAGTTTTTTTATTTGGTATTGAGTTTTAAAAAATTCACATGGTATAAATTTATAGGTTTTAAGTCATTAATTTTTAAAATAAGACAGAGTGAATGAAAACCTAATACTAAGGATGTGATACGTTTTCTTAGAATTTGGGTGCATATAGGCCACCCCAAGCTGTAGGTGAGCTTGCTAGGAAAGTCATTTCATACAGTGCATAAAGGTATTTTATCATGCTTCAAGCATGATTTTCACCCTCATGTACATACCCTAATTATCACCATTCATCTAAACTATGTTCATATGTAGGCATTTGTTAATTTTTTTAAATGATCACCATGATTTCTTCTCTCCTTCCCATGTCCATTTTTTTATCATTTATCATTTATCATTATTAATTTATTTTTTTTCTTTTTTTGGGGTACAAAAAAATTAATAATTTAAGCTTCCACAATCCATTACGCCCTTAGATAAATGGATTACTACTATCAGTTTAGAACAAACCCTAGTGATGATTGTAAACCTTGGTGATTATAAATAATGGCAGTGATTACAAATTACAAACTATTTATAACTATTTATATGGCCTCCACAAAAGGCCCATATCCTTCAATATGGAAAACTTGCTCACATTTCTTTTTCTCCCCTATTCAAAGTTTTCCTTGTAATCTATGCCTTGTAAAATATCTTTAGCCACTGATGCTGGATCTAGAGTACTCCACCTACTATAATTTGAATCCCCCATTTTTATTAGGCATTTGAGATCATCCTTGAGGTTAGTAATCATGAATATTACATGTTATTTTATAATTATGACATCTAAAAACTATATTTTCATAATCTAAAATTTGAATGTGTTGAGATTGACCATATTTGAGGATTATTTTATCTGGTAATCCATTATTGAGATCAATATCCACACATATGTGTGCATAGGTGAATAATCCTAATGAATATTTCCCTTTGTCACTTTTTATATATTTTCTCAAAGTATTTCCTATCTCTAGAGATGCATACCAAAAATTCAAGAATGAATTTAAGATTTGAACCCACACTGGCATCTTCATGACCGAGAGAGTGTTGGGGTCAAACTTTGGAAACCAAAGACCTTCTGATAGACATTTTTTATAATCTCACATTATACCAAAACCAAGGAATAATATCACATTATCCCAAAATTTAGGACTTTTTGATAGACATTTCTAATAATCTCATTGATCACAAAAATGAATAATAAAAAATCATTTTAGAACAAAGGGATATCTCAAAATTTTGGTCCATGTCTCAAAACCCCATTGATATAATGCCATTGTTGAAGGCCATAGGCTAAATTAATACATCTTATTATAAATCAAGATGATATTCATCCACTCCTATTATTGCAATCTTCATTTATGATAACTTAGTCACTTGTTCTATAATGTAAGAGTGAGATAGAGGAATTGACTTTTTAAAATCTGATTTGGAAGTATCATTTCTAACTACTTCCTTAAGATTCATTTTTTTGGATAAGGATTCTTGATTTGACCCTTCAACACCTCCTCACAATCTAGATTCCATAATAATGGTTGAATACTTGCCTAAATTATAGATTGATAGTGAAAAGAAATCCTGAACTTCTTTACCTTGATACACCAAGTACTATGACTCATCTAGGATACCTAAGGAAATCTTTAGAGTCAATGTTAAATCCAATACTAAATCTATCACTTCTACTGAAATGCACATAGTTTTCTTTGATAGATATCACACCAATATTTGGTACCCTATTTTATCCACCTTTGGAATTATTTTTATTTTTATTTAGATTGTCTATAATGAATTCATTATACCAATTGTAGGCTTTCCCATTAATAACAGAATGTCTTTTGTTCACCTTTTTATCTATCCCAAAGTCCATTTTTCATTCATTTTTTTTTCAAATGATTTGTGATCTTACTCTAGATCCTCAAGTGTGGAAATCACACTCCTTGAAAATGTGGTTCACTATGGCATTTTATCAAAAAATTACCGATCATCTTTTAGATCTCTACCTTTGGTAATCATTTTGATTCCCATTTTGGAGGAAACTATGCGAATTTATTTCTTACTTCTCCCATAATTAATGATAATTTGATTCAAAATGAAGAATTATCTACTCTATTCTAATTTGAAATTGTGTAGTCAACTAAATTAGTTATCTGAGTGACATGTTTCCATCAAAATTTGTGAGAGACACTACCCTAATTAAGCATACTATCCTTTGCCACTACCACGAAACCCATCCTTTTGGTGTGGTTACTCCATATTTTATCCCCTACTGGGTAGTTTTTGAAGAAATTGGGGAGATTGATGTTGGATGTGGTGTAGAGATAGTTTATGATTTGTTAGGCATAAAGACAATCTTAATAACTACTAATAGTCTCATTTGGTCCTTGTTTGAATTGAGATAATTAAGTAATTTTGACCTAAATTTTAAATATTATTTGAAAATGGGTCAAAAAAACATCAGCTAAGGTTTTATATTATTTTAAAGTTAACCACATTATAAATTATAAAACCAATCAAGTGCATAATTCTTCAAACTTCTTGGAAATAACTTAAATAATAATTTTTATTCATGAAAAAGATATAAAAAGAGACATAAAATGATATAATTTGATGATAAGGCAATCACATTCCATTAAATATTTAAAACTTTGGAGAAAAAATTTATCATAAACTAATACTTGCAAGTACTTCATAAACCAAGGGTTTTATAAAAATATCATTAGAAGTGACACTACTATTTATATTTTGAGAACCTTGAGAACAAATATTAATTTGGTTTTATAGGTCATGTATTTTATGAATCATAGTATTATAGACACCTAAACTCAATACTAGACCCTTTGAAACATCACTTTTGACTCTTGTTCACATTCTTTCATAGCCATTCATCTATATATAGAATCGGCCAACCAAATTTGTTGTCATTCATACTCAAGTTCTCTCTAGTCTATGCTATAATTATATATAATCCTAATTAGATTATCACCATATTCCAAATCACTATTTTCCATTTCTAGATATTGACCCATACTTAAGCATACTACCATATTGACCTTGGATGATGTTTATATTAAATTGAATAAAATTACACTTGTTCGATTCATAAAACTTTTATATATTTACATTTATTATTAATATATTATATTTTATAATATATTATTATATGATATATAATTATATATTAAACTATTATTAATATTTTAATTAAAAAAATTCAAATTTTTAATCTTTTTATTATCATTTATTAAAAATTATTAATAATTTGCTCTAAAAATCATATTATATTACATATTAAATATTTAAAATTAAATAGCTAAAAAAACAATGTTTTATGTTTATATATTAATGTGGATCAATAACGTATTCATTTCAATATAAATTATACTCAACCATTAAAGAGATAGAGACAACACAAATGAGCATAGAAACCCGTGGTCAAGGTGAATTGGGGCTGGTTGGAAAGGAAAGTTGTGAGCCACCCATCTCAAATGCTGATTAGTGAAGAAAATGATGAGAAATTTTCTATATTCATAGATGTAATAGTTGGGAAAAAACATTTATCCTATCACTTAGAGATAAATAGAGGACTTTTTAACTCAAATACTGGGTTAAAACCAAACATCTTGATACAAATTCTTGGTAATATGGTAAAATATAATGCAACTCGAGCTGTTAAGAAAATGAGAATTAAAGAAGTATAAGATGACAAGATAATGGAATACACTATGTAATATGGTAATCCCTATGTTTAAGTTCTGGGAATGAACTAATGTGATTGGTGTGTTGGTAAATAGTTTTGTAGTTGGGTCTGGGTGTGAAAAAACACTATTTCATCAAAATTTTGCCTAAACATTTAATACATTTGATTGCTTTAGTTTGATGGATATATATCCACTTACAATGGATAATGACAGAGTTGACATAGGTATTTTTTACATGATTTCATGCTGTACACATCTTATGGAAAGGTCAATAATGTTAGGATCTTACAGAGTACAGTTGATTACTTTTGTATAAGCAACTAAACACGGAATTAAACCAAAAATAATAACTAGAAATTAGAAACAACAAATAATATGAGATACAAGAAACAACCAATCTTGTATTAAACTCTTTTATAAGGAAATACAATGAAGAAATCTCTCTCTCTTCTGACACCTCTTAGATGTACAGATCTCTTTCCCTTAAGAGTTCTCTCTCTCAATTACAACCAATTCCACTACTTGAATTGATCCACCTTTTTCATACAAACTATGAAGATCTAACCCTATTATATAAGACTAGGATTCATGAGCCATGCATTCTCCACCATTAGATGCACCTCTTAATCAAAGGTTCAAATCTGTCCTGCTAAAAATAGAAAAGCAAACTCAAAATGAATAATTACTCTTTACATGCAAATTGACTGTTTGTCAAACTAATTGTTCATCTAAAAAATAGTTCTAGAAATTCATAGATGATCGACGTCAGTCTCTGTCTATCTACATATGACCAATGTCAGTTGATCCCTAACTAATGTCGATAGCTTCTGGTCGACCCCTGACTGACGTCATCAATCTTGACCGATGTTGGTGACTGTGTAACTCCAGCAACCTCTACATTTGCTCATCTAGTGAAGCTTTTAGCTCCACAACTCAACAATCTCCCACTTGGAGATAAATAGTTACACCTGTACCTGTACAACAACATCCTCTAGCTTGTTTCTCCATCTTTAAGTTCAATCTTGAAGACCAATAAAATTTGAATGAAGATTCAACTTCTCCTTTTTTACCGACTTTGTTAACATATCAGCAGGGTTCTCATCCATATGGATCTTTTCCAGCTTCAACTCAAAATCCTCCAATACCTATCTAATGAAGTGATACCTAAGCTGTATATGTTTGGTTCTTGAATGAAAGGCTAAATTCTTTGCCAAATAAATTACACTTTGACTATCACTGTACAATCTATAACTCTCTTGCTCCTTTCCCACTCTTCCATGAACTGAGTCATCCAAATCATTTCTTTACTAGCCTTTGTGACTGCAATGTATTCTACCTCTGTAGTAGACAAGGCAACAACCTTCTACAACTTTGAAATCCAGCTAACCACCATTCCACCAATAGTGAACACATATCCTATGATGCTTCTCCTGCCATCCAAGTCACCTACCATATCCAAATCTACATACCCATGTAGAGAAGTGTTTGACCCTGCATATCACAAATGCCTACTGCTGGTCCCTCTTAGACATCTGAGAATCCATTGAACTACTTTCCAGTGTTCCTTTCCTAGACTGGCCATAAACTTGCTGACAACTCCCACTGCTTAGGCAATATTAGGTCTAGTACATACCATTGCATACATCAAGCTCCCAACTGCTTAAGCATATGGAACTCTACTTATGTACTCAACCTCATCATGTGATTTAGGACACTATTCTTTGCTCAACTTGAAGTGTCTAGCCATAGGTGTGCTTACCAGTTTTGCATCTTGCATATTGAACCTCTCCAACACCTTGTTCACATAATCCTCTTGAGACAAAATCAAACTATGATTTTTCCTATCTCTCTTAATACTCATGCCAAGAATTTTCTTTGCTGCTCCTAAATCCTTCATGGCAAATGTGTGAGCTAATTTTACCTTAAGGTCATTAATATCCTACATGTGTGAACCTACAACAAGCATATCATCTACATACAGTAATAGGATAATATAACTACCATTATCCAATCTATTAAAATAAACACAATGGTCAGATTGACATCTACTAAAGCCATGCTCTATCATAAACCTGTCAAACCTCAAATACCATTGTCTTGGAGCTTTCTTAAGACCATATAAGCTTTTCTTCAACTTGCACACAAGTTTGTCCTTACCTTTGACCTCAAAACCTTCCAGCTGATCCATATATATTTCTTCATCCAAATCTCCATGAAGAAATGTTGTCTTAACATCAAGCTGCTCAAGATGCAAATCCTCAATAACAACTAAAGACAATATAATCTGAATAGAAGTCATCTTTACTATAGGAGAAAAAATTTCACCAAAATCAATACCTAGTTTTTGTGCAAATCCCTTTACTACCAACCTGGCCTTATGTCTCATTTATCCATTCTCTCCTTCCTTTAACCTATAAAACCATTTTTTTTAGTGCTTTCTTTCCAGCTGGCAACTCAACCAAATCCCACATTTGGTTCTTTTCCAAGGAATCAATTTCCTCATTCATGCCATGCTTCCACTGTTTCCTAGATTCTACCTGCATTGCCTCATCAAAACTTTTTGGTTCTCCACCATCAGTGAGAAACAAGTAGTTTAAATAAGGGGAATAATGAATTGGAGGTTTACTTACCCTTTCAGACCTCCTTATGGGTTTTTGAGACTCATTCATAGCTTGTTGTCCACCCAAATTTCTTTCTGTCAGTGACCAATCTCAGTCATCTCTGGTTGATGTCAGTTTGCACCTGACCGATGTCGGTTCCACCTGACTAACATTAATTTCTTCTTGACTGACATCAATTTCTATCTAATTGATGTTGGTTCCTGCCTAATCGATGTCGGTGTCTGTGTTTTCCTGTTTGTAATTATTTTTACCCATGAGCTCATTTTGGATCATAACCTCATCCAAATCAACATTGCCCTGCTTAGAATTATTTAGCCTCTTAAGTTGATCACTATACATCACCTTCTCATTGAAAACTATATCATAGCTTCTAATAATTTTGTTAGTTTCTAAATTCCACAACTAGAATCTGAAATCTCCAGAACCATAACCAATGAAAGTGCACCGCATAGATTTAGCATCCAGATTCTTTTTATTTTCTTTATCAATGTGCACAAAAGTTTTAGAACCAAAAACTCTAAAAATTGAAAGATCTACCTTTTTACCTGTCCACGCCTCTTCTGGGATTCCACCATCTAGTGTAGTAGAAGGTCCTCTATTAATCAGGTAAACTGTAGTATCTATAGCTTCTACCCAAAACTGTAAGGGTAAACTAGCATGCAACTCATACTCCATGCACGCTCCATTATTGTTCTATTAATCCTTTCATCAACTCCATTTTGTTGAGGTGTCCTTAGAACTATCCTTTCCCTGTGTATTCCACTCATAGAATAATAACTATTGAATTTATTGCTACAGTACTCACCACCATTGTCAGATCTAAGGCACTTCAATCTCAAACCTGTTTCATTCTCAACCAAAGCTTTCCATTTCTTAAATGTGTCAAAAACATCAAATTTCCTCTTTATGCAATAAACCCATACCTTTCTTATAGCATCATCAATGAAATAAACATAATACCGTGATCCTCCAATAGAAGCTACCTGAGCTGGTCCCCACACGTCTGTGTGAACAAGCTCCAACTTGTGCTTCTTTGTTGACCCAGTTTTGAGAAACCTCACTTTCTTCTAATTTCCAAAAATACAATGCTCACAAAAATTTAGATCTATGCTTTTCAAATTTGAAAGCTTACCTTTTGACTTAAGAACATTCATTCCCTTCTCACTCATGTGACCAAGCCTATAGTGCCACAACTTTGCATCTACATCTGAAGTAGATAAAATAGAAGGAGAATGATCAGTAATACAAGTAGATAGATAAAGTGTACCTACTCTCTTACCTCTGGCTAATACAAGTGCACCCTTGGAAACTTTCCAAGATTCAGCTATGAGAGTTACTATGCAACCCTTATCACCCAACTTTCCTATAGAAATCAAATTCTACTTCAGGATGGGAACATGCATGACATCCTTCAACAACCATGTGTTGCCATTCTGCAATTTTAGCTGCAGTTTTCCTTTGCCAATAATTTGACAAGGCTCATCATCCCCTAAATAAAATTTTCCAAAATCTCCATGGACATAATCATTGCAAAATTCTCTATTTGGGTTGCATGGAAAGAGGCACCAGAATCTAAAACCTAATATTCTACTTTATTATCCAAAGAAAATATAAGAGCATCCTGTACAACAATACCTACAACTTTTGCTTCTTCTTTATTACCTTCATGCTGATTTTCTTCTTTATCTTTCAACCAACAATCTTTCTTTGCATGCCCTTTCTTTCCACAATTCCAGCAGGTTATTCTTATTCCATTTCTGGATTTGGATCTCCTTCTCATCTTTGACTTTGACCTTGATCTCCCTTGCTTGCCCTTCTCTCTTTGCCTTCCCCTGATTTCAATACTTAAAGCATTACCTGATGTTTCCTCTATGATTTTCTTGTGAATTTCTTCATTCAAGATTACACTAACAACATCATCAACTTTCAAGATATTTGAAGCAGATGCAATATTACTAACTTCCATTACCAAACTATGCTAACTTTCAGGTAAAGAGCATAAAATTAAGAGAGCCTTAATTTCAACATCAAAAACTATTTTGACTAAATTTAATTGATTTACTATTACATGGAAATCATTAAGATGACTAGATATAGATCCACCTTCCTGCATTTGAAAATTAAATAATTGCTTCATAAGATATACCTTATTCGAAGTTGAGGGTTTTTCATATAAATTTGCCAAAGTATCCATTAACTCTATTGTTGTCTTTGCCTATGATAAGTTGGAAATCACAGAAGATGCCAGGCTCAACCTTATAGATCCAAGAGCCTTTCTATCAAGAACATTCCATTCTTTATCTTGCATATCTGTGGGCTTACTTGAAACCCCACCCAATGGTAAGTACATATCTTTCTAATACAGATAATCTTCTATCTGCATCCTCCATAATTGATAATTCTTTCCATTGAATTTTTCCATTCTCAGTTTACTTTCTTCTGCCATTTCTTTACTCCCACTCAATCAAAAACCCCTGTGAGTGAATTCTGTAATCAACAAACACTAACCACTCTGATACCACTTGTTAGGATCTTACAGAGTATAATTGATTACTTTTGTATAAGCAACTAAAAACGAAATTAAACTAGAAATAATAAGTAACTAAAAATTAGAAACAAAAAAGAATATGAGATACAAGAAATAACCAATCTTGTATTAAACTCTTTCAGAAGGAAATACAATGAAAAAATCCTCTCTCTTCTCACACCTCTCAGATGTATAGATCTCTTTCCCTCAAGAGTTCTCTCTCTCTCTCAATTACAACCAATTCCACTACTTGAATTGATCCACCTTTTTCATATAAACTATGAAGATCTAACCTTATTATATAAGACTAGGATTCATGAGCCATGCATTCTCCACCATTAGATGCACCTCTTAATCAAAGGTTTAAATCTGTCCTGCCAAAAATAGAAAAGCAAACTCAAAATGAATAGTTACTCTTTACATGCAAACTGACTATTCATCAAACTAACTATTTGTCTAACAAATAGTTCTAGAAATACACAAATGACCGATGTCGGTCTCTATCTATTTGCATATGACTAATTTTGATCGATCCCTAATTGATGTTGGCAGCTTCCGATCGACCCCTGACTGATGTCGTTCAGTCCTGACCGATGTCGGTGACTATGTAACTCCAACAACCTCTGCATTTGCTCATTTGGTGAAGCTTTTAGCTCCACAACTCAACAAATAAATGATTTCTTACTTGTATGTTGTGCACATCTAGGGATTTCTTGCTTTCCTAATATGTTATCATGATGTCCAGTATTCAAATACAACCCCTCATGGTTGGAATCAATTATCAAGACATTGAGAAGAAATGGTTACAAATTTCTCACTTCTACCCAAATTCCTTCTATGTATAAGACATAAAGCTATTTGGTATTTTATTAGATAGGAAAACTATCGATGAATCCACTATTTGGCATTTAATTAGACATAAAAACAACCCTCTAAAACCATTGAGCATCTTTTGGGTTTTTGTCTCATGTGAGACAAATCTAAGGAGTTGTCACCCCAATAGAAATGCCTTTAGCATAGTAAGCAATGATATTTGATGGCCATATTTAGTATTTTTAAACATTTTGAATAAATATTACATCAATATTAACTCATCAAGTCGAATGTGATGATATTTTGGGAAATTGTCAATTTTTTGAAATATTCATATAATAACAATCAAATTTTACATTTAAATATATTGATATAAATTAATATTATAGTTTTTGGATAAAATTGTGTTCCTATTTAGAGCTAAAAATTAGTAACAATGTTTTATCCAAAAGTTGTAATGTTTATTTATATAGACTGTAAAAGCATAAAATCTATATATTGATATCATTTTTTTGTACATAAAAATGTTTTTAAATTTTTTTATATATCTCCACAATTAGTTATAAACACATTAAATGGTGCACCATCCATGTATTTACCATGGACATGGGGTAAGCATCAAAACTCATCCCTAACTACTAAGATAAAAATAATTGAATTTCAATCAAACTACAACACAAATATCCATACACATGTAATGATGCCTAAACTGGATATGAAATAATAAAACAAACCTAATTAATTTTTTTAAAGTCATAGTAATAAATACATGAGTAGTTTTATAAATGTATGTAGAATATTGAGATATCAAGGGACATATTTTAAAGTCTGACAATAGAATTTAAGGTTTCATGCAAGACAAAGAGAAGCCTAAAAACTTATAATGAACATATAGCTTCTCCAAACCATCAACTTGATGTTCCTGGTTGTCTAATTTATACACTTGACAATTCTAGTAATCTTAAGGCAAGTAAAAATATTTTTGAAAACTATGTTTTTAAAATATGGGGTGCCAAAAACTTGGGTCAAATTTTTGATACTTCGTTCAAATCACTAGGAAAAATCACTTATTTTCCTTACCCTAGTTCTGTGGTTAGATATGAAAAAAGTAGAAGAATCAATATGTGTTTTAGGGTTTTTATTACACTTAGCTCAATTCTTATAAAGGTCCTAAATGATATACAATATAGAAAACATCACTTAGATAATTGTATTAATTCATCAACCAAGAAAGCTAATGTAATGTAATGTGTCACTAACATGGACTTCAATTCTACAATGAGTGCTCTCATGATTATTTGATTTATCTATAAAATTTTAGGTTCTTAATTTTAGATTATTTTAATAGTAAATGATGGGTACTTTTTAAACTAATTTCAAGATTAATCTCAAATAGATAATAAATCCTTACATGCACTAAGGTAGTTGTCTAGATATAGACATAGTAAATTTAAATTAGGACCCTATTGTTGTATGAGCCAAAATGAAACACTAAAGAAAAAAAAAGGATAGGCCAAAGTTCACATGGGATAATAGGAGGAAGGGCCCAAAAAGTTATATTATACTTTTGTTGATGAATTTAATGATGATGGAATATTTATTTTTTATTTGATTGATTATAGTGAATTATTGAATCTACTAATGTATTCAAGTGAATCATTAATCCATCCAATTTAATATGGTTGTTGTTGATGAGATCTTGTATCTTATGTTTTAAATTTATGCATCTAGTTGTTAAATTTTATGTAATCCTATGATAATCACAAAAGGTATTTTCATAATAATACTTGGGCAATCATCTTGAATGGTTAAATTATTTAGATGAAGATAATGTGATATTAATGCATTAAACTAGTCTTTGAAATAAGTTTTATGTACTTTTGATAACTTTAATGAATTTATGATGCTCTTTTTATTATAATAATATTGGCTTCTTGAATGGTTGTTTTATATAATGTACCACATGCTTAGTATCATTTTTGGTTGAAATATAATATCATTATCTCTAACCTTAAATCTTGTCTTATTTAAAAATTTTATGACCTTGGATGTCAAAATATTTGACCCCTATTTATGTGTATTGTTATCTAAATTATGGACTTCAAGGTTTCTAACAATGTGACAAAGTTTTTTGAAAGAGTGATAAGTGTTAAATATTATTTTACCATGGGTGTTTGGGATTTGTTGACATTGTCTTGCTAGATTGTAATAATCTATTTCCTAAGCTAAGTAGTCACAAATCCATTTCAAATAATTTCAAAATATTATACATACGTAGTAAGATACATAGAAAAAAATATCAGATAAGTGCCTGCTCCCTTAATCATTTATATATTTAGTAAGTGCAATCAATATTTGTTAATCAATTAAAGTTTGTATGTAGAATGTCATATTTTATGCAATCCATATTTCAATAGTTTTTTCCTATTTATATCTCCTAAAAAATATAGGTTAAAACATTCTATTGAACCCAATCATTTTATCAAGTGCATAAAACCCTAGGTATCTATCGTTTAGGGTTTCATCCTTCCTTCTTAGGGTTTAAATTTTTTCCTACATTAGGGCTTGGATCTGATTTTTTATTTTTATTTTTTTTCACATAATCATATTCAAAAAATATAATTAGTGAAGATGTTAACAAGGGAAATGATTATACTTATTTTCATGATAGATTCAATGATATAAATAAAAAGGAATTAACTGAATATCTTAGAAATAATCCACACATGATTGATACATTAATACATGTAACTAGAGATGAAATTAAAAATATTTATAAGGAACCTACATTTGAGGAATTAAATTCTATAGTCTTTAATGATATTGATTTATCTTTTAAATGCATAAATAATACAATAGGTAATCAACCCAATATTCCCACTATTAATTTTCATATATCTACACCTATGGCTACATGTGTGATGCCACCCATGGCATGGGGAAACAAAAATTATTCCTTTGATATCTATGGCTATTCCTTTGAAAAATAATTTTGTGCTTTATAGGGTTGTTTCTCATGTGACATCATTGATTACTACATAATATTTTATGCCTAATGTTGGTTCCCAATTGTACACATTTTTTTCTTGGCCTTACACACTTGAAGAAAAATGACAAACATAGATGATAAACCCAATGATGTGTCATTATGGTCAGGGAAGGGTTTAGTACATGAATAGACCAAACACAGACAATGACTAGGAAGAACCAATGGATGGTATGGTTAACTCCCCTCTACTTTTAGCTATACTTGAACTAAGGTGAGAGGAGCTAAGGGGTAGCTTGCTCACATGGAGTGATACTTAAATTCAATATCCATGGGAACTTTTTGGCACATAAATCTAGGTATAACTAGGGCATAACCAAAGTTACACACTCCACCTAGTAAGGGTTTTCACATAGAATGTACAAATGCACTAAGTCAAACACAAGATACTAAAGATAGATGCGAAAGTGCTTATAACCTTAATTATAAATAATTTTCAACAATAAGGGGTCAAATGGAAGACTACAATGCTAGTCTTTAAATCACAAACTATAGACACATTTTATGTATGAAATATTTATGCATCTATAGGCAAACAATACTTAAGATATGCAATAGTTGTACTATTTTTAGGGTAGAATAGGGTATATCAATTAGGTAAATATAAATAGTGGTGTGTTGGTGGTTTTCAAATAGCAGGGATTATTTCAACATTTATGACATCACTTATTACAAGGATGTATAAAACTGAAATGTAAGTTATGGGAACTACCAAGAGTTATTTTGATCCATTGGTGTAAATCCAATGCAAATACCCAAATGATTCTTGAAACCCTAGAGCATACATTGCAACTAAAATTTCAAATACTTTTTCCTATCAAATCCACAAACCCAAGGTGACCTTAAGAGGTATTCAACAACATATTTATAAATCACTATACAAAAAGGGGTTTATAACCTAGATCTATGCCCAAGATGACAACTAGTAATGAACATAAAGCTAGATATCCAATCAATACAACTTGTAAAACTATCATTTCATTTCATAAATAGTAAAGAGTAAAAACCACAAGTATTTTCCATTATCTTGAAATAAAATCTTATATACATCAATGTTTCATATTGTTTCCATGTGGACAATCATGGTGAGTTTGCTCCATGTTGGACAGGGGAGACATATAAACATGCTCTTAGATCTTGTTAATGGTTGTACAATTGTAACCACCTTAGCAAGAGAGACAATACATACACACGGCAAGGATCCTATTTTTTTGAAAGAACCAAGACTTAGAAAAATAAACAACCTTAGAATAGAGGACAATCCCTCTATTTATACCTTTTTTACCACTTTTTTCAATCTAACAATGTTGGTTGCATTTTACAGTATTGAAAAATTACAAACAACCCTTAAATATACACTAAGATTCTTCTAGATGGAATATGCCCTTTTCCACATCTAGGATCTTCATCCCTTTGCAAGTAAAGTCATTTTTGTAATTACCTCCATGAGTAATAATGAATATTTGAAACAAACTCTTGAATTTCTTGGCTAAAAATGCATTTTACTTGAGATGGAAGGAGAATATTCTCCTTTAGAGCCAAATAAATCCTTTGTCTTCTTATGTAACTATCTGGAGATGACTTTGACCACTCATCATCATAGTTAGAACCCCTTGGATAGCCACCCTTCCCCCTATACATGTCATAGAATAGCGTTACATTTTAATGATGGAATTTGAACACCCCAAATGCATGGTTGCTTGATAACTATTCTTTAGAGTGACCCACCTTGATTTTACAAACTTGCAACATTTATCCCATGGAGTGTTTGAATAAGCAAAACAATGGAAAATGCAAAACTTAGGTTATTTTTACCTTTTTAATGTTTGGCTCTAACTTTATTTTTACACGTTTTATTTTTCATATCTTGAATTTTAGGGTTGCTTCCACATTTTTTAATGCATAAATGCATTAATTTTCACTTTTTAGACTTTTAGATAAATTTTGGTCCCTTTTGCAAATTTTCAGTTTTTTGTATTGGGGAAATTCTGGTCCCATTTGCAATTTATTTGTTTGAGGGAAATCCAGAACTTAGCAAAATTTTTGTGATTTGTAAATTGAAAAATTGTAATTCATAGTTGTAATTCCCTTGAAAAGTTCACTTAGGTAAATGGGAACTCCAACTACAATTTTTAATTTGCAAATTTTTAAATTACAATTCATAGCTTCAATTCCCCTAAAAAGTTCACTTAGGGAAATGGTAACTCTAACTAAAATTTTCAATTCAAAAATTATAATTTGCATCTGTAGTTCCCCTCAAAAGTTCCCTTAGGGAAATGGGAACTCTAGATGTAATTTATAATTTTCAAAATTACAAAATTATAATTGGCCTTGAAAGTTCCCATAGGGAAATGGGAACTCCAAATGCAATTTATAATTTGTAAAATTGTAATTGGCCTTGGAAAGTTCTCATTTGCACTAAGACCTCATGTTGACCAACATTGATTGATAGTTTTGGGAGATCCAAGTGCACTTTGTAATTTGCACATTTGTAAAGTTTAAAAATTTCATTCCTCCTTGAAATCTCCTTGAAGCTCCTCTTGAGTTGATTTTTTACTCCATTTGCTTTGAATAATGAGATTGGGAGAGTTGACCTCAATTTACAACTTGCATTTTGAAAATTGTTTCTCCCACACAAATCTCCTAGGGACTTTTGGAGCCTCATCTGTAATTTTTTGAAATTTGTAATTTATTTATTTTTCTCCTAACTCCATTCCTGTTACTTGGTTTAGTGAATGATATTACTTTCACTTCTTGTCTATGTATAATAATTTACCAGAAGCTAGGCTCTTTCCTTGTAGACATTACTTGCTTCAACACACCAATATATCTTTGTGTATATAATGCATTTGAATCTGAAGCATTCATCAATTAAAATATTCATTTGCCTATAAACACATAGATGGAAGAAACCAATTTTTTAGGTCTTTTAAAAATATCTCTTCTCATTTTGTCACTCATCAAGACCATCTTCCATTTTTATTTTGTTATGCATGCAATCCTTGACAAGGAACAACCCATTAGTTTTTCGAATACCAACAAGTAAATAAGCACTTTAATAAAAATTTATATGCACATGGGAAAATATATCACTTTTGCTTATTTTAGAAAAATATTTCACTATAGTGCATTGCAAAATACCACTAATCTCTTTCCTCGATAAAACATCCATACACACTTCATTTTCTTTGATGTACATGCATAATGATTTAAATAGACTAGATGAATGTCTTCCATAAGTTCTATAGGAATAAATTTGATGGAACTATAGTAAATGCACTAGTGAAAGTAATCTTTATTATACCACATCAGGTTGATCACATAATCTAAACTTACATCAAAATCATCTTGTAAATGCGTATACTTAATATGACAAGTTTCTAATGCAGGATTCTCCATACCACAATAATAATAATCACAAACATCCATGAGGTAAAAATGATTTTTTTAAAGCTTAATAGAAAAATTAAATATTGAGATATGTTGGCCCAATAACAACTCCTTTGGAAACTCACCTTAAGTAGGTATGGAATCAATAGTGACAACTTCTGAAACCAAAACTAAAACATGTGCTTGGAATATCTTTGGAGATTTAATCAAAACCAATGAATTGAAAAAAAATAATAGATATAGGAAGGATAATCCTTGCCCCTTGCATTCCCTATACTGAGATCATAGAGTTTATGAAGGAAAGAATAATTTTTTTTTGCCTTGTGACATTGAAAGAAGACAATGAGAAAGTACTACCACTAATGAATGTCCAATATGTTTCCCACATATAGATGTAATTTTAAATCTTGAATATAAGATGGTGGATCTTGAGTCCTCACAAAAAAAGGATTTTTCCATGTTTGGATGGAGAATAAACTCATCCATAAATACCTCTATCAATGTAGATAAATGTAGACACCGAAATTGTGTCTAACCCTTGTCGTCCTCCCCTTAACCCCCTTTTTTATTCTTCCATGCCTATTTAACCCCTATCAACCATTTTCCTATGAGCCTTGACCCTGGCAGCATGTAAAAATGAGCAAAAAGCTAAAGCTAGCCTCTGTCCCCATTCTACATCTGCCGACGACGGTCACTACCCAGCTGACATCGCCGACATCGGTCACTAATCGGCCGACGTCGACAGTCCTGCTGGCGTCGGTTATCCTTAACACTGCGTTCTCGACCCAAACACTGGATCCGTTATTTGTTATCCGTTATTCATCATTCAGTTTCTAATCCATTTCTCGATCGGTTATCAGACCTTCCTTCGTATCAATCAGAACCTCTTCATTCAGACGATCAACCAACTTTGCATTCAACCAATCTGTAATCAATCTCTCATATTCTCTCTCTTCAGTATAGGTATTCTACTTCAGTCATCTTGCTGGAGGTTTGCTACATCAAACTTTTGCAACACAGCGACAACATCAATCATGTCTCTGACTCTATTTTCAGCGTATAATAGGTAAGCTTTTGCTCTGTGTTTTTGTTTTACTCCTTGGTTATTATTTTTTTTATTTTGATATCATTACCCAAATTTAGAGTTAGACCACAAACTGGACTTGACTGCCTCCCGTATCACCTCTATCCACCCTCTATAGAATATATAGTCTGTAACTCTATCCAGATCCCTGTACAAACCCTCAAACAATCCCTCTAACTTCTAAACCGGCTTCCCAAACCCTCAAACAAAAACTTCAGACCATTCTGCAATCCTAAAACCCTGTCCAGACTCGACCAGACCCTGTCCAAAAGCTATTGCCCTGACTGACACTGGTCATTACCCCTACCAACATCGGCACTTTAACCGACGTCAACACAGAGACCAACACCGATGACTGTGCAGAGCAGTTTGCCGCATATCAGGTACACATTCTACTTTTTGTCTTTTATTTCTTTCATTCTATCTTTCATTATTTCTACTTCAGTCAAATATTCTATTTTTAATTAGTGGGTTGATATCCCTTAAAGAAGTCTTCGTACTTCAGGGATCAAGATTTTGCTTGACAGCCCACCATCTCCTCGTCTAACGTATTTTGTGTTTAGTCTCTTTTTCTTCGCAAGTGTCATTCCTCCACAGCCAAAGAGGAGTACCTTCCAACGTCTGATTTTGGTGCGCACGACTACATCTAGGTATCTTCTAACCCTAGACCATCTCTTAGTTTCTCATTTCTATCTTTTGAATGTGAAAGCAAAATTTAGCATAGAAACAATAAACACTAAACTATACTTATGATGCCAGAGTGGTTATTTGATATAGATATTCCATATTCAAAATATCATCTTAATTTTTTTCTTTACTATTGGTAGAAGGCATGGTGGAATCATCCTTACAACAAGGGACTTCATGAGCCATAACAAATCCATGGTTATACTAAAAAACTCTATTGTCCATACATCAATTTCTTTTTTACCTTACTACAAAAAAATGACATCTAGAAAATGCTATGCTATGGGTGGAAGTTTTCAAACTATACCTTTCCTTAAAATGCATGAAATCACTAGTTATGGAATTTAGAAGTCTACAAGCAATTTGTAATTAGGAAAATTTATAAATTACATTGTAGTTATGATTTTCTACCATCCTCTACCTTTTGCTTGGCTGGCTGGTCAAATTACAGTCAACCCATCAATTCTCCATCATCCTCCTTACTTCTATGGGATCCAAAAGTGCATATGAAAATTTCAATTTTTTTTATTGCAAATACATATTGGTCTCCCTTTTTCCCCAACCACTATGCTTTACTTTATCACTACAGGTTTCAGGGATGGGAATATAATTACACATTGTATTTTTAATGTTTTATTTTTGTAATTATTTTCCTAGATCAAGATCCCCACAGAGTTTCTATGTCTCATTTTCAATTAATTTTTACCCCTCAAACCTCTAGTGGAACTTTGGAACACATTTTACAATTCAGTTAACTTTGCATTCTAACATTGGAATTATTCTATTCTACCATGCATGATTTTGTAAACAAAAATTCAACTTTGTTTTATCCATTGCCTTCTTTCCATATGGAAGTTATATTGGTATAGTGTAGAGTGTTATCCTCCACATAGGATTTAATATTTTAACAAAGGCCCAAAATTGCTTGGTACAATTTTGGCCACTAATATTGGCTCTTGCTTAAGGATGTATATCCCCTACAAGTGTGTAAATAACCCCATAAAATAATACTAGGTGCCAATCCATTGAACCATGGAGTCAACACTTGAGTGACTTATCAACAAACACCCATGGAAGATAAAAATAAGGAACATCAATAAAAAAAGATCAGGAGGATCTAAAAATGAACACATGACAGAAAAACAATAAAAGGAACTATAAAACAAGATCCAAATTAGAGGGGAAACAAAGTAATGAAATAACAAAGCTATACACTATACAATATTATACACAATCATAGGCTCAATCTAGGAAATGTTTCAAATGTTTACCATCAACTAGAGGCTCTGGTATCTCATTATCCCTTATTCTTTCTAACTTTTCTACTAGCTTGGTGGCCAAGATGAAATAAACCAATATATACACATGCCTAAAGGTATTGCTACTAGGATGTAATAGGATGATGTGTTGAAACAAATCCCCTTGTATGTATTCAAATCTAGATCAGACTAAGCTAAAATATCTTGGTACTTCATCAATTGTAAGTAACTTGTTTCTTGACTATAATTGGGTGAGGACCAAGTAAGAGTGCCTCATTATTAGCAATGTCATTCATGCACTTAGTTACTACTTAAAAGAAAACTCAAAATATTCATCCTTAGGGGCATAAAAGATAACCCTAATTCTAGTTAATGAGATTATCTGAATAGCACCTTCATTTTCAAACAAATCATCAAGGACATCTACTTATTCAACAACATCCACATTCCCAAAAAAGTTACCCAATTTCACATCCATGTACAACACTTCATTTGGAGCACACTTCAGATTTTCAATTACATCATGATTGGGTAACTCATATTCTTGTGTCATATTAACATCATAATCAAATTTGAGAGTTTGGAAACTTACCTTCCTAACTACACTCCAAAAATAATCAACAATAGTATCACTCATCATTTTCATGGAGGCATACAAATTACTTAGGAAAATTAACAATCAACCATCAAAATCTCATCATCATTAGACACAAGTTTAGGATCATCTACGTCTTCATTGATTGGTTCATCAATATCACATGAGGTATTTGAGAGGAAGCACTTATCACATCAATCAATGTCTAAATCAAAATTTACATCATTCAATTCAGCCTTTAATGGATAAGACATTAATTTTTCTACTTCTTTGTTCTAATTTATGTCATTCCTTTCATCACATGTAGGCCTCTTCCCTCTATCATTATTTATATTATGGAAAGTATGCCTTCCTTGTGCTTTATTTAGATAATTATCTCTCTCTTGACTTGTAGACACATGAGGTATCCCCTTCTCAACTCTATAAATCTTGTAGGACATCTCTTTGACAATGAAGGCCAAAGTTTTAATAGTTTCTTCAAGGTTAGCATTTTTAGTGGAATGTATTTTTCTAGATTAATCAATTTTACATCAGCTTACTTATTCAAGGGATCACCCACAACCTTAATGTTATTCTCAATTTGGATGGCCATATTGAATTCCAACCACAGGTTCGTGGGAGCCTTGTATCTCAAGTAGTATGTAGCCTTCTTGTCAAAGGCATCACAATACTTAATCAAGAACATTGTATCACTAGGACTAATATTCTCATATAATTGCATCATAGTCTTATTGAACCTTATATTGAAGTCTTACATGCAGTCATTGGGGTTAGTTTTGATGTTTTCAAACTCAACCAAAATAAACCTAAGATCAATCCTATCACCATACTAAACCTTGATAACATTCTTCATTTATTCCCATGAATCAATGCATCCATAGGGAAGGGAATTAAACCATTCATGAACATTTTATTCCAGCATGTGCACAAGAAAAATAATACACACATCCTCATACTTAACCTCATAATCTTTAATGATAATGTGAAATGCCTTCAAGTGTTGATCACCAGTCACTACATTATTCCTTTGAAACGTTGGAAGGCAATTCCTTACTTCATCCAGTACTTCATTGGGATAGCCTACCATTTCATCAAATTTTAAAGGTCTAAATCTAGGAATTTAGAATGTAGGATTCTCATTCTCATCTTGATCCCTATGCCTCATGATTGGTTCAATGATGGGTTCAATAACAAATGTCAAAGGGTTGTGAGGGGGTGAATGAAGTGGACTTGGTGGTTCAAACTTAAGAGGGGATTTAGTTGGTTCAGAAGGTGATGGATAATAAATGGGATTATAAGATTCTAAATTACTAAGAGTGCTATGATAATCATTAACAATAAGAAGTTCAACAAATAAAAGTTTAGATTTACCAGAATCTTGATATCCCAAATAGTCTTTTACAGTTGAACTTTGCTCTTCAATCGACCTCCAAACTTGTCTCCTTTTTTGATTTACACTTAAGGGTTAGACAAGTTATTTTTATGAGTCAAATTTGAAGGATGACCTTAGTCCTTATATATTTGTAAGTAAAATAACTCTTAAAGCTAAAGATATTTAAAATGGGCACTAATCTTTCTTTGAAATTAGATATGTTTTGGAGTCACCACTAGAAGCAAACTTCTAAAATATAATAGTTTATAGACTTGTAATGATATATACTGAAGCCATACCTTACTAAAATTAATGATGATATATGAAATCAAGGATATTGAAAATTTTAGACTCATGTTCAAAAGGGTAAACCACCTCAAAATATGACAAATTTATATCTCCTTGTAATAAACATAACAAATTTTAAATTATCAAATCTCTCAATTCCTAGCACGTCTCTAGTGGAGTGTTGAACTTGTTGATGTCTAAGATAGTGAAGCAACAAATAATAACCTCAAATTTCAAACACCTAATATGATACGGATAAATGTTGTTTGACAATACATATAAGATTACTTGCATCAAATATTCCATAATAGATAACTTTTCAAACCTAAATTATTTTAGCTCTCTACAAAAGTCCTTGATAACATGAGTGACAAGAATTATCCTCGGCAATGGCACAAATGAACTATTGGTTCCCAATTGTACACCTCTTTTTCTCAATCTTGCACAATTGAATAAAAATAAAAAACATGGATGATAAACCCATTGATGTGTCATTATAAATAGGGAAGGGTTTAACACATGGATGGACTAGACATAGACAATGACTAGGAAGTACCAACAGACGCTATGGTTATCTCCTTGCTACTTTTGTCTCTACCTGAACCAAGGTGAGAAGACCTAAGGGGTAGCATGCTCACATGGAGTTATACTATAATTGAATCTCCATGGGTATTTTTGGCACATAAATGCAAGGCTAACCAAGGTATAACCAAAGTTACACATTTTACTTGGTAGGGGTTGTCACATGAAATGCATAAATACACTAATTCAAACACAAGCTATTAAAGATAAATGAGAAAGTGATTATAATCTTCATTCTAAATAATTTTCAATAATAGGGGTTCAAATGGAAGATTAAAATTATGTCCTTAAAATCAAAATCTATATACACATTTTATGTATGCAATATTTATGCATTTGTAGACAAACAATACTTAAAATATGGAACAATTGTATTATTTATAGGTTAGGATAGTGTAGATCAGTTAGGTAAATAAAAAGAGTGGTGTGTTTGTGGTTTTAAAATATCATAGATTATTTCAACATTCATGACATCATTTATTTCAAAGATGTAAAAAAACTAAAATTCAAGCTATGGGAACTACTAGGAGTGATTTGCATCCATTGGTGCTAGTCTAATACAAATACCCAAATGATTCCTAAAACCCTAGAGCATACACTGCAACTAAAATTTCAAATACTTTTTCCTATCAAATCCACAAACCCAAGGTGCCCCTAAGAGGTATTCAACAACATATTTCCAAATCACTACAAAAAAATGGGTTTATAACCTAGATCTATGCCCAAGATGACAACTAGTAATGAACATAAAACTAGATATTCAATCAACACAACTTGAAAAACATATCATTTCATTTCATCGATAGGAAAGAGTAAAACCTAGAATTATTTTCCATTATCTTGAAATGAAATATTACACACATCAGTGTTTCAAAAAATTTCCATGGGGATAAGCATGGTGAGTTTGCTCCATGTTGGACAAGGGAGACATAAACATGCTCATAGAGCTTGCTAATGGTTTTATAACTACATCCACCTTAGCAAGAGAGATAATGCATACACATACTAAGAATCTTAATTTTTTTGAAAGAGCCTAGACTTAGAGAGAAAAACAACCAATAATAACCTTAGAATAGAGGACAAACCCTTTATTTATACATTTTTAACACTTTTTAAAATCTAAGAATGTGGGTTGTAATTTGCAATATTACAAAATTACAAACAATCCTCAAATTTTTTCCAAGATGCTTCCATCTAGAATATTCCCTTTACCATGCTTGGAATCTTCATCCCTTTACAAGGAAAAATCATTATTGTAATTGCCTCTACAAGTAATAATGAAGATTTGTAAGAAACCCTTTGATTTATTGGCTAGAAGTGCATTTTACTTGAGCTAGAAGGAGAATATTCTCCTTTGAATCCAAAAAAACCCTTTGTCTTCTTGTGTTATTGCCTAGAAATGCCTTTAACCACTCATTAGCATAGTTGGAACCTCTTGGATGACTACCCTTCTTCTTATGCATGCCAAAGAACAACCCTACCTTGTAATGATGGCATTTAAACACCCAAAATGCATGCCTACTTGAGAAATCTTCTTTGGAGTGGCTCACCTTTATTTTTCAAACTTATAGCATTTCTCCCATGGAATGTTTGAACAAGAAAAACAATGGAAAATGAAAAACTTAGGTTATTTTTACCTTTTTACTTTTTGGCTCCAACTCACTTTTTCCACATTTAATTTTTTCATATTTTGAATTTTAGGGTTTCCTCCACATTTTCTAATGCATAAATGCATTACTTTTCACTTTTTAGCCTTTTGGGGAAATTCTAGTCCCTTTTACAAATTTTTACTTTTCTTTGTATTGGGGAAATTTGGGTCTCATTTGTAAATTTGTAATTTCTCTATTTGATGGAAATTCAGAACTCAACAATAGTTTCACAATTTACAAATTACAAAATTAAAATTCTTAGTTATAGTTCCCCTAAAAGTTTCCCTTAGGGAAATGGAAAATCTAACTATAATTTACAATTCACAAATTCACAAATTGCAATTTGTAGTTGTAGTTCCCATAAAAAGTTCCCTTAGGGAAATGGGAATTCAAATACAATTTACAATTTGCAACTGTAGTTCCCCTCAAAAGTTTCCTTAGGGAAATGGGAACTCCAATTTCAATTTGTGATTTACAAAATTACAATTGGCCTTGAAATTTCCCATAGCGAAATGGTAACTCTGACATCAATTTACAATTTACAAAATTAAAAAATTGCAATTAGCCTTGAATGTTCCCATTTGCACTAGGACCTCATGTTGACTGGCGTTGACTGATAGGTTTGTGAGATCCAAGTGCAGTTTACAATTTACACATTTGTAAAATTACAAAATTTCATTTGTCTTTAAAATCTTCCTGAAGCTCTTATTGAGTTGACTTTTTCCTCCATTTTCTTTGACTGATGGGATTGAGAGAGTTGACCACAATTTGAAAGTTACATTTTGAAAATTGATTATCCCACACAAATCTCCCAGGGACTTTTAGAGCCTCATCTACAATTTTTTGAAATTTGCAATTTCTTGATTTTTCTTCTAACTTCGTTCCTGATACCTAGTTCAATGAATGAAAATACTTGCACGTCTTGTCCCTATAGAAGATCATACTAGAAGCCAAACTCTTTCCTTGTATCCATTACTAGATTCAACACAACAATCTATCTTTATGTGCACAATGCATTTGAAAATGAAGCATTGACAATGAAAATATTCATTGCCCTACATACACATAGATAGAAGAAACCAAAATTTTAGCTATTTTAAAAATATCTCATCTCATTTTATCACTCATCAAGACCATATTCCATTTTTTTTTTGTGTGTAATCCTTGATAAAGAACAAACCATCAGTTTGCAGAATACCAAAAAGAAAATAAGCATCTACATGAACATTTGTATGCATATGGGACAGTGTATCACTTTTGCCTATTTTATAAAAATCTTTCACTATAGTGTGCTATGAAATACCACTAATCTCTTTCCTGGATAAATAATCCATAAATGCTTCATGTTTTGTGATGTACATGCATAATGATTTAAATAGACTAGATGAATGTCTTTCATAAGTTATAGAGGAATAAATTAGATGGGAACTATAGTAAATGCATTGGTGAATGTAATCTTTATCATCCCACATCAATTTGATCATAAAATCTGAACTTACATCAAACTCATCTTGTAAATGCCTATACTTAATCAGAAAATATTCTAATGCAGGACTCCCCAGGCCATCATAATCATCACCAACATCCATGAGGGAAGATTGATTTCTATAAATATTAACAATGGAATTAAATACTAATATATGGTATCCTAGTAATAATTCTCTTGGAAACTCACCTTAAGTAGGTATGGAATTAACAACAATAGCTTCTGAAACCAAAACTAAAACATGTGCTTGGAATATCTTTGGAGCTTTAATCAAAACAAATAAATTGAGATAAAGATTAGCTACAAGAAGGTTAATCATGACACCCCTTGCATTCCTTATACTTACATCATAAATTTTATGAAGGAAAGAGTCTGTAAGTTTGCCTTGTGGCATCAAAAGAAAACAATGAGAAATTACTACCAGTAATGAATGTTCAATATGTTTCCCACATATAGATGTAGTTTTAGATATTGAATAGAAGCTATTGGATTCTGAGTCCTCACATAGAAAGTGTTTTCCCATGTTTGGATAGAGAATAATATTATCCACAAATACCTCTATCAATGCAGATAAACACTATGCTACACTTTTGATGTTAGAGTGGTTATCTAATACAAATATTTAAGATTCAGAATATCCTCTTGAAATTTTAATTTTTTCTTTATTGCTAGTAGAGGCATGGTGGACTCATCCATATAACAAGGGACTTCATGAGCCATATAAAATATATAATTATACCAAAAAATATACTATCTAAACATCTATTTCCGTACTACCTTACTGGAAAAAAATGACATCTAGAAAATGGTATACTATGTGCAAGAGTTTTTCAAACCATACCTTTCCTTAACATGCATGGAATCACTAGCTACAAATACCAAAATTTTGCAAGAAATTTGTAATTTGATAAATTACTAAATTGTGTTCTAGTTCTAGTTTTCTACCATCCTCTACCTTTTTCTTAGTTGGCTGGTCAAACTGTGATCAACCCATCAATTCTCTATCATCCTCCTTCCTTCCATGGGATCTAGAAGTGCACATGTAAATTGTAAATTTTTTTAGTAAAAATTGCATACCAGTATCCCTTTTCCACCAACCCCTATGCCTTCCTTTACCATCATGGGTTTCAGGGATGGTAATTTTATTTACACATTACATTTTTAATGTTTGATTTTTACAATTATTTCCCCATACCAAGATCCCTATGGAGTTTCTATGTCTCATTTGTAATTAATTTTTATCCCAAAACCTCTAACAGATCTTTGTAACACATTTTGGAATTTGATCAACTTCGCATTATGACCTCATAATTCATCCATTTTGCCTTTCATCCTTCTGTAAACAAAAATTCAACTTTGTTTTATTCATTGCCTTATTTTCACATGGTAGATCCATTGGCATGGGGTTGAGTGTTGTCCTCCACATAGGATTTAATATTTTAACAAAGGCCTGAAATTGTTTGGTGTAATTTTGGTCACTAACACTTGCTACTCAAGCTCTAGTGTAAACTATTCTTTATATTCAATCTAAGGTTTAACAATTGAAACAAGATTCCTCTAGAGTGGCCCATTCTACTGATTCTCAAGTATTATTACACTGTAGACACTAAAAATCCATATTCGATGGTTTTAAATGTCATAACTCCCCTAGACTAATTTAGGATGCCTTAGGGCCCCCAACTTGACCTTTAAATTGATAAACCCACCTACCACTAGTCAGATTGATCTACTAGCTAAACCTACCTTTTTAACTTAGCTTAACCTTGATTATTCATGATCGCCCTAACCATTGACGGTCACCTTGACCACTGGTAATCAGGTTCCACCATCTAAACCAACTTCACTTTCACATCACTTTGACTTGATTTTCTATAATTAGATTACCTAATTAATGTGTGAGCCAATGCATGCATGAGTTATATTTAGATAGCAATTTGAACCTCTTGTTAATGTATTTTTGCACCTCTCCTTCCTTCTTATAAGAAGAGAGGGGTAGGAGGTGAAAAATAATATAGAATCAATCATATTGAAACTATCAAGAGCTTTTACATCTAGAGTTTCTTTTTATATGTGTTCTTACAACAATCTAATGATCTAGACATCATGATAGAGATCCAACTTACTGCCACCCCTTAGCCAATAGCCAAGTACCCTTACTCTATTGAAATTATACTTGACTCCATCAACAAGTCTATCAATGAACCTCATCAACCATTTATTAGATCAACCATTGGCAAGCTAAGTATCTATTTTAATTATTTAATCACTTTTTTGTATTTCATAATCAACCCAAACCAAGCCAACCTCTCATAATCCCATTATGTGACCCTATCTAAATAGCCATTTATTACTCATGCCCAATACATAGTAACCATCAATAATCACCTTGACTACTTATGGTCTGTCTGACCACTGACAATTACCTTAACCATCGATGGTTACCTCAACCATCGATGGTCACCTTGACTGTTAATGGTCTATTCCAATTACTAATAGTTACCTCAATTGCCAATGGTCACCTCAACCACCGATGGTCACCTCAATTGTTGATGGTCACTATGGCACAAAATAATAGCAAGTTATTTTTACCCACTTAACCTTAACCAAATCCAACTTTATTTGTCTCTATCTATTCACAGAGCCCCAACCTATTTGTTGCACCACACCTAACCTATTTAGCATTAGTATTGACCTATTTATTACTATAATTAGTTAATTTATTTATCAAACATTTCTTGTACTAAATTTTAGTATATTCTATTATTTATGCAAGTATTTTATCTTTCAAATTTTGAAGTCAATTGTTTCAAAAGAATGGATTGATATCTCTTGATAAAGCTCTTGCTTCCAAGATCTAGATAGTGCTAGACAATCCACCCATATATCTATCTAACCAACAATTTATTTGTGTTGTCTTATTTACAGACCATTCTTCCTAAGTCAAAGAGGATATCTATACAATCATCTGATTTAACATGTACATAACCAAATAGGTTTTCGAACCATATGCATATCTCATTTATTTCTTATTTCTTTCTTAGATTATAAGATGAAATTCTCTAAAACATTTTGGCACACCTTGTGGGACCCTTGAGTCTCTACTTGGGTTTCTTTTATTTGCATTTACATACTCTTCTCTTTATTATATGCTCATAAATGAAATTAAAATTTTTTTTGGGTTTAACATCAACTACATACATTGGTTTCTTACAAGTTTATATCACTTAGTTAAAGTAAAGCAGAGTAATTCGATCATAGCATCACTTGTATCACACACACAAACCAAACCACCTACATCAATCAAACATAAAAATAACTTGACATAAGGCCTAATTTGGATTTCATCACCTAATAGTCACCTTACCCTTTCCCGATGATCCTAATTGGAGGTCATTACCAATTGGAGGACTAACTCAGCTCTCTAGTTGTGTATAACCTATAAAAATTGGTATATATTGGCTAAGCACCTAACACCCTTATTGTTGTAGTATGTGAAGTGAGGGGGTAGGCCCAAATACCAAGCCATGTATTGATTTACAATATAGATCCTTTTGAAATTCTAAACATAACCTAAAACCATCCATATATTTCTTTTCTAGTACCTATTCTATTAACCTAAGTGGAGTCACACAATTTTTTGAAAGCTTAAGGCATAAGACAAAAGAGAGACTAAAAATAACTCTAGGACTTAACATAGTTTTTAGTGTTTATTTCATTTTCCTTTCTCATTTATTATCTTCTCTCTATTTGAGTGGTGAGATTGTTTATATATTCTCTCTCCCTTATTTTGTACGGTCCTAACTACCAGTAGTGAAAGATCCTAGTAAAACAAAACCCATCACTAAACCAATCAACCTCTTCTACCTCCTCATCAATGGAGTAAATATCTAAACTATAAGACTCTCCCTACCCTTCAGGAATTCGTTATTTCCCTTAGGTATTTTTATAAGGAGATATATACTTTTTACTTTCTTAGATAATAATCTTATGGCCCTTTAGCAATATCTCAACACCATGCCTCAATTTACCCCTACTTTAGTTCCACCTATGGATCCATCTTATGGCATGCCTTCTCACCTCAAGGGAAACACTTTTATTTCCATGCTCACCACCCAAGCATCTTCATCTACCAATAATCCCTTTGATACTACTATGTTAAACCAACCTGCCCAACCTACCAACACCTTTATACCTTCTACCCCCATCAACAACTCCTCTACCTTAGGAGCAACCCAACCATTAACCACCTATACTCCCCTCACCATGGGGGTACCTAATAATATCATTTCCAACCTTCCTTTAGCTACCCCAAATCCATTAGTTACTACTCCACTTCAAAATCTTGCTGTGTCTATACCTTCCACCTTACCACTGGTTAGTACAAAGTTCACCACCTTTCCTTTGGTTACAAACCCAACCATAATTCCTTTCCAACCCACCTTAACCTCTCAATAGGTGTCTATCACACCCAACATAGGTTACCTCCCTAACCCACAAGAGCATATACCTCTACCAATTACCCAACCACCTACATCCACCTACTCTTACATGGCATCCACCCAACCACCTATGTCCACATATCAATATGTGGTAACTCTTCAATCTCCTACCAATTATCAACATATCACCCAACCATAATAACAATATGCATCTTATAACCTTTTAGGTGCACAACCCTAAACATATTTGATAAAATTTCTCATGGATAAAATGACTACTTTAGAGTCATCCATTTTTGGAGCTCACAATATTTTATCATATGACTAGATCTACAACAAACTCATTCACCCATCTGTCCATATCAGACCATAGCCTGCTTAGTGGGAGCTTCCTAAGTTTTTTAAATTTAAAATTAATGAAGACCCCCAACAACACCTTAGTGCATTTAGGAATTTATTTTATTTGATTACCTATGATAATGCCCTCCTTTTTCATACCTTCCCCATGTATCCAACATTAGATTGGAATAGTGCCATAAGCAAAAATTCTCTCTTATTTTTCACCCAGCTAGCCCAAAATTTATTGGATCACTTTTCAATAAACATCTCCAAGAAATTTTCCATGAATAACCTTTACTCTATCTGATAATTTGATGATGAATCTGTTGTTGATTTTGTAGCTCATTGGAGGAGCCTAATCAATCAACTTTCCTTCTCTTTACCCCAACCTAAATTGATATAAATTGTTTCTCAGGCATGTGCCAATAAAATCTATTATAATTACATGTTCATAGTTTTATAACATTTTATGAAGCTTTTACCATGGTGCATAAACTATAAAATAGAGCCATTGATGAAGGAAAGTTAAAGTTGAAAAACATAAATTCTACCTACAAAACCAATAAGGCCTCTTCCTCCAAACCAAATAACCAAACCAATACCAATGCCAAAAGTAAGGGAAATATAAACACATTTATCCTTAAGACCACTCATCCACCATCTGTAAATCAACCAAAATCTTCTAACTCTTCAAAACAAAACATGAGAACCAAACCATAAAAGATAGTGGAATCACCTACCACCCAAGTTACCTGTTCTTTACCCTCTCTACTTGTTGAGATAGTGGAATCACTTTCTCTTCCTTTGGATACCCAAACCATGAAAGTAAATTTTTCACCCCATTCACTTATTGAGTTATTGGAGTAATCAACCCCTCCTTCAATTGATATAATTGAATAAGTAAACATCACCACATTACCTCCTCCTTCAGCCATCAAATAATTCACTTCCCATTTGGAGATCATTCCCAAGAAATAAACCACCATATATACACCTCCCATAAAGGAACCACCCACCCAAACCTTGCATCCTTTTATTGAGGAAAAGTATGGGGTAACCATTTCCTCTTTTCAACCTATGGGTTTATCTTTCAATCCCACTGCATAGGGAATAAGATCAGTCTATAAACTATTCTCTAGACTAGTTTAGATATTGGATTTTATCTCCAAACTTGACATTGATCAAGACACCTTTTATAAATAATTATGGCTCCATTACATCACCAAATAGGAACTTCCAACCACATTTTTGATGAACCAACCCACCACTTATATCATCTAACTTGATATCGTATCAACTGAACTAATAAAAACCTCTACCAACCCAGCCATTTCTCAACCATCTAAAGTAACCAAATCATCCTTCATCACTTCATCCAAACTAACTAAAAACCTTGACATCTTCCATACGTAAATATTTTAATCATCTATCCTTAAAACTAGAGCTAACCTCACCAAACCTATCAACCAAACACCAAACCTATCAACCAAACACCAAACCAAATCAACCAAGCAGGTGAAGCCATAAAAAATCTATAAGGAAAAACTTCTACCTCCCTCAACCTTTTCCTCTATCTTGGGTCCTCATCCATATACTTTGATGAGGATGCCAACTATTTCAACCAAAGCCCAACCACCAATTTTGCTTACCCCATCACTCTTGCTTTCTAACATGCCCATCTTTCCCAAGCCATCGATAACTAGCCTAGCTACCTTGGCATCTCCTATGTCCAAATTATCAACTTATTTACCTAAACCAAAATTACCCATTAATAATGACACCTTACCCAAGAACTCCACCACCAAGCCTATATCTAAAAGGACTTCCATCTTACTAATCAAGGCCAAAACCTCTGAACCCTCACCACCTTTAGCTCAGTCTTAATTGACTATTTTCCAAAGGTTATTACAAGCTCCTTGCTTGACCTCACCTCCTATAAAATTATTTGACCCTCTTGGTCCAAAACCCATCTAGTATAATGAATGCCAAGTATGCACCTATCATAGGATACTTGAGCATGACATAGATAACTACAAATCTATCCAAACCATAATCCATTAGATCTATAATGATGATAATCTATTATCAGATGAACCTCCCTTAATACCTCTACCAAACCAACTAGCAACAACCAATATCTAATGCCTACCTACTCCCATACTCTCATCTCAGAGTGATGAGGAACCAAACAAATCTCCTACCATAACTCTTCCCTCCATCCATACAATCCATGTGGTCACATGATCACACTCTCAGTAAAAGGATAAGGGAATGCCAAAGTGTCCATCCCATTGACATACCCATCTTCCACCTCCCAACCAAGTTAAATTTAAGCACCATCACCTTCATCCAAACCCAAGGTATATATCATAGGTACCTCTCAATCCAACCCCTTTGAATCAATAAAAATATTGGTTCTCAAACAATTTCATCAAACCACAACAAATATGAGTCTATAAGAATTAATTTATACCTCACCTGATCATCTCCAAGAAATGATAGAGTCATTTTAATCAATATAGGTCCAACCTAAATACCCTCAACCTCTGGTAGCCTTTATTTCTTCTCTCCAAATTTCCAAACTTATCACCTTTAAGTATTTGTAAATACCCTCTATCCACTTGGAGGACCCAGATCCCCATCTTTTCATCACTACCTACATCAACTAAACCCACATCAAATGGGTTATGATTGATGGGGAATCTAGTATTAACATCATCTCATCCCATGCCTATGATCAACTTAAATTACCAAAAAATGTCATGTCCAAAACCTTTGCTATCCTTTAATGACACCATGGCCACTACTATGGGAACTATTGTCCTTCACATTCACTTATGACCTCACACACTGCTAGAATTCTTCTATGTAGTGGAAGGTGAATTCTAGTATAATGTTTTGCTAGGAAGACTTTGGATGTACTCCATAGGTTGTATACCCTATACCCATCATCATTTCATCAAATTTGAGCATGAAGGTTAGGTTTTCACTATACAAGCTAACCCAAATCCCTTTCATCATGAAACATGACTTATCAACCCAAAAACATCCTCCTACCTCTATCTAACACACCCTTATCAACCAAAGAAAAACCCTCAACCATAAGAGATGAATCTCTATCTTCTTCTACCAATGAGGCATCCACTAGATAATCAATCCCCTTGGATAAAAACCCCATGATATACCACTTAGAATTAACATTATAATGTCTTTCACTTGGGGAATATCACCTCTTGACCCTTGATGACTTCCCTACTCCCTGTGAGTACAAACAACTTAACAACCAACATGGGCATCACCCTAATATTAGATCCATTATTCACCTCAGAAATTCAAAATATTAAACCCATTTCATCTATGAAGGACTCAACAAATAACTTGGTGCTTTTGTCACCTCTCTTTCACCCTGAACATTGACTTCCAACTTCTCCTATCTAGATAAACCAGAGTTTTCCAAGACATACCTCCACTAGTGTGCTTGGAATGGATCTGGTCTTAGATGATATGAATAGGAGTTACATGAATTGCTTCTAATACAGACCCAAAAACCCCATGAGAAGAATGGATTAGGCTTCTCTCCACTGGACCAAAAAACTAACTCACCTCTGACCACCAACATTAATGAGGAACTCCCATCCTCACCGAATCCTTCACCATAAAAATAGGAGGATTCTGACATCATACCCCTAATGCTTTTTCATCAATATGATTAACTTTAGACCCCTAACCTATCAAAATTATGGGGAAACAATAACCATCCCTATGATCCATCTTAAGATGATAGGAGATGACTCTCCTACCATTAATACTATTTAGTGTCAGGATGATGATTCCATTCTCACCTACCTTGGTACACCATATTATTCCATACATTAATTCACTAGTCCTAAGACTTTGACCATGTTAAATAAATACACCATGAATATCAACTTGGTCACTCTAGACAACCCCTGTATTTTCAAAATTGGCCCATCACTAAATTTTAAAGAGCTTTAGGACTTCCCCTCCTTATTTCAAGACCATAACATAGAATTTTCTTGGTCTTATAGTGACATGATAGGGATTAACCCTTCCATATCTACCCACAACATAGTCACCAACCATGATTCCAAACCCATTAGATATAAACTTTGATGAATGTACCCTCACATAATGCTTCTCATCACAGAAGAGCTTCAGCATCTCTTATCCATCAATTTTGTTCAACCCATTAATTATCCATAATGGGTCTCAAATGTTGTACCTATCACCAAATCCACAAGGGGACTACATATTTGTGTCAACTTTCATGACCTCAACCTTGGTTGCCCAAAGGATGACTTCCCTCTCCCAAGCATCAATTATCTATTTGATCTTATAGCTAGCCAGGAGATGTTGTATTTCATAGATGGATTTTCAAGTTACAATAAGATCCTAATTACCATTGAAGATCAACACAAAACCACCTTGATCACCCCATGGGGGAACTTATACTATAGGGTCATGACTTTTGGTCTAAATAATGCCGGTGCAACCTACCAATATGTAATGACCTATATCTTCTAAGACCTTATCCACAAAATCATTGAAGGCTATGTGGATGGATTTCTTGGGAAATCTAAATATCGTAAGGATCATTTGGCCATTCTTAAGATTATCTTCGAGCACCTCATCCATTACCATGTCCACCTTAACCCTAAAAAGTGCATTTTTAGGGTCTTATAAAACTATTCCTTGGATTTATCATATCCCTTTGGGGAACTGAAATTGATCTAACCAAAATCAAATAAATCCTTGACATGCCTCCTCCCACCCACCTTAAAAAACTCCATAATTTATAGGGGAATCTCCAATCCATTTATCGCTTTATCTCTCAGCTCTTAGACTGGTGTCAACCCTTCCATCACCTCCTGAAGAAGGATGTCTCTTTCAAGTGGGGTGATGACTGTCAAAAGGCCTTTAATTTACTCAATGAGTACCTTTTGTCTCCACTTATCCTCACCCCTCCCAAGGACAATCAACCTTTCTATCTCTATATCTTTGCCATTGACCACTCGCTAGGGGAAATGCTTGCTTATCAGGATAAAAAACATAAAGAGCAATCCATTTACTACATTAGCTTCATGCTTGTAGAGTATGAGACTTGATATACCCACACTGAGAAACTTTGCCTAGCCTTGACCTTCATGGCCACCAAACTTCACCACTAACTTCTCAACCACAAAACCTATGTCATAAACAATACTAACCCACTCAAGTATATTCACTCCAAGCCATCCAAAACCAATATATGGCTAAGTGGCTCATTATTTTAGCTAATTTTGACCTCAATTTTCTTCAACAAAAGTTAATTAAAATGTAATTCATTGTTGACCAATTGGCTGAATCACCATTAGTAGATAACTAACCCCATCCTCTTGAGTTTCTTGATGAGCCCATTATGACCCTCTCTCAACAATATTTCACCTATCAAGTGACCATGTTATTTGATGGATCAAATTATCAGAATGGTGGGGGAGTTGTTATCATCCTTATTCCCCCTATGGGGAACCTCTTCCTTTATCCTTCAAGCTAGATTTTGAATGTACCAATAATATGGCTGAATACGAAGCCCTAGTCATAGGCCTCAAATTGTGTTAGCCTTGGGAGTTAAAATGAACATATTTGGAAAATTTCAACTAGTGATCACTAAAATCAATGGATCTTACTAATGTAAGAATGATTTTTTGTAAAAGTACAAAAAACTAGTTGATAAACTCTTAACATCATTTGTACACTACTATATTCAATCCACCCCATGATCTACCAATAATTTTGTCGACACCATGGCTTCCCTCACCTCTCAAATACCATATTTACCTTCTAACTCTAAGATATATATTGTTATCCATATATTTACCCCACCCTCTTATGTCAAACCAGATTTTCCCACCATCTTTAATGTGAGGGAGACCCAACCTAATATTTGGTATTAGTAGATCTTCAACTATATTAAACTTACCATCATTCTTTCTAGTCTTTCTAAGAATTCTCAAAGAGTGTTTATCTAGAATACCTCACATTATACCATTATCAAAGGAATTTTTTATAAACATAGCTTTGATGGTCTCCTCTTCTATTGCCTACATAGTCATGAAGCCTCTCATGCTATCTATGAAACATGTGATGGGATATATGGGGGACACTTTAGTGGCCTCATCATGGCTAAATTCATCCTTGACCTTGGATATTACTAGCCTACCCTTAACCAAGATTAATGTGATTATGTGAAAAAGTGTGTTAAGTGTCAACAACATGCCAATTTACATCATGTACCTAGCCATAGTCTATGTGTATCTATGGATATTTATCCCTTTTCACAATGGGGTTTGGAACTTATTCATGAAATCAACCCCCATTCTTCATAGTGACACCATTCTATCATCACTGTGACTGAGTATTTTACTAAACTGGTAGAGGTTATTCCTCTAGTCTCAACTAAAGTACAAAATATTATCGACTTCATCAATCATCACATCATCTAACATTTTGATGTTCCTTAAAAAATCATTACCAATAATGGAAAATATTTTAAAAACAAATAAATCCAAGGTTTTTGTGATTTATTTGGCATCAAGATTAGTTTATCATCACCCTATCATCCATGAGAAAATAGATATGTATAAGCCTCTAAAAAAATTCTCAACAACATGCTAACTAAAATAGTCAATTTGTCTGGTTGAGATTAGCATTTGCACATTCATTTTTACTTATAGGCATATCATACTAGAATTCAAACCCATATAGGTGCTACCCCATTATCTCTTATGTTTGGCATGGAGGCTGTCTTACCTCTCAAAGTCCAAATCCCATCTTTTCATATATATTTACAAGATCTAATTTCAGAAGATGATTATCGTCAACACCATTTAGCCCAACTTGAGTTACTTGAAAAGTATCCCTTATCCACCCTTACCCATCTTCATGTCTATCAAGAGTGTATCAAATTGCCTATGACAAACACCTTAGAGTGCAAGAATTCAACATTGAAGACCTCATCTTAAAGAAAAACCAACATGTCACCAATATGGAGAAAATCAAGCTTGACAAGTTTGATTTCAATTGGCTTGGACCTTATATCATAACCCACAAGTATGGATCAAGATCTTACCAATTATTCTCTCTTGAGGGAAACCCAAAACCTAAGCCCCTCAATGCTTCACATTTGCATCTTTTCTTTTTTTAAAGATAATCAAACTCACCTTTTGTCTAACATAAGCTCATCCCTTGCTCTCAAAACCACATTCATCTCCCTATTTTAGGGGTAACTAATTAAAATTGAATCATGTGATTATACATCACAATCATGGCCTAATCTTAAATAATGGGTACCATGGCTCTACCCGTGGCATGATTCTCATGGTACTTTCTACCCCTTTTACAAGATAGATTCCCATGATAGTTGCCACCCAAACCTATTTAAACATAATAAATCTTCTTGTGTTTTTATTTTTTCCTTCATAAAGGTTAACCTTAAGCCTATATAAACAAGTCTATGTCAAGCAAAATCAAATGAGAAAAGGAAATGTCATAACAAAAAACAATCATGGGTTATTCCTAGAATTCCCAGACTACTCCTTTTAAGGACAACTACTGGAAACATATCAAAATTACTTGAATTAGGGTAGACTACTCCCTTGAAGGACAACTACTAGTTACATATCAAAATTTCTCAAATTAAGGTAGACTACTCCCTTGAAGGATAACTATCAAAGGCAATAAACAAAGCACACAAACTTAGATCACTCCTTTGAAGGATGGATCTATAAAGCATTTGTCAAAATCATAGTAGTTTTTTGAAAGCTTCCCCCATCTATCAACTTCCCCTAAACAAAAACAAATCAAAATACCCATTTTCAAAATCAAAACAAAAGAAAACTAATCTTGAAATCCATAATTGGCTCTCATAAGCAATATAATTTGGAAGTTGTTATCACCTTCCATAAGTAGACTTCTTGCATCTATCAGTCTACACCTTATATGACATAGAATTGTTTATAATGATTCTTTGATGACATATATAATATTCAAGCTAGTCTTCCAAGAAGGTTCTATTTCTATCTCCCATTTACACTATGAGCAAGGGATATTTTGAGCTCACTTAACATTTTATGATCATGACAACTTCTTAACCAACTAATGAATGCTAATGTGAAGCATTATAAGGGCTTATGTTCTTTAATCCAATCCAACTTAGGTTTTTATTTTAGTCATTGCTAATGAAGAAGCATCATTCCCTCTTCTTATCATCTCATAACTAGTTGATATATTCATTTGGACATTTTTCTCTTGGTTATCCTCCCTTTATTAAATCTAATATTATTACTCAACTTACTTTATGTGTTTTAACTTAAGAACAATGACCATGACCATAACCATATCACATCATATCAACATATACCATGAATAAAAATAGACATCATTAGCATAAACAATAATCATCACTCTCATCATCATAATCAACATCATAACATCCATGAATAATAAAACAATGAACCATTTTTCATCACATGTCTAAATCTAAATAAGGAAGCATATACTCATCAAGTTTTAGCATGAAAAAACATCATCATAAACATAAATATCATAAGCATCATCATGAACATAAATAAAAAGACATCACATCACATACCTAGCTAAAATGAATCCATTTCAATGTCATCATGAGCCTAACCATATCCATATCACAACCATACTTAATATAACACCATCAATGATAAATATAAACATCACATCATCAACATCAAAGTAAACCATGAACCATGAGTAATATACAAGGAATATATATATAAAATTGTGAGTATGTCATCAATAACATCATAATGTATACAACAATATACTTGTGTCTCTCTTAAAATGTATATCTCATTGCATCAGCTCATAAATAAAAATAATATAATATCCCATAACTATATCATGATTATGCTCCTAGGGTACCACTATCTCTTGGGTCACTACTACCTCTTAGTGTTTATCCTCCCAAGGTACCTACCTATCCACCAACAAAAGCATCCCATTGATCTAGTGTCACCATGCTAGCACCACCTACTAAACTAGATATGTAATTTCCCCACTAAGGCTCATCAAGACAATGTCTCAAGACTATGGCCTCATATTAGTGTAGCTCCTCCACTATGGCTAGATACCGTCCATGGGTATAGTTCCTAGTGGTCCTACAAGTGTTTTGGTTCCTCTTCCATCATGTCTCAAAGAGTTTCTCTCTTAGGTGATCAAGGCTAGTGTAGCTCTATCCTAGTCCCTCTCACTTGTAATCATAACTATTTAACCCTATGTTATAGCCATCTGACCCTATAAAGCTACCACTTGAGCCTATGTTGTGGTTAGTTTTGCTCCTACCTATGCACCAAGGGAAACCCCTATACTTATGCCTTCTATCCACCTCTACCATCTGGGTCGATATCCATTAGCTACCTACCACCATCATCACCTATAAAATCAGCCACTATATATAGTACCTAGTACCATGTAGGCTACCCATCTATAAACCCTACATAATCTATCTTGACCCTAGCTAGTAACTCTTTATGATCAAGAAAAATTTGAATAGGTTATGGCTCTAGGAGTAGGATCTCTACATCCTACTACTTATACCTAAAGAATGGACATAAAATCCCCTATACCAAGCCAAAATATCACCATACCCTATCAAATGGGATGAGATTTGTTCCACCATCTCTCCTAAAAAAGATTCACCTATATCTCTATAAGGATAGTGTATGTTTCCTATATCTAATCAAATCTAAAAACCTAATGTAGGGTCTCCAAACCACATCACCAATAGCTAAGGCATCCAAGGCACCCATGAACTAATCGATGTCATGTACCCTTCCTCCTAGTCTAGATTGGGAAAAATTATCTCTCCACCACATGAATCTAATTTTTATCTCCATCTATGCATATCCCTCCCATGATAGCCCCATAAACCTCAACACTCAGATGTGCTCATAAGCCTAATAATGTAGCATGAACCTACCACTAATAGTGTATCTCTTATGAGATTTGAAAACCCATAGCTCCTTGTAAATTTGAACTAGAATCACATGTACCCAATTGAACACTATATGACCTAGTAGCATCTCAACCAAACCTCCCACTACTCAAATTGATTATAGTAAAACATGATACCACCATCATCATCATGGTCATCAGCCTCTTATCATCTATGGCCCTCTAATATAGTAGAGTGTAACTAAAACCTCCATCATGTCACCTAACAAAGTCATGGTCATCCTCATATAGTAGCTCCATGAAGTCATCTCTCTCCTCTCTCTCAATATGATAAATCAACTCACCTTTAATATTTAGTCATGTAATCTTATGCACATCTTTCGATAAGATCATCATCTCACTAGTAGGTAGAAGGAAGGTGTTAGTGGCTAGATCCCATTTCTTGATGAGGGCCACTATCATCACCATATCCCATAGCATGTGTTGTTAATGCAACATCACATCAAGCCCCACCTCCTCCATGTGTACCTAATCATCGATAATCATACCTTGGTGAATCTCAATGAAGATCCAAGGCACCTGATCTCACATTTGAATCTACTCCCATGATTACAAATGTTTGATAACAAATAAATTAGTTCCCTATAATATTTTGCTTACTAGCTTAGCCTCTCAACATATCTTATCTACCCTTAACCCTTAAAACCATGACCTATTACCATATAACCTCATCATCACCTATTTGACCATTATCTCTTATATTACAACTCTACCCTTGACCTCATCCATCACTATAAACTTAAAACTACTGACTAAGATTTTATCCTTGATACCCAATTAAAAAAACTTTATAACATTCAAGAATTCAAAAGTATTAAACAAATTAACTTAAATTTTTATCAAAACATTTTTCCACTTGGATGATTAATGATGGTCACTATGACCACTGATGGTCAGGTAGGCATTCTACTGATAGTCATCGATCATCAATGGTCATGATGACCATCGATGGTCACTATGCATGACTACTAGTGGAACTCACCTCAAACCTAGCTACCCAAAAAACCACCTAAGTAATATAATTTACCTACCAATTGCTACCTAATCTTAACCCAACCTTATCATAGCTACCCCACCCTAGCCAATTTCAAATTTAACCACAAATTTTATTGAAACACTAAGAAAAACCTATAACTAAGTCAAATCCAAACCCACCTAATAAATCAATAAAAATTAACTAAATTCAATTACAAATTCCAAATCGAACTAATCTACAAATTTAAATAACCCCTACCTCATTCCTCAACTATTATCAAGGAGGAATCTTAGGACCCACTACCCAGCCACATCCTCATCCACCCTACATTTTGGCTTGATCACTCTCCAAATCTTTGGTCCACTTATTTTACTTGGTCAATACAACTTAACAACCCACCCACTAGTAGTTGCCATTAGAACTCTTGCACAAAATGCTAAGAAAATGCCAAACTCTCACTATTAACAATCAAAACAAGCAAATGAGTTCAATTGAATCACATGACTGTTTTATTCACGCACTTTTAAGGTTTTAACCTAACCATCAATGATCACAGTGACCATTGACAGTTGACCCAAAGAGCCCTAACCATTGATGATAAAAAAATTGGGATTTATTTTCACCCACTGCACCAAATTTTCAAAAAAATTGGCACATACCTCACTAAGTGTCCTCCTATAGAGTTACCTTCTCCACCTACCTTGACAACCATCGCATCACCTCTCTACTATCCATTTTTGGACCAAACTAGCACGTATTTTATAAATGACCCTTGCCTGGTCCTTTTGATCACAATAACAATAATTACCATGTTAAACAATTTTTGAACTTACACTACCTTGCATATACCCAACGAACTTGTGTCTTCTCAAGAGCACTTCCTACCTCTGATACCCATGACTACACCAAACCAATTTGTGTTTTACCCAAGAACACTTCCTACGTTTAATACCATTAAAAACATAGACCTTACCTAGGAGACTTGTATTTATGAGTGTTCCCAACCACAATCCCTACATGTGGTCATGTGGTCTACTCCTTCTAGCACTAATATATGTTTAGTAACTATAGAAACCTAGTGAAATGCATGATCTTGGCTATCACCCTCATGTCATACTTTATGCATGTGTTCATGTTTTAGTGCCCTATCTATCATAGACCTTTTATCATCACCTTCATGACTCATCAAACCCATACTTGCTTTAGTTTCACGTCATCATTTCTTAGTTTGAGGGGGAACACCTCATCTCATACTCAAGGAAACCAAACCTTTGACCCACAATCCATTTTTGTTTTGTATCTTGTTGATACAAACTACACAATAAAAGGGGCAAAATGTAAACACTAAAAATCCACACATGATGGTTCTAAATGTCGTAACTCCACTGGACCACTTTAGAACCCCTAGGGACCCAAAATTAACCTTTCAACCAACAAATCCACCTAATTATAGTTAGATTGATCTACTGGGTAAACCCACCTTTTAAACTCAGCTTGACCTTGACCCTCGACCATCGATGATCACCCTAACCATCGATGGTCACCCTAACCATTGATGGTCATGTTCTACCATCTAAACCAACTTAACTTTCACATCACTTTGGCTTACATTTTTATAATTATATTCTCTAATTCATGTGTGAGCCAATGCATGTGTGAGTTATATTTAGACAATAAGTTGAACCTCTTGTTAACATATTATTTCGCCTCTCCTTCCTTCTTATAAGAAGAAAGGGGTAGGAGGTGAAAAAAGATCTAGAATTAATCATCTTGTAACTATCAAGAGCTTTTGCATCTAGAGTTTATTTTTGTAGGTGTTCTTCAAATAATCTAGTGATATATCCATCATGATAAAGAGTCAATTTTCCCCCATCCCTCAACCAATAACCAAGTATCATTACTCTATCAAAATTATTCTAGACTCCATCAACAAGTCTATTAACGATCCTCATTAATCATTTATCTGATCAACCACTTACAAGATAAGTATTTATTTTAATTAATTTAGTCAGTTGATTTATATTTTGTAATCAACCCAACCCAAGCCAACCTCTCAAAATCCCATTACGTGACCTCATCCAAATAACCTTTTATTACCTAGACCCAACACACAATAATTGTCGATGGTCACCTTGACCACTGATGATCTGTCCAACTATCGATGGTTACCTTAATCACTGGTGGTCACCTCAATCATTGATGGTCACCTTGACTATTGATGGTCTATCCAACCACTAATGGTTACCTCAACCTCTGAATATCACCTTAACCATTAATGGTCACCTCAACCACTGATGGTCATTGTGGCACAAAATAATAAGTTATTTTCACCTAGTTACCCTCATCTAAATCTAACTTTTTTTGTCTTTATCTATTCTAGAGCCCTAACCTATTTTTTAAACCACACTTGACCTATTTATCATTAGTATTGACCTACTTATTTCTATAATTAGTTAATTTATTTATCAAGAATTTGTTTACTTAATTTTAGTATCTTCTATGATTTATGCAAGTAATTTTTATGTCAATTTCTAAACTTAATTGTTTTAAAAGTGTGGATTGATAGGCCATGCAGAAGCTCTTACTTCTAGGATCTAGCTAGCACTAAGCAATCCACCCAACTATCTATCTAACCAACCATTTAATTTAGTGTTTTCTTATTTGTAGGTCATTCCTCCCAAGCCAAAGAAGATCTATCTACAATCATCTAATTCAATGCATGCACAACCAAATAGGTTTTCCAACCATACCCATATCTAGTTTCTTTCTTCTTCCTCTCTTGGAATATAAGCTGAAATTATTTGAAACACACACAACTAGTTCGACCCAAATATTTCTACTTATCCCTTACCTACATTATTTTTTTCACATAAGCATACACTATGTGATGATAAAGGTAATCTATAAAAATAGTTTAGAGCCTTTCATAGAACATGTCTTGACTATGCATTTGATGATAAGTTAACAAAGTTGTTTCAAAGGATTTTTAAATATTATGCTTTATTGTGTCTCTATGACCTCATTTTATGATCAGTGCATGATTTCATCCCATTGGATGATTAGTTCTTAACTCACTTTTTCCATCAACATTATTGAGAAGTTTTCTTATGCTTTTATGTAATATTTATTTTTTATTTGATTGATTGTAGTGAATTCCTAAATCTACCAATGTGTTCAAGTGAATAATAATTCCATCCAATTTAATATGGTTGTTATTAATGAGATCTTGTATCTTATGTTTCAAATTTATGCATCTAATTGTAAAATTTTATAGAATCATATGATAATCAAAAAAGGTATTTTTTATAAAAATACTTGGGAAATCATCTTGAATGGTTATATTATCTAGATGGAGGTAATATGATCCTATTAAATTTAATCAATATTTGTGATGATTTTTATGAAATTTTGTTAAGTCTAGGGAATTTACTATGCTTTTTTTATTAAATTAATATGGGCTTCTTCAATGGTTGTTTTATAGAATTGGCCACATTATTAGTAACATTATTTAGTTGAAATCCATTGTCATTATCTTTAGCCTTAAATATTGTATTATTTATAAAATATATGACCTTAGATATCAAAATATTTGACCCATAATTAATCATACTACTATCTAAATTAGTGGTGATGTGGAATCAATTACATGCCACATCACCAGTATACCACATCACCCAAATGCCACCTCAACATGCATAGTCACTGCTAACTCACCATAGTGAATTGTGATTGTGAATAGTGTCTCTAAGTAGTGACTTTATAGCCACATTATCCCACTTAAAGTCAATATTAAAGATTTAATACACCTGATTATTCTTTCATCTAGTTACCATCCATGCCCATTATTGCCTTATCACAATAATCCTGGTGGAACTTTTGTTACAATAATCAAACTAATCTACCCTAACCAACTTGTAAATATTTTTTCTTCCATAGTATATTGAAAAATCTAAAGTTTCTCTCAAACACTTGACCATAGATCAATCCTCCATTCCAAGATTCCTCCATGAATTGGCTCATAACACCCATTGCTTAAGAATATCTAGTCTAGTACACAACATGGCATACATGATGATTCCTACTCCTAATGTATACAATACATAAGACAACCATTCCTTCTCATATGTTTTAGGACACTACTTGGAAGACAACTCAAAATGTGCAAGGAGTGGGGTACTTCCTTGATTTGCTATTCCTATGCATCTTCATCCTTGGTTTGTTTTTCCTACCACCTTCATCTCAAATGTCCTAGCCAACTAAGCCATCAAAATAGTGATCATCATGTTAGGGTTTACAAAAAACATGTCATCAAAACATAGTAACAATATAAAAAATCTCCCATCATTGAACCCAAATCGATCTACTTCACTTCTACTAAAACCTTGGCTCTCCATGAATGTATTTAATTTCCTATACTGAATCCATGACACTGGAATCAACTCGTATACTAATTTATTAAATATACAAACCATCAAATATTTGCCTCATATTGATAGCCCTTAGGTGAATCCATCTCTACTTGAGAAATCACCATGTAGGAATCAAGATGCTCTGATTCTTGAATAAAAACATGTGCAAGTGGCACTATTGATAGTAGTTAACATCAAGAAAGAAGATCTCATAGAAGTTAATATTTGAATTATGCACATAACCCTTTAGCTACTAACCATAATAAATATGGCACAAGTTTAAATCACCTATCAATAATTCCTAAGAAGTCATCATGCTAATTGTGCATCACTATACCTATCAAGTTTTCAAGATCACATTTAAAATGCACCCTACTCTACCACATGTCTCAAAACCAACTCATATGACTCTATAACTACATAATTCATTGGTCTACTTGGATACCCACTTTAACTACATTTTAATCCACTTGGATACTTGATTCCATTACACTAAAACCATCTACATGCACTTCACTCGATCATCTTTGCATTTTGTGGTTCAACACTGGCCTTGTCCTTTTGAAAACTTCTAGTTTCACTTTTTCTTCATCTTCCTCACCTTGAACTACTTCAACATGTACAATTTTAGGTTTTTTTGTACCTCCTTATTTTTAATGGATTTTTTTAACAACTATGGCTAACAATTATGTGGTCAGTAGGATACCATAACTTATACCCCTTCACTTTTTCACCATAGCCTAGAAACACAAAAAGGTAAATGCCTTGCCATCATCCTCCATCTTCACATAAATGGAGACCAACTTGATCCTCAAGTTATATAATTTCTTCTTTAGGAACACTGTTTTTAGTGTTGGATTTATGGTAAAGCTTGTTAATCTTCTCACACAACTCTCCTATGGTCAAATCCTCAACAAAATTGAAGAGAACAAAATATTTACCAAGAGATCATCTTGCTCCATAGAGATAAAATTATTGCCATGATTATTTTTTTACTTTTCATCTTGAAATTGGTTACTCAACCTATCATTATAATATCTCCCACTTTCACAAATCTCCCTTTAAACATAAAACATTCCCAAACAAAGTTTTTTAAAGAGCTTAGCTTTGTTACCAGATATTAGGAAAAAATATCCTATAGTGCAAAAAAATAATTGTGGCCTAAACAAGCCATTAAAAGAATGAACAAGAATAACTAGATAACACAAGAGATTATGTGAAAACCCATACAAATGAAATAAGAGAAAAAACCATGGGGAAATGGTAGATTCTATACTTCAATTACTTCAATAAAAACACCTCTACAAACAACTTTCTCTAGCAACTCCTTTCTAGTGATTACAAACAAAAAACTATGGTGATCCAATCTTACAAATCCTCTAGGCTCCAACCTCCAAGATTCAACAAGAAAATCCATCCTAATGTTTACATTCAAATCATCCAATGATTACACAAAAATCATTTAGGTGAGCTAAGCTTACAAAGCCTCTAGGCTCTAACCTTCAAGTATGAAATCCCAAGCATGTATGGATTCATAAATGGAATATAATGAGGATATAAATAAAAATGAGAGTATATGATTATATATCATTATAAAAGAGAGGAGAGAGGGAGATAAAAAATTCATGAAGGACCCAAAAAATGTTCCCCACTTCTAGTGGGCTCACAAGTGCTCCATAGTGGTGTCTACCACTTGTAAATAATACAAAGGTAGTGGATTTCCTTTTGAAGAAGAGACATCACCACCCCCATGTGACATTATTTCTTTGTCTTACACTCAATCAATAAAGATAAATGGTGTTAAATCATCTATTGTCTTTATCCAAGCACTAAGAGACTTGAACCTCCATAGGGATTTCACCCCACACCCAATTATGAGTTCATAGGATAAATGAGATCTAGTTTGTCCTTGTATCCCACAAGAAATTTGACCCATCTAATTTCACATCAACTTTACCACATGTGAAATATCCTCCATGGGCATACCATCCTCCATGGGCCATGCCACATCACCTACATAGCACATCACATGTATGCCACATCACTATTATTCCTCATCACCCAAATGCTACCTAAACATATATAGTCACTACCAACTCAATACAGTGAAGACTAACCATGAATAGTGTCCATAAATAGTGACTATGAATTGTCAATTCACACCCAACATTATCAACTGTATAAAACCCTAGGTCTCCATCCCTTAATGTTTCATCCTTCCTTATGAGGGTTTAAAACTTATCCTACATAAGGGAATAGATCTAATGTTTTATTTTAATTTTTATTCACTTAATCATAATGGAAAACATAATTGGTGTGGATGGTAACAAGGGAAAGTATTATACTAATTTCCATTATAGATTCAATGATATAGATAAAAAAGAATTAACTAAATATCTTATAAATAATCTACACATGGTTGATGCATTAATACATGTAACTAGAGATGAAATGAAAATATTTCTAATGAACATAAATTTGAGGAATGAAATGCTAAAGTCCTTAATGATATTGATTTACCTTAAATTAGAGGCAAAAATGATATAATAGGTATTCAAACCACTATCCCTACTACTTTTCAAAAATATACACCTATGGATTCACATGTGATGCCACCCATAGTATGGGGGAACAAAAATTATTCCTTGAAAATCTATGGCTATTCCTCTACAAAATAATTTTTTGCATTCTAAGGTTGTTAGTCATGTCACGTCATCTATTTATACATAATATTATATGCTTGCTACTCAAAATCTGGTGTAAACTATTCTTGATATTCAATCTAAGGTTTTACAAATGGAACAAGGTTCTTCTAGAGTATCCCATTCAAATAATTCTCAAGCATTATTACAAAATCCATTGGCCCCAAATATTTTTGCTTATCCCTTATCTAAAATATTTGTTTCACCTAAGCATACACTATGTGATGGTAAAGGTAATCTAAAACAACATCTTAGAGCCTTTCACAGAACATGTTTTGACTGTGCATTTGATGATAAATTAACCAATTTGTTTTAGAGAAGTATTAAAAACTATGATTTACTATGTTTTTATGACCTCATTTTCTATTCATTCCATGTTTGGTGAATATACTTCACATAATTATGCATCCTATATTCTTCACATAATTACATTTAGAAATAGCTTCTAAAAATTATTCTAGTGTCACTCCAACACCACCTTTGCTTATTAATAAGTAAAGGAAAAATAATTTTTGTTATTTTTTTAAATAATATTTGTGAAATAGTCTTGAAATACTATTTTATCTAAAATATTAAAACAGGATGATTGATTCTTAGAATATCTTTCTTTTACACCTTCCACTAGTTTATTATTTGAAAACATGGTGTGTATTTTAGTTGAAAGTTATCTTGTGATTTTTTCAAATGTTAGATTAGTTTGTTATATAAAATATATAACACATAGTTTTATATTAATCTTTTTTAGTTAAAGCTTATAGGTTGTTAGTTTTTATTTAGATATGTAGATATTCTATAGGTTTGATTAATTTTATCGTTATCTTTATTATTTCTTAAGTTAAGGTTATCCTCCTTGATTGTAGGGTTTTCTTGAGATATTTATATGGTTCATGTCTATATTAATGTTAATGGCTTGTGGCTTATCAATAATTATTTGTATACAGAAACTATTTATGGAGCCTCAGATAGAAGCATGTGAAGTAAGAGTGATTTTGATAAGATGGAGAAAACAAGTGGAGAATCACACATGCTAAATAAATTATCTTCCATTCTAATATATAAGAGTAAATAAGAGACGTTCTGGTGAGAGGAGGATACCTATCAATACCTATCTGCTAATATGGTTACTATTTATTTTTATTTTATATGGTTATTATGTTTTGTCCAGAGGTGGTTACCTATGTGTGGTGCCATTAAAACTTGAATGATTTCATACTATTGATAATTGTATTTTTACTAGGTAATGATGCAAAAGTTATTGGAATTGTAAATTTTAAATAAGTAATATAAATAATTCACAATCTATAAATGTGGCTAAAGAAGATGAACTAGGTTAATTAAGTGATTTTACACTTGTGATAGTACATTACTAGTTTTCAAAGTCAAAGATCACGGTATTTTGGCATAGGTGCTTCATGACACTCTACATGTCATAAAGATTGGTATGAAAATTTCATTGAAGATGATAGTTACAATGAATTTGTTTCCTTAGGTCATATTTGGGTTCACTATGTAAGAATAAATCATGATGTTCATATTATATTGAATAATTATGTTAATTACACCTTTAATAATGTTTATTTTGTGCTTGGTATGAACAATAATCTTCTTTTAGTAAGTTAAATAGAAACAAATCCTAACCTTTGGGTGGAATTTAACAGAAACAAATGCATGGTTATTAATTTTCATGATAATAAACTAATTGTTGTTGGTTTTAGTAACAAAGGACTGCATAAATTGGTTGATCATAAAACAATAAAAGGGCATACAAAAGTAATGATTAAAAGGACAAGGAAACTATGTAATAAGAGGTACAATCACCCTTGTTATCAACATTTTCACACATTAAGTTTAACTAAAATGGTGACTGGAATTTTGTACATTTAAAATAATTAGAGTGCACATTCAAAATGTCATATAGATAAATAATTTCTACATTCATTCAACACCAGTAAGGAATGAAAAACCAAAATAACATTACATTTGGTACATGTGGGTTCACATGGTCTAATGTGAACACCTTTGATATTTGGAGCTTTGTATTAAGTTTGTTGATTTTAGATGATTTTTTAAGGATAATGTGGGATTTTTTTTTCCATAAAAATTTAGAAACATTATTTAACATTGTTTTTTGGAAAGATATGGAAGAGAAACATGGAGGGAAACTTGTTTAAGATATATTACATTGATTAATAGGGATGAGTTTTTCTCTAATAAATTTAAGGAATTTTAAAATAAATAATGTATGCATAGGAAATATTCTACACATCCCAATTAATTCATGGAAAGGTATAACAAGATAGTAATGAAGATGGAACAATGTATGGTGGATAGCCATAATGTAATGAGTTAGTACTAGGTAGAGCTTGTGAATACAATTGTGTACTCTCAAAATTGAAATCCCACACAATCCTTAAAAAATCTAACACCAAAAGAAGCATGGTTTGAAAACACTAAAGATGCAAGTAATTTTTATTTTTTTGGATCCATTGCTTCTATATTAGGTAAAATGTACATGTTTATTGGTTATTGTGAGGAGAGGAATGCGTATAAATTATTTGATGTCTCTACATACACAATTTTGGTGAGTAAAGATATTCTTTTAGATGAGAAAGTATCATTATTTTTTGATAATGGTATTATATATAAACCTATTGATAATGTTTATGAAACAAATTTTTGTACTAAAATTAAATAGGGTTCAAAAATTGAAAAATTAGAAGAATCAAATTCTAGGGAGGACTCTAGTGGTGAAGAAAGTGTTTCTCACTCTTCATAATTAAACTAAGAATAGGAACACAAGAGGCCAAAGTGGTTGATGAGCCCCAATAATGTCCTATTATTGTCTTCATCTATTACACTTGTTACCAAGATTTTGAACACTTTTCCATATTGATTCTTTTAATAATCCCATAAATAGCATTATGTTTTCAATCTCTTTGAAATAGTTAGAATTATGTATTGGAATTAAATATATGATGGTTGTCGATAGATTTAGGATTTTTTTATATGAATGTGTTTTAAAGATGTTTTTGGGAAATATGTATATAGCACGGAGCGTCTTGCAGCAAGGGAATCTTGCTACACAGACCATCTTATAGCCACTGTATAACCAAAGCCATAGATGAATAGATTTTGATTCTCTTTTAATCGACTCATAGAAATGACTCTAACCTCTATGGAGCTCAATAAATAAGTGGTTTAAGAATGAAAAAACCTTGTTTTTCCTACAGTAATATTACAAAATTCTCATGAATGATGACTTTGGTGAAAAGAACCAATTTCAATTATCCTAAATTGAATGTTTCTTAGAATAGAATATATATATATATATATATATATATATATATATATATAGTTTTACCTAAAACAATCTCCTATGTGGTATATAAATATGTAGTAGTAGAGTTGAGAGATAGTAGATGTTGATTAGAGATTATCAAATTTATATTTTTATCAAGAAATCATTATTGTGACTTCCTGTAGCAATTCATTGCTACATGTTTGATTAATATGAGCATGCATTTCTAAGTTCAATTAAGTGTTGTGAGAGGAAGGATTGAATCTAGAAGATGGAAGGAGAAAGGGCCCCCTTTAAAAGCCTTAAAATAACAATCCAAGCCATTTTAATAAGTTAAGCATGTTATTTGATTTTTTTATGCATTGTGTGATTTAATTCTGAATTATGTGATTTACATTCTTACTTAGATTTGTTTAAGGAAGCTTCCAATGCATAATCATTTATTTCACAATATTTTTTCATGTTTAATTTCTAGCATTTCATTTACTACACTTTAACATCTTAGATATAATTAGCAAAATGTCAAATTAGAGATTGAGTGTGCACATACAGTGATGCCATCTTATCAAGTCTACATCCTTAGGTTGACATATAAATGAGGTAAAAGGTAAAGGTCTATGGTGACTCTCCTTATCCATTTTGGTCAAGAGAAGTACATCTAATTGTGAATCAGTTGCTAGTCATTTGTGACACCATTGTAAGGGAAGGGTGTCACACACTTATAATCTTCAATCTTGATAGCAATTATTTCTAGATGTTTATTATTTTTATTTCAAAAGCTTTTTATTATTTAGATTAAAGATTTACTATTTTCATAGTTTAAATTTCCCTTTTTTCAATTAGGATAGTGTAAATTTTAAAAACCCCATATTACTAACCCTATGGAGGCAGGGTGGGAAAAAAGTTTAAAAAAAAGTGGTTAACATATGCAAAGTGAAGGGGACTATATGGGAATATTTTTACCTAAATCATCAAGTGTTCCTTCAAGATTGAATATTCATCCTAAAAATTTTGAGGAACATGAATTAATTCCCAAAAATCATTTACAATTGTCAATAGAAGAGGTAGAGAAGGAAGAATTCTTGGCTGGATTGGTTGCACAAGCTGGAGACCTTGAAGAGGTTCATACCCCTAAAAGAGACCCATATGTATAACCTTTGCTAATTTTGACCTTATCTCCTCATACTAAATAATCTAGAATTTAATTCTCTCCATTTCCAAAATTTATTGCTAAGGAAGCATTCAAGGCTATTCTTGCTCCTAGAAGAAACACTAGGTTAATAGAATTTTCCAATTTAGAGAAACTCTTTATTGAATCACTAGATGAATCTTCTAAAACTTCCAAACCATCCCAATTATATAGGAAGCCATACATTCATAAAAGAAAATAAAAAGTCTCCATCTTCTACACCCCATGGAATCAAAGAATCGATAGGAATTTTGAGTGGTGGGTAGCAAAAATGTCTGGTTTACCAACATAAAGAGTATTCATGGAGGATCACTAGGAAGAAAACACCACCAGTGAGTCCAATACTTTTGAATTTACTATCCTTACTCCTGATGTAAATTCACTCATGAATAATATGCCTCACTATGCCCTCCCTACCTTTATATAAAAATCATTTCAGGTTCTAGATACATTTTTTTTTAATTTCAACATCTTATGCCACAGCTATGATTATAATAAAAAAACTTATAAACTCAAATTGTTTCCAAAAAAACTCAAAGATGTAACACTTAGATGGTTCATGGGATTGGAAAGGATGCAATTTATACTTAGGAATAAATGAGGGTGAAGTTTATAATGAAATACCAAGACTATTGTAAGGGTAGAAACTATAGGAGAGATGACATTTTTTGAATTACACAAGTTGATGATGAGTCATTAGAGGAATTTATGGAAATATATTTTTTAGATTACAAAAATCCAAGAAAACTACAATAGACAAGGAATTAGTAAATTTGATATTCCTAAAATAAAGTAGAGATGATTATCTAGAGGCACTAGATCTAATGTCTAGTGGTGACATTTCTACATTGCCTTTTGATGAACTAAAAGTTCTATGCATAAATTACTCCAAATCAACCATGAATAAAAATAGAGGCAAAACCCTTCCTATAGCATCTACTATAGGACTATCTAAAGATAAAGTTAGCAACCTACTCTAGGACATGAAGTAGGACATCATCAATCACTTAACTACTTAGCTTGATATATTACATACATAGAGGAAGTAAAAAGAAACTGAGAAATCCTTAGCTACATATTGCCTTAAATGCAAAAAGAAGAAGGTAGATTTCACATGTCATTCTATGAAAGCTCATGTAGCTATCATAACTAAGGAGAATCTTGAAATAATGGAGTTACATGCCATAGGATAAGATGAGAATCATGTGTTTTTTTTTGGCTCAATGAAAATTGTGGGTACAAAGATTAGGTATGCCATCAAACTCTATGTTTTCAAATTCTCAATTCTTAAATAATCTTCAGTATGGTTCTTGGATGAATATATCTAATTAAAAATTGGTCCCAAAGAAATTAAAAGCTACCCCAGAATCAATTATGGATTCAACAAAATGGACAACAACCTCAACTTGGGTAATTCTAAAACTAGCAATGGTTTTATCCCTCTAATCCATGACAACAGTAATGGAGAGGTAATCAAGTCTTCCCCAAACAAATGCAACAACCAAAAAAACAATAGGAAATCATTCCAAACACTTAGCAACTTATTCAAAACACTCAATTATTCACCCAACCCATCCCTAATCCTACAAATAAGTTGGTTCAATCAACACAATCTACTAAAATAATGCAATATCCAACATACACCTTGGATATTAATCAAGTTCAACTTCACTTAGGTCATGTTATGCCACAACCCACCACACCCATAATTATAGAAAACCTTGAACTAGATCCACTTCATAATAATACATATCCACCCATGGCCAATCTTGAGCCAAGTCCATCTAAAAATCAAAAAGAAATTGTCAATCCTCCTTTTTTAAAGAGATTAAACATATCACGTCCTGAACCAGACCCTGAATTTGATATTTTAGGCCAACTCAAGAATGTGTGCATAAAAGTCCCACTCTTTTAAGTAATAAATGATGTTATTATCTACAATAAATCTATTTTAGAGATATGTTTGAAAAAATTGAGAAGAAATAAGAAGGATCCTAAAACAGTCTAGGTCATTGGCCAACTAGCAAATATCATGTTTGGAAATATAGTTCCCCCAAAATATTTTGATCTAGGAAGTCCTATAGTTAATGTTAGAATCTATGAGTAACCCATCTCTAATAATTTAATTGACTTGGGTGTAACCATAATGTGATGACCATGTAGACCATGTAATAACTAAAACTTACCACTCTCCATCCAACACCCACCATCCTCTATATGGTTGACATATCAACTGTTAAGCATGAAGGGATTGTTCAAGACCTTGTTATCACTGTGGATTCTTGGAAATATCTAGCATATTTTATTTTCGTACAACTAAAGAGTAACTTGGGGGGTTACCCTCTCATCCTCGACTACCCATGGTTGGCCACCTCTGATGCTTTTATTGGTTGCAAGTTAGGAAAAATGTAGATTTCTAATGGAAATGACACCAAGAAATTGGTGATATATCCACTAGCTCAGCCTTCCTAGAATGATGGACCAACCCCTTAGATTGATGAATTTGAAGAGGCTATCTCCTTTTAGACTCTTTACATAATTAATTGAAGTCAAACTCTACAGGCCCAAGAAGAAGACACTGTCCTTACTGGTATCCTACAAAACACCTATAGATAGGATCATGTAGACACCAACCTATTAGAATATACTCCATTCCCTCTTCAAAATACCTTTCTTGAGAATTATTTTTCTAGAACTAAAAGAAAAAATTGGACATTCAATCAATTACTTCCCCATCAATGTAGTTATGCTCCTTTGATCACCAACATAGAGACCATGCTTTCTTTAATAAAGCAAGTAGACATCTTCCCAAACAAACCTCTCAACATCAGCACTTCCTTAGCATCCCAACAAGAAAGTTAGTTACTTACAATGTTGAGAAGGCACACAAAAATATTTTATTATGATTACTATGACATAAGAGGAATACCTCCATATCTATAAATGAATCATATTTACATTAAATAAGAATTCAAACCTATTCACCAATCCCAATGATGAATGAATTTTGCAGTTAGAGACATTATCAAAACTGATTTGCAAAAAATCTTAGACGGAAGATTTTTTTATCTTATCTTGGACAGCTAATGGATCTCTCCCCTAGTCATTATCAATAAAAAATGGGGACAATGACATATTTGCATTTACTATCAAGAGTTGAATACTACTACCAGGAAGGATCACTTTACACTTCCATTTATTGATCAGCTGTTGGATACATTATCAATGAATAAGTAATTTTCCTTCCTAGATGGCTATAGTGGTTATAATCAAATATAAATTTCTCCATAAGACCAAGACAAAACCACTTTTACTTGCCCTTGGGAAACCTATGCCTATGTCATCTTGTCATTTGGTCTTTGCAATGCCCCAACTACTTTTCAAAGGGTTGTGTTGAGCATTTTTTGATCTCTCCCATGATTGTGTTGAAACATACATGGATGATTTAATTGCCTATGGGAAAAAATTCAAAGAAATGCTAACCAACCTAGAAAAAGTTCTTTAATGTTGTTAGGACCATCAATTATCTTTGAGCAATGAAAAGTGTTACATGCTTATGATTGAAGGGATTGTGTTGGGACATCACATATCCCCTACTAGAATTCAAGTCAACCCAACAAAGATAAGTTTTATTAAGGATCTACCCACTCCAAATAAGTATAAATATGTTAGAAGTTTTTTAAGACATGCTAGTTATTATAGATGATTCATCAAATATTTTAGTAAAATTGATACCCCATTGTTTAGATTGCTTACTAATGATGCTAAATTTAAATGGGCTAATGATTATCAAACATCCTTTCAATAACTCAAAGACGTTCTCATAAAAAATCTTATTCTAAGATGACATAATTAGAAAAATCCTTTTCACATTCATATAAATGCATCTAACACCACTTTAGGAGTTGTCAATGGCCAAAAAGATGAATCCTTGAGTTATGCAATCTATTTTATCATCAAGAATATTTAAGGGGTTGAACTCAACTACACTATAATAGATAAGGAATTTATTTCCATCATCTATGCCATCAACAAATTTTAACACTACATTATAGGTTACCAAGTATTCATCCACATTGAGTATATAATAATAAGGTATTTAATGAACAAACCTACTATAACATGAAAGATAATTTGACAGTTAATTTTATTGTAGGGGTTTGATATTACCATTGTGGATAGACTAGGTAAGGATAATGTATTAGAAAATTTTCTATATCGATTGCAAAATGATGAGCGCAGTCCTATTGTCAATGTTTTTTTTTTTCTGATAAACATTTATTTTCTATAATAATTCAATCTCCTTGGTTAATAGATATTACCAACTATCTTGCTTTAGGATCACTACCACAACATTTGTCACCTAGGGACAAATAATATCTAATCTAAAAAAGTAGACATTATTCTTGGATTGTAGTATATCTATTTATCACTAGACCAGATTTAATTATGAGAAGATGTATTTGAGAAGATGAAGCTTATGACATTCTCAGAGCCTACCATGATGAACCTTATAGGGGTCATTTTGCTACCAAATGAATTGCTATAAAAATACATATTGTTAGATATTATTGGCCTTCTTTGCATAAGGATGCCATGATGTATACCCATACATGTGATCAATGCCAATGTATGGAAAAACCCACTTACTCTGATGAAATGCCATTATAGCCATAACTAGTTTTGGAACCCTTTGACAAATGGGAACTATATTTTATAGGTCCCATTGATCCTAAATCCAATAACAAGGAATACATATTGGTGTGCACTGATTATGTCACCAAATGGGTAGAGGTCAAATCCTTAACCCATGCCCAAGATGAGAAGGTAGCTAAGTTCCTCTATGAATAAATCTTCACTTGCTATGGATTTATAAGAGAGATCATCATAAACCAAGTCCCATAATTCACATTAGACCTCACAACCACCTTAGTCAAGGACTATGAAATCATACACAATAAATCTACCCCCTACCATCCTCAATCAAATGGTTAGGTGAAAGTAACAAACTGAGAGCTAGAAAATATCCTCACTAAGAGTGTCAACCTGCATAAGAAAGATTGGTCAACTCATCTCCTATAAGTAGTTTGGGCTTATAGAATCACCTAGAAAACTATAACTGGTCTCACTCCATATGATCTAGTTTATGGTAAGAAGTTTGTTCTGCCTATTGAGTTTGAACATAAGACATTAAGGACAACACTTTATTTGGGCTTGGATCTTTCCCAAGCTCAACAAGATAGGATCATGTAACTGAATGCACTCGATGAACTAAGAAAGGAATCAATTCATACTAAAATAATGCAAAGACATGTGGGATGGCATGATAGGAACATTGACACTAATAATTTCTAACCAGGAGACTGGGAACTCATTTTTTACTCTAAATAAAAGGATCATAAAGGAAAGCTACAATCCATATGGCTTGGGCCTTATGAGATCAAACAAGTTTTTGACAATGGAACTGTAAAGCTCATGATCATTGACTCTATTCAATTATGATTGCTTGTTAATGGAAAAAATCTCAAGCTGTATAAAAAATCATTTTCCAAGGAAACTCTCACTCACCAACTTCTTGAAGAACAATATCCATCTCTTCTTTATGAATCAAATAAATCTATGTCTACAGTTGTAGGGTATTTTTTTCAACCCTTCTCTAATATTTTACAAGAGTAATAAAGCTTCCTACAACCAAGAAAACATTACTCACAATGGTTTACTTCAATATGAATAAAATCCTACCTTCTGGATTCTTGTGATTCCAATTGATTTTGGACGAGAAAATGTAAAAAAAAATTAGTAATGAAAACCTGTAGGCATTACTGATAGATGTTATCTCAGAAAACTAGGTCACTAGCTTATCGACATTTGTTAAAAAAAGTGAAAAAGAGAAAAAGTACTATAATAATAAAAAAGTTTGTTTTCATTTATTTTTTCTTGAAGAAACATTCACTTGGAGTAGAAATAAATTTTTCTTCTTACTAAAAGATGAATAATTTATTGCTACAAGAAACATTTCTCGATACATGATGAATAACTTGTTACTACAAGAAACATTTATTACTACATGATGTATTCTTATCATTCCATCCTACATCAAGCATTTTATCCCACTTAAATGATATCATACACCATGATCACCACTTTGAATCATCATTTGTGTATTTATGAAAGGTATTTATACAAGTAACATGGTAAATATTCTATATTTATTTCATGTCATACATTTTAATTATTATTAAGATGATTGTACTTAATTCTATTAATGCACCACCATATCCTCTTCTTATCACACCCACTTACCATCTCATTAGTTTATTGATGTGATCACTGACACACTGCAGCTACCACCCCTTACTCTTACCATGACTATTTTACACATGTCAGCTTCATCCCTTTAGGACAAGTGACAATTTAAGTTGGGGGGGAGATTTTCCTTTAATTCAAATAGATTCTTTCACTCCCAAAGCAAAATTTGAAAATAATTTCTTCATATCTTAAAACTCTTACTATAAGTACCCAGACTTGTAACTCACATTTCATTTCATAATATAGGAGGATATTTTCAAAAACATGAATCATTTGATATCACCCCTTTAACCAATAACCTATAAATATTGGCCTTGTCACAACATATAGGATGGGCAGAGTAGTTTGAGAAAATACAATCCTTAGATGAAGGAATTGTAGAGGATTTTTTTGGATCACTACATCATAATCTGGCAATAGTAAGAGGTAGGATATAAATCTGGCAAAGACTATCATTAACAGAGTAATGGATTTTCCATGAACAAGGGAGGCATGGTAAGAAAAAAATGATGCTAAGGTAGAAAGATGAAAATTTATCAAGGGAAATGAAGTCTAGGAAAATTCAAAGGCACTGCATGGCTAGCTCTACCAAGATAATGGGCCAAAGATGTTAGGTTTATCACCAAATATTTCATTTGTTAAGGGAGGTTTTCTATGCTACATGATATAAAATTCAAATTATTGAATCATTCATGGAATAAAATAGAGATAAAAATTCCCAAATTTTTTCTCCACATGATCACAAAAATTTTAGAGGCATTTCAAAAAGGTAATTCTAAAGCTTTTTCCCATCACTGCTTAATCTAGTTGATTGTTCAAGACTGTTTGCAAAGAACTTGACCCAACATTAATTGGAAAGAATTTATCTAAGTACCAAGAAATGCAAAAAGTGATAGAGAAGGAAATGAAATGGAAGAAGAATTTGAGGTTGAATAAAAATGATCAGAAGAAGCCCTTCCTATAGCTCCATAAGAACCTACAGTATAAAACCTTCCTAAAACTCCACAAGAACCTATAGAAAGAGACCTTCTTGCAACCACACAAGAAAGTGTAGAAGGTCTTCCTGTAGAAACACAAGAACCTTTAGAAAGGACTAAAGAAAGGACTTCCATAGGTAGGGAATATAGAAAGAGGAATAAACTCATTCTCCATCCTGATTTAGAGGAGTCTGCGTAGGAACTTCTACTATCTCCCAAAGAGGCAAAGGTAACCTTTGATCCTTGTAGATCCCACAAATTGAGAATAAAAATGAGAACTAAAACTTATTATATTATTAAAATCAATGAGGAATATAGAGAAGAATAGACTGCTAGCAGTGATGAATCCGTAAAATATGAAAATGGACAATGTTCTTTAGAATACAATCAAGAGGTAGAATAAGTAGAGTATAGTTTTGAAGAGTTGCATAAGGAACCAATATGGGAGAAAGAAAAATAATTGGATCAACCTACTATGTAATTGGAATTTCCCACTATTGAGTAAGCTCTGCAAGAAATTGAGTGGCTAAGAAAGAAGATACATAATTAGTCTGGAGGAGGGTTGGATGCACTTACTATATATGCTTTTCAGCTATAGCCCTCTATTGAAGACCATCCTAAAGTCATTATTTCATGACCTAATGTAGAGGTAAATCAAAAATAAGAACCTACATCTACCCAAGAAGTTAGATATCATGCCTAATTTGTAATATCTTCTAAATTGGTGAATTGGATGGATACCCAATATAAAATTCTAAAGAATTAAGAAAAGAAAATAAGAAATTGAAAGAAGAGAGCATCACCAAATTGAAACAATAAACTAAAGCTATCGATGGTCTTACCCAAGAGCTCCTAGACTACAAAGCTCCTATTATAGTATATTAAATTTACCTTGAAGATTAATGCCATAAGTTCAAATTTATGATAATGTATTGTGATATGACCCATGAAGTTATTTATCCGCTCTCCTTATTTTCTATCTATAAAGTAAGCTCATAGGAAGAACAAACACAATTGTGTGAGTTCTACCTTCATAATTATGTTGTTCCATATGATATAGAGTAGAACCCTAATATATATGTTGAAGATGTCTAAATATAAGTGTTTTCATCATATTTGTTGAATAAGAAAAATAGAAGAAGAAGAGAAGTAGCTGAATATAAGAAAAAGGAAAATGAAAGCTAGCTACTCATCAGAAGGGAGTCAATGGCACCTATTGTTGTTTTGGTAGAATGGGATAATATCATGTTGAGAAAGAAGTTAAAGCCTAGTTTGGTAAGAATTATGATAAGATCCAAGATTTTTATTTAGGATTGAGAACTTCTATTGATCTTTCTATAAGAGAATCATGCATTGAATGATGGAAGGAGCTCACCTCAACACTAAGAAAGAGGAATCCCTATTCCCCTTTTAACTTGAAATAAGAATTTGACATGATCACCAAATGTATTCTTCTTGCAAATGAAATGGGTTCCTAAATGTTGGACTTCAAATTCCAACCCCATTTATTCTAGTATCTTGTTCTTGATTGGTAGGATAAAGCTCTCTTAGATGAAGATAAGGAAGTTAAGATATGGAAGCTATTTGAACAAAAGCATGGATTTTATGCCCATTAAAACTAGTGGTACTATAGATTCCATCTATTTCAGATTTCTTTATGAAATGGGAATAAATAAGTATGTTTCTCAAGGTAGAGAAAGATATTAAGTTGGGAGGTGTGTTGAGCCCCAATAATGTCCTATTATTGTCTTCATCTATTACACTTATTACCAAGCTTTTGAACACTTTTCCATATTATTTCTTTTCATAATCTTGAAAATAGAATTATGTTTTCAAACTCTTTGAAATAGTTAGAATTATGTGTTGGAATTAAATATATGATGTTTATCTATTGATTTAGTATGATTTTTCTATAAATGTGTTTTAAAGATGTTTTGGAGAAATAGGTATATAGCACAGGGCATCCTACAAGGGAATATCACTACATAGACCATATTATAGCCACTACATAACCAAAGTAGCAAATGAATAGATTTTGATTCTCTTTCAACCGACTCATAAAAATGACTCTAACCTCCATGGAGCTCAATAAGGAAGCAGTTGAAGAATGAAATAGCCTTATTTTTCCTATAGTAATATTGTAGAATTTTCATGAATGATGACTTTAGTAAAAGAAACCAATTTTGGTTATCTTAAATCAAATGTTTATTATAATATAATATATATATTATTTTTCATAAAAAAATATCCTCTACAATTTATAAATATGTAGTAGCAGAGTTGAGAGATAGTAGATGTTGATTAGAGATTATCAAATTTATATTTTATCAAGAAATCATTAGTGTAAGTTCCTGTAGCAGTTCATTGCTACATGTTTGATTAATATGAAAAAGAATTTCTAAGTTAAATTAATTTTTGTGAGTGGAAGGATTGAATCTGGAAGATGGAAGGAGGAAGGGCCCCCTTTAGTTGCCTTACAGAAGCAATCCAACCAATTTTAATAAGCTAAACATGTTGTTTGATTTATTTATGCATTGTGTGATTTAATTATTAATTATGTGATTTACATTCTTGCTTACATTTGTTTAAGGAATCTTCCAATGCATAAGCATTCATTTCATAGTAGTTTATTCATGTTTAATTTCTATCATTTCATTTACTGTACTTCAACATCTCAGATACAATTAGCAGAATGTCAAATTAGAGATTGAGTGTGCACATATAGTGACATCATATTATCAAGTCTATGTCTTTGGGTTGATATCTAAATGAGGTAGAAGGTACAGGTCTATGGTGGCTCTTCTTGTCTATTTTGGTCAAGAGAAGTACATCTGATTATGAATCAGATGTTAGTCAATGGTAACATACCATGATGTAGTATATATAGAAATATAAATTACCTTACTTGTTGGAAGGGAAAACTAAAAGGTTAGTAAAACATAAGATGAAAGATGAAGAGCAAGTAAATTTTATTTTTATTGGTGTTTCACAAGTATTAAAAGCAAGCATAAGTTTAAAGACCAATGTCAAATCTAAATGTAAGTTTCCCATAAAGGTCAATGAAATAGGAAGGGGCATTAAAAAAAAAGCACAAGAGTGTTATGAATAGTAAATGTCCTAAAATTATTCAAAAGTGGGGAGTAATAGTGTTGAGTCTTCAATAGCTCAACGTAGAAATATATCTTAGGGAATATGTTATGTTGTTTAGTTTTGATGTATATTCTAAATTCTTTATTGGAACTAATCACTCTAATAAACAAACAGGTAAATCATGACACATTCAAGACATGACAACAATACAAGTAACAAATGAATCCAATGAATCTAATAATTAACACCACTACTATTCTACTTGGCAGTTGTAATGTCTCATTACACATGTAATCCAATAAGATGGATTGGTGACAATAGGGACATTTGGACACAATGATGTAGTGGCATCGGAATTACACTTTGGTTAAGTTCATATATGGATTTAATCATTTTATTGTAATAATGTCTACTTTTTTAGTTTAGTCAGAAAGGGAAAGTGTTAGATTAATTTTTTAAATAAAATATATATAACTCATAGTGTTATATTAAGCTTGGTTAGTTAAAGCTTCTAAGTTGTTGGTTATTATTTTATTTATATATATATATATATATATATATATATATATATATATATATATATATATATGTTTTATAAGCTTAATTAAGCTTATTGCTAACTTCATTATTTCTTGTTAAGGTAAATTAATCCTTAATTGTAGGAATTTATTGAGTTATTTATATGGCTCATCTCTAATGTAATGTTAATGGATTTAGATTCTCAATAGTTCTTATATCAAATGCTTATTTTCTAATGTAATACCATATTATTTTTGTGTGATGAATGTTTAAGTAATGAGTTTAAATTACATGGACTATCTTATAAAGGACAACTTACATATACCACTCTATGAAATTTAAATAAAAAATTAACATAATTGAAATTGAATTATTTAACATGAATAATGGATATATATATGAAACAACTATACATTCCATCTAAACCATAGTAAAATAAGACAATCTTTTATAATTTTTTCTTCTACACCACCATCCAAAGTTTTCAAAAACATAGTTTGTATTTGGTGGAGAGGTAATATTACCTATATTATGTATTTTTAAAGTTGGTATTGTCTATAATGAGCCAAGTCTAGCATGAAATTGTTTCATTTTCAATACCTAATTAAACATTATAATTTTTAATATATATTTACCACTAAGATCTCTTAAATAATTAATTCTAAGATTTATCATTTGCATGAGTATGGGTGTTAAAGATTTATCTCATAAATAGTGATAATAATTATTGGCTAAGCAATCAAGATCCAAACTCATAAATACCCTGGTTACATTAATTTCATGTAAGGTTAATAACTAAGTTTTTTTTTTAGAGTGGAAAAATGTTTTAACTTAAAAAATACTCAATAGACCCTAAACATGTATAAATATTTTAGTGTTAGTAAAGTGATCCATACAAAAATAATGGGAATATATTTTTTTTACATGTATTCACAAATCTAATGCAATAAATTTTAAGGAGATTCAGAGTAAGCGATTTTTTTTTTCAAATTGTGTTATGGTGGAAATAGTAGATTATTAGCCCATCAATTAATAATGTATAAAAACAAGTCATTTGATTTTTTATCATCAACTCATAAGAATGATCCCAAGATATTTATTAGTCATTAACTAACATGATTTTATATTTATCTATTATTGGTTTGAATTATGCTCGTATTGGCACATTTATCCTATTTCGATGGTTCCATTCTTCTTTTGGCCTTTAGGCATTATTTTCTCTCCATTTTATTTGATCCTAGGCTCTATGTTAGATACATTGTGATAATTTTAGTCACATTTAATGAGGATCCTAATGTTTTTAGTCCCATTTTATCTTTTCCTAATTGGTTAGGGTGTACTTATTCCCTTTATCGTGCACTTTCTCTTTCTTTCTATTTCATACGTTTAGTCACCAATAGTGTTTTGATTTTAATTCAATAATTTATAAATACACAAGAATTATATTTCATTTGATATTAAAATATATATGGGCCATTCATATACTATTATTTATCACTTACACGTATTCTTTATAAAGATAAGCAATCGTTAGAAAATTTATCATTATCTAAAATAGAGTGTTTATGAATGTAGAGCATCAAGTAATTTGTTTTAATAAAAAATAATGTGTTTTTCAATTCAATAAAATTGTGAACAATTTTTAATAATTTTTAAATAGATGTAACTTATCAGACATAAACCGTGTTAGGGCTTGGAAGGAATAGGAATGGCTTCTCTATCAAAAACATCATGGCACACCTATGCTCAAGATGGTAATATATTAATTGAAATCTAATTGGATTATGATTTCTAACTAAACCTAATTGCATATATCATATTATATATTTTTCTAACTTTTAAAGCCTAAAAGGGATCCAATGTATGACCTCATACTATAAATTTGTTGAATATTTAAAAACAATTATATTTTAGGCAACTTTGGTGAGAATGAACCTAATTGATTTAAAACAAGATGAACCAATTTTATAGTTTAAACATTAAAAATTACCACTCCTAGACCTATCAAACCACTTTTGAAATATTAGGCTTTATTCCAATCCCTTTGACCAAGTAACCATAAAAATAATTAAGATGAACCCTAATGTGTTATCAATATAGAACTAACTTAAGATAATAAGTGTCGTGTAGCAGATAGTCCCTACATTATACTCTATATAGGGAATTAAAATATATGAAAATATAAATATTATTTAAGGCGAGAGTAATTTGAAAAAAAACACGTTATGTGGTGTAAAAATTAAAAAATAAATAAATAACTATTTTATTTTTAACAAATTGTCTACCTTCAACAAACTAGCAATTAACTTTTCTCTTAGTCAAAAACATTTTAATTGATAATTTCAAATATATGTATTTTTAATTGTTAAAAACATAATGTGACATATTTTTCTTATTTATTAAAATTATGTATATTATAAAGAATTTAATAATATTAATGTATGAACAAATGTTATTAATGCATTTTTTTAAATTGTTAATAATTTTGATAATAAGGAGACAAATTATTCAAATAGAATTTGTGGACATTAATTTTTTGACATGTTAAATGTAGGGTATTTAATAGGATATCGAGATGTATAAAATAATAATTAAAAGATAATTATTTTAGATATTGTAATTGTGAGAATAAATCCATATAATCAATGATTATATGCATAAAATTAAATTATGCATATTTTAAACTATTTTTTTGATAAATATAGGGTTGATGATAAACTTAACCAATTATATTAAAACCAAAAAGTATCAAACAAACCATGACCTAAAAACATAAGGCAACCCAACCTAGGGTAAAGTAGGATCATCCAAAAAACAAAAAAACACACTAAAACCACCATAGAATTCGGAGAAGGAACCAATAAAAATTAAACAACCAAACCAAGCCATCAAATGACCACCACCAAGAAAAAAAAATCCACTACAACAATCATTAATTTATGGGGAAATAATCCATAAGATTATTCATCCTACCCTTTTTGCCCTTCTTTTCAATATCCTGCCACAAACCTTGATCGACATCCACCAAAACAATTTATTTGTCTAGATTCTAAATTTATGAGAATGAGTTTACTACCAAATCTTTATCTAAATCTAAATTTTTAGATTCATGCCCTCTCTTAACTCCTCCTACTGGCATTTTAAAAGGCATATTTTGGACTATTTTTATGGCCTTCACAAAAGTCCCACATCCTTCAACAAGGAAAACTTGCTCACCTTTCCTTTTCCCACCAACTTGATGCTTTCCTTGTAATATATGTACTGGAAAATATATTCAACCACTAATGCTAGATCTAGAGTGCTCCATCTGCTGGAATTTAGATCCCCACTTTTTATTGGGAACTTGAGATCATCCCTAAGGGTAGGAAGCATGAATATGACCTATTAATTTATAATTATGAAATCTAAAAGTGGTATTTTAATAATCTAAAATTTGAATGTGTTGAGATTGATCATATCTAAGGATTATTTTATTTAGTAATCCATTACTGAAATTAATCTCCAAACATATGTGCACATAGGTACACAATCCTACTACAAGTATCTCTTTGCCACTTTTTATGTATTTTCTCAAAGTGTTTTCTATCTCCATAGATGCATACCAAAAATACAAGGGTAAATTTAGGAACCAAACCCATACTGACATATTCATGATTGTGAGAGTGTTGGGATCAAACTTCAAAAATCATAAATTAATGAACAATCATAAATTAATGAACAATCATAAATTACCCCAAAACTAAGGACATTCTGATAGACATTTTTTGATAATCTTGTTAATAACAAAAATGAACAACAAAAAAGAATTTAGAACAAAGGGATATATCATATTTTTTGGTCCATGTCTCAAAAACCCATTCATATAATACTATTGTTGAAGCCCATAGACCATTAAATATATAAATTACTACATATTTTAAAAAATCAAGATAATATTCATCTACTCCCATGATCTTAATCTTCACCAATGTCAACTCAATGTCTTTTTCTACATTGTAAGGGTGAGATAGAGGAATAGACTTCTTAAAATCTGATTTGGAAGTAGATTTTTTAAATGATTCCTTAAAAGTCATTAGTTTAGAGGAGACTTGATTTGACCCTTAAACACCTCCTTGTAATCTAGATTCCATAATAATAGCTGAATCCTTGCTAAAATTATAGCTTGATAATGAAAATAAGCCTTGAAGTTCTTTACCCTGATGCACCAAGCACTCTGACTCAACCATGACACCTAAGGAAAGCTCTAGAATCAATGTTAAATCCATCACTAAATCTTTCACTTCCATCCAAATTCACACATATTTCCTTGATAGAGATCACACCAATATTTGGTACCCTAGTTTTTCCACCTTTGAATTCTTTTGATTTTTATTTAGCTTCTCTATAATGAATTCATTGTACCAATTACAGGCCATCCCATTAATAACCAAATGTCTTGTGTTGGTCACATTTCTATATGTTCAAAATTCCATTTTTCACTCAATTTTTTTTTTCAAATTGTTTGTGATCATCATATGGATCCTCAAGTATGGAAATCACACTCATTGAAAATGTTGTTCATTGTGGAATTTTGTCAAACAATTATTGATCATCTTCTAGATCTCCACCTTTGGCAATCATTTCAATCCCCACTTTGGAGGAAATTATGACAAATTTTTATTACTTATCCCATCATTAATATAGTAATGTGGTTCAAAATGAATACCTTTATGATCTATTTTGATCAAAGACTTTGTGGTCCCCTGACTTAGTAACCTGAGTGACATGTTTCCATTAGAAGTCATGGGAACCCTAGAAGGGTAATTTTTTATGATTCAACAGTTGAACTACATAAATATTCACAAACTTTTTAAAATCAGTAGCCTTGATGTTTCCTCTTTCCCTAACTTTCACATCAATATTTTTCCCTGTTATGTTATCAATTACATTCAAAGATCCTTTGAGAACCCTTGCTAGCTATAAAAAAATTATAAAATTCTCAATAAACAATTAAAAAAATTGGCTAGTGCCAATAAAGGAAGAGAGAATATTACTAATCTACCACTGGGTATCAATTGAGAATTGGAATATTTGAGCTTTTCCATAGGTTTTATCTCAACACATATAAAACTATTATCAGTCCCATGAACCTCAACACATGCATCACCCATGTGAACAACCTCTAGCACATACTCCACCTAAAGAAAATGAACATTTGGTCATAATACATGTATTGCCATGTTGTTTCTAGTCATTGTACCTAAATATTTTTAAATATAGAAAAATAAACCACTGCATAGAAAGAAACCAGAAACTCATAGCCAAATATATGCAATATTCATAACTAGAAGAAATATAAAATATCCAAAATAAAAATACTTCTACAAATTATTTGAATCATTATCCATAATAATAAATATCAATTACAATGTTTTAATAAAATCACATGTGAACATGATTTTCTAATTAATAAATAAAAATATTCTAAATTTATCTAAATAATAGTTTGCATGAAATATAAACTCAAGTTATCTCCAACCTTTCAAAGGCTTTATTTTTCTAAAAACTATATTAACTGAATATTAACTAATTATTAAATAAATTGTATGATTATTTTTCATGATTGAAACTAGTTTGGAACTGGAGTCAACAAGAATTAACCTACATTCTTCCCTTTGATGTTGAGTGAACTAACAATTTGATCTTGGAGTTTTAAAAACTAAACGTTTGACATAGCTTTAGTGAAGATATCTGCAACCTATTCCTATGTGTGTATATACTTCAATTCTTTATCTTTCTTCTAAACCAAATCTCAAATAAAATGGTACTTCAAATCAAAATGATTTGACCTATTGTGATGCACTAGATTCTTGGCTAATTTTATTACACTTATGTTATCACAAAAAAATACTATAGGCTGAATTTATTTCTCTCCAATTTATTCTAAAACCTTTCGGAGACATAATCCTTGTGTAACTACTGAAGTGAATGCAATATATTCTAATTTTATATATGGAAGAGTAACTGAGCTTTAATTATTTGAACTCCATGTAACTAAACTAGAACCAAGTGAAAATCAGTTCCCAGATGTTGACTTTTGGTCATCCAAATTACCACCCCAATCAGATCACTAAAACCAAAAATTTCAATTTTTTAAGCAACATTATAATGAATACCAAAGCCAATAGTAAATTTCACATACCTCAGCATTATCTTAGCTACCTTCACATGAATTTTAGATGGCTCAAACATATATCTTGATACAAGAGAAATTAAATAAGTAATATCTAGTCTTGTGTGAGTTAGAAACATTAAGCTTCCAATATTTTTTTTTTAAGTTGTCTCATCAACTCTTTCAACACCATCTTCTCTACATAACATAACTCCATGACCAGTTGGAGTAGAGACTAGTTTACAGTCAACCATATTGAATTTATTCATTATATAATTTGCATACTTTATTTAACAAATGAAGATGCCATCTTTACTTTGATGAACCTCCATCCCTAAAAAGTATTTCATAAGACCTAAATCTTTCATTTCAAATTCATTCATCATTAAAATTTTCAATTCATCCTTCCTTTTAGAATTATTGACCATATACAACAAATCATAAACATACAAACTTATAATAAGGATATCATGACCTTCTTGCTTGTAGTAAAGAGTAGCCTCACTTTTGTTTCTTTTGAATCCATTATACTGAAAATATCCATCAATCCTTGCACACCATGCTTTGGGTACTTGTTTGAGGCCACACAAGTCCTTCTTCAACTTGTAGAATTGGAATTATTTACTTTTCACTTCAAAACCTTGTGGCTATTCTATATAGAATTTTTCTTCTAAGTATCTATTCAAGAAGGCACTTTTCACATCCATGTGATGTATGGTCCATTTCATTTGAGCTACTAGTGAAATAATCATTCTGATAGTCTCTCGTCTTACTAATGGTGCAAATGTCTCTTCATAATCTATGTCATACCTTTATGTGAAACCCTTAGCAACTAATATTACCTTGGGTCTTTCAATACTTTTATCACTATTGTACTTAGTCTTGTAGACCCATTTAGTACCAATATTTTTCTTGTCACATGAAAGCTCTGTAAACTCCCAAGTATCATTCATATGAATGGAATCTATCTCTTCTTGAATTGTTTGCACCCAAACATCATTAGCACATACATATTCAAAATATGATGGTTCAAAATTAGGTTGTGTAATTAAAGCATAATTTATTGTCTCACCTCTTGGACATTCCTCATGTGATTGGATTTTTGTACATTGATAAATTTTACTCAAGCTTTTTACCTTTCTTGAATAACTAGGACTTGAAGTAGGAGTTGTGTTTGGAATACATGCACTAGATGAGGGGATATTTAATGGAATTATACCACTTGGCATTAAAATAATTTTGGGTTGCTCATTAGCAATATCATCATAATTACCATCAATAAAAATAGAATTAGACTTCTCAATATTGACCTTATCTTTATCATGACCATACACTCCCCCTTCATCAAAAATAACATCTCTTGACACAAGTACACCTTTAGTGATAGGATTATAAATCCTATAAGATTTGATTTGTTCACTATACCGAAAAAAAATACAAGACTCACTCTTTGGATCTAATTTATTCCTTTTCTAATTAGCTACTTGACATTAGGATTTTTTTCATACCATGCTTCATATGGAGTCATCTTTTCAAGGGCACTCGTGGTACTTTGATTGAAAATATATACTATTACAGCAACTTCATCACCCCAAAAATAGTTTTTCAATCCATTTGTTTGTAACATGTTCCTTTCCATTTCAACCATTGTACAGTTTTTCCTTTTAGCCACACTATTTTGTTGAAGAGTGTAGGCAGTTGTGAGTTAACCTTTGATACCACTCAAATCATAATAATTCATAAAATCATTTGAACATAATTCACCTCCATGGTCAGTCCTTAAGCACTTTATTCTATAACCACTTTCATTCTCTACAAGGGCTTTAAATCTATTGAATGTATCAAATGCTTCAATTTTTTTTTCAAAAAATAAACCCAACAAATTCTTGAATAGTCATCAATAAATTTAATGAAATATGAGGACTTACCCAAAAATTTTGTTTGCATAGGACCACAAATATATGAGTGAACCAATTGAAGTGGATGATAAGCCCACCATGCACTACCTTTTGGAAACTTTTATCTTGTATTTTTGCCTTTAACATAGCTTCACAAACTTATTTATGCTATTCAACCTTTGGTAAACCATAAAATAATTATTGTGATGTTAGGAACTTCAAATTTTGAAAATTAAAGTGTCCTTACCTGAGATACCATAACCAAATTTTATCTTCATATACCATATTTTCAAGGCTATTACTATGATCTCCAAACTCCAATGGCAACATCCTATTCTTAGACATAGGTACTATTGTAACAACCTTATTTCCTTGATTTTTATCACATATAGTGCATTGCTTATCATCAAAAACCACCTTATAGTTCTTTTCAGATAGCTATCCAACACTCAACAAATTATGTTTAAAATTTGGGGTGTAATAAATATAATTAATACTTTTCATACCTTTTTTATTATTCACCTTCATAGTTATTTTTGTTACAACCTAAAAATATTTATCATCACCAAGTTTGATATTAGTTTTGAAATATTTATCCATTATAGAAAACAACACATTATTCCCTAACATGTGATTAAAACAACCTAAATCTAAATACCAAACCTCATTATGACTATTTTCATCTTTCTCATATGAAATGAGTAAATTGCATGATGAATCACCATCCCCATCAGCATAATTAACACTTTTATTCTCAATTCCTTCTTTTAATCTATATTCCCAATCAAAGAGACCATACCTATGATAGTAATAACAATGAATATTTATTTTATCAAATATACCTTTATCTTTTCCCATTGTAGATGAACCACCTCCTCTTGAATAATTGTATTCTCTTGAATAATTTTAATTTGTGTAGTTACCTTGTCCTTGATTGCTTTTTAAATTATCTTTGCCTTGTACATGGCTATTTTTATTGCTAGTGATGGTACTTTCATTAAATGTAATATTTAATTTTGAGGAAAAATAATTCTCATCACTTTCATTTAATGTGTCTCTTAGTCTTTCTTCATGGGACACAAGAGATCCAACCAAGTGATCAAACTCAAGAGTAGTAAAATATTTGATTTCTTAAATAATTATGGCAATATGATTCCACCTTGGTGTTAGAGACCTTAACACCTTTTTTACAACAACCTCTTTATTCAATATTTATCCAAGTGTAGACATCTTAATAATTACATCCTTTACTCTTACACAAAAATCACTCACATTTTCAGCTTCTTGCATCTTCAAATCCTTAAATTATATCTTTAATGTTTGTAATCTAACCACTTTGACTTGATCACTACCTTGGTAAGCTTCTTGTAGAGTCTTTCAGGCATCCTTGGTCATCTTTGCACCTGTGATTCTTAGAAATAGTATCTTTTTTAAAACCATTTGAATATTAAATAAATCTTGTGATTTCTTCTTCTTAGATTCCTTCTTGGCTTGCATATCATTAGCTAGAATAGTGGCCTAATCAATTAGTTGATGATAACCAGTTTCTACAATCTTCCATAATTATTTTCCTATCAAAAGAGTCATCATCTTGATCCTCCAATAATCATAATAATTACCACTAAATTCTAAAATAGGAAGATTGTTAGAGTTTGACATGATCAACTATTAAAATGACATGAAATAGAAAAACATCCAACCAAAAACCAAGATCTTATACCAATTGGATATTTTTAAATATATAAAAATAAACCATTGCATAGAAATAAAACATAAACTTACAACCAAATATATGCAATATTCATAACTAGAAGAAATATAAAATAGTAAAATAAAAATTATTTTGCAAATTATTTGAATCATTATCCATAATAATAAAGATCAATTACAATGTATTAATTGAATTTCATGTGAATATGCTTTTCTAATTAATAAATAAAAATATTCTAAATTTATCTAAATAAAAATTTGCATGAAATATAAACTAAAGTTATCTTCAAATTTCAAAGGCTTTATATATATATATATATATATATATAAACTAATTATTTAATAAATTGCATGATTATTTTTCATGATTAAAGTTATTGTAGAACTAGACTTAGTAGCAATTAATCAACACTAATTAGTGATGTTTGCATAAAGATGGAGAGATATTTGTAAACGTTGATGTTTTTAAGCACAACTTTGTCAAGGCCATATAGGAGCACTTAATAGTATTAATATGGCTCCTCCATATTTCAGTTATTTATAATATGTAACTTAAATAGTTAAAATATGGTTACTAGTCCTACTATTATGTCTTAGAGGATTCATGACTTCAGTGAAAAGTAATAATCAATTAAAAAATTATAAAAAGTGTGTCATCCATGTTATATAAATTTGTATAAGTGTTTAGTAATAAATTAGAATAAAATATTATATGATAACAAATATTATATAACTAAATAATAAAATATTATTACAAAATTTCATATATTATATTAATTATTAGTACATATATAAGTTTAATTTATGTAATAGATAGTAATATATATATATATATATACATATATATATATATATATATATACATATATATATATATATATATACATATATATATATATATATACATATATATATATATATATACATATATATATATATATACATATATATATATATATATACATATATATATACATATATATATATATATATACATATATATATATATATACATATATATATATATATATATATATATATATATAAATAAATATATATATATATACACACACACACATATATATATATATATATATATACATATATATATATATATATATATATATAAATTACTATCTATTACATATATATATATAATTTGTATAATAAATATAATTATATATGTAAAAAACAAATGAAAAATTTAAATTTAAATTTGTCAGACATACCATGTGCCTCTCTACCCTAAATATGGTTATCAAGTGGAAGTACTTATGTATCAGGCAAAAGAATATGTGACATTACTAAGCAAAATGCATTGTAAAATAAATCCTTCAAATGTTTGATAATTTTAAATTTAAATGATAAATGATAGTGAATCAAGTATCAAGTGAATGATTATGTAAATAACCTTTAAATTTCATTGTATTTGGTGGAAATATGTCTCAAATTTAACACATAACTAAAACGTGACAACCACAACCGCACAGAAATTAAAGTAAGATGCAACCACATGTATGCCATCCAAATGTCATCAATTTCCCAATTATGTAGTTTTATAATTAATGTGACTCATTAATCACAATATGACACAAAATAAACCCTGGGCCATTTAGTAGATGTTTTAGGTACTTCTAAACAAATTTAGCAATGCCAATTTAATCACCAAACCATCCATAAAGGGCATGAAGTACATGCAACTAAATTAGAAGTTTTGATATTTTTTGGGAGTGCTTAAGCTAATAAACAATATATAGGATGTTAATATTGTTAATAAAAAATTATTTTCATCTAGTACTGCACATTTTTTTTAAAATCATGTATTATAAAAAATATTAATTTTTTTTATAAAAGTATTTTTATTAATGTCAAAATTGTGAATGATTCTCATTCATCCTAGATCTCTCCTACACTCCATTACCATAGAAAAACTATCAGGCATTATGCACACAAATAAGTTTAGACAATAGTCATGGACAATAATCTCTATCTCTCATTATTACCTCAAAGTCAATAATACAATCATTCGTATGTTTCTCTCTCTCTACCAACCTTGGATAATAAATAGGAGTGCCTATTAAATAGGCATAATAAGTTAGTTTCAAAACAACCACTTGATTGTTTTATCCCCTCAAAATAGTGTGGATTGCATAATTTAGTACACACCAAGTATTGTACATGCACACAACAATCGAACAAATAAAATAAAATCCTAATTAAAGATTAACTCCTAAGTGAGTTTTAATGCTCACTCCAACACCCTTCCTTGAAAAATAGGGAGTTAAAAAAGAGAAAGCAAAGAGACTGAATGGGCCCTGGCAACAAGGCCTAATCAAGTACCTATGTACAAATCATAGTGAAATACAAAGTGTCCCTATGGTAACCAATCCATCTTATTAGAATACATGAATGATGAATCATTTTAACCACCAAGTTAAATAGAAATTGGTACTTTATACAAGGATAATTTTGTAAAAAAACATAGATCTCAAAATATTAGGTAAAAATTCACCAAGAATGAAATGTATCATCATAAGATACCTAAAAACTAGTAACAATAGCTAAAGTCAAGAGAGAAAATAAACATATACTATAAGATGTCCCAAAAAAGTAAACAACTCAATACTCAAACATAATGCTAAAGAGCTGCATTGGATGGAATGAAGACCATCAAATACAAATGCACTTAATCACCTACCTCCAAAAAAACATGGTATACTAATAATGAGTAAAACACCTAAAACAGTATGTCCACACCCCACCCATAATGCTGAAGTGGGTGTAGTGACTCAAAAAAACTATTTGAATGAGTTGGCCAATCCCACTATGTAAACACCAAAATGATGACACCAGGCTACACTAGACTAACTATGCTCTAAAAGGAGAATAAGCTCCACCAAAAATCTAAAGGATATTGTCAACAATCATATATAGATATGAAATCTCTCAAGAATGATGTTGCTAGTGATGATGGGATAGTCATGAAACTAACAAAGAAAGTGCTCAATCATGGAGCACACACATGAAGAAAAAATCTCCATGAATCTCAGTGTGACTACAAACAAAAGTCCCATTTGATAAAAATATCACCATGTGAGGAAAGAAAATCCACAAAGAAATAAATCTATGGAATACATCATCTATGCAATGAGAGATGTATGCTCAAAAAATAATACAACTGACTAATCAAGGAGCTCAAATAAAAAAAACATTAATAGGCAGGAGGAGCAATGTGTAGTTAAAGAATCTAAATAGTGGAGGAATGATGTATGTAGTGTCCTCACCAAGAATTATTCTTACACCACCAATAATGATCATAAATCCACCCTAAATGAATATGAATGGCAGATGAATATGCCTGCATATGTGTGGGTGCAAATTCCACAGTAGAATAATGCAAGAAAACATCCAAATAAGTGTTAGGTAGATTATGTCTGACCACTATAATTTCAATTTTCTAAAGTTTGAGTGAAGGTGTAGAAGAGCCCATATGTAGCTCATAATCCTCATGAAGATTGGAGTGAACAAAATATGGAGCTATATCAACAAATCCCAATGAAGATGAAACACTTGCATCATAACCAAGACCATGCCAAGGAATCCATGTAACAAGATGAATAGGGTGAACAATGCCCTGTAAACACTTCTCAATGCCTATAAATCTAGTAATGTGACGCATGGAATAAAGCATGCAGGAGCCAAAGCTAGTGGTATGCTTCTCAAAAGAAGAAATCATATATGTTAGTGGAACTAGAGTGGGATGTGTAGTGTGAAACAATAGTAGGCACATACGGATCATCTATAATAAAAGAAGCAATATGAACACTAGGCTTCTTATAATCTGGTAAATCACAATGTAAAATTGAATCAAGTGTATGCATACCATATTTAGTAACACAATATGACGGCATACCAACTAGTTTATTTTATAGATAACATATGAGGTCATCCTCTCGATGAATTAGGGAGTACAAAAGAGAATTATACATCAAAAGTTTCTTTTTTTCTTCTTAAAGTACTAGGAAAGAGGCCATAAGATCAATGGGTTACATAGGACTTGGTAAGATACTATCAATAGTCATACCAAAGTCAAAAATAGGAGCAATAACCATTGTATCAGAATGTGCAAATGTAGGTGGAGGAGGTGAAGATACCTCATCCAAATGACCACCAGTAATAAGTGTCTCATCCTTAAAAAATATCCTCACTTATAATGGAAATAAGACAAGAACTAATAAGAGACGACAAAGATGCCAAAGAGTCCTCTTTGATGCCATTGAAGTTAAATTTGAGAAGTCTGACTGCCATAGATTTGAGAATATCTTTTCCAAAATGGTTGTTGTCAATGCTCTAATACCATGTCAAAATTGAGAATGATTATCATTCATCTTATATCTCTCCTACACTTCATTACCACAAAAAAACTATCATAGACAATATGCACATAAATAATTTTAGATAATAATCATGCACAATAATCTCTATCTCTCGTTATTACCTCAAAGTCAATAATACAATAATCCATATGTTTATCTCTCTCCATCAGCCTTGGCTAAGCAATATGAGTATCTATTAAATAGGTATAATAAGTTAGTTTCACAATAAAAACTTGGTTGTGATCCCCTCAAATTAGTGTGGATTACATAATTTGGTATACACCAAATATTGTACATGCACACAACAATCCAAAAAATAAAACAAACTCCTAATTTAATCTTAAATCCTATGTGATTCTTAATGTTCACTCCTGTAGAGAGGATTAAAAATAAATTTAGTCAAACATTAGTCAAAAAATCATGAAAAATGCATTAAAGACATCAAAAAATTGCATTTGAGTGTAATTCATGTAAGATTGACAATTTCAACACAAATGGTGTTAGGAATTGGATGTCTACATTTTTCTCCTATTTGAGAAGGCATAGTGAGACATTCAGGCAAAGCAATGTCTTTTCAAATAAAATAGTTGTCAATAAGAAATTATAAATGACCTATGATGCCCCCTCAAGAGGACATACTAGGATGAAAGAGAAGGATGGACTCTAAAAGAGAGAGGGAAAGTGAGATATTAACCCATGGAATAACTAACATCTAGATGAGCTAATTAATACACAAATGGTTAAAATCAATGATCAAAATATAATTATAGGTATAATGGGCCCCAAAGATGGGGGGAATGGGAAGGATTCAATCCAAACATGTAAGGGACACACTTGAAATGCACCTAATTTAAGAGTGCAGACTACATGTTTACGACATTGATGAATCCCAATACAAGTTGAACACTAAAATATTTCCATCATGGGCATTAGTGTGGAGATCTTCGAATTAGAGGAAAAATAAGAATGTGGTCTCCAAATACAAGATAATAAGAAGTTCCCTAGTAGGGCATATTTTATTGTGATGAAGCAATTATGCCCTAATAGGGCTAATTTTTATTATTGATAAAGAAAAAATAATGGTTTTCCCTTGTAGGGCTGATTTGATTCTGACATTGTTTAGATATTGTGCCGTAGCATGGGCGATTGGCAAGAAAAATAGCTCAAGGAAATAACTTGTTGCATAGTTTAAAATGAGTAAGCACAAATGTACATGCAATGGTAGAATAGCTTGGAAAGCGACAAGAAACCAAGCATACGATAATTCACAAAGTGATGAAAGAGATGAAAAGAAGAATTAATATGGCTGAGCTGACTCCAAATGTGCTAGACAAGTGGATGTTGCTTACATAATTCCATAGACTCATGTTCCAACATGAATTTTAGGCCAACGTAGTTCACCCAAGTTTGGGAGAGAATAAAATGAGGGATGATGAAAAATGACAAATAATTGATTAAACTCATAATGTATGCAAAGAGATGCACTTCTAATCATAGAGTCAAGTGCTAAAATTCATGATACCTAGATGATTATTTTCATATCATGAGCCTAGATTATGTATAGTGTTCTTGAGAACTATTCATCAAAATGATGTTGACATTAAGACTTTGAAACTTGAGACAAAGTGCTTGCTATAGAAAAACAAATTAGGAATCATAAGTATGAATAAATAATAATGACATGTCATTTCAAATGCATGGATCTGGTTTAAATGTGAATACCTATAACTAAGGATAATGGTAAAATAACGATCAAAACCAGAGTTACAACTATTTACATTTAAACAAAAAAGCAAAGATAAAGAAATATAATAAACATGAATTAACCTAACTTAAAATAAAGCTATGAACAATCAATACTTAAGTAGGAACAAAAATGTTTAAAAATATAAAGCAAGAATGTCGTAATGACATAAGATCAAGATATAAATAGTCAAGATCTATGTGGACCATCAAGACACTTTTGAATACAAAAGAAAAAAGAAAAAGAAAAAAGAAAAAAAAAGACACCAACAAAAATTAAATAAATAAAATGGTCCAATAACAAATTAATAGCATAGGATTAAGATGTAAATAATTAAGATCCATGTGAATCATCAAGATGTTCTGAAACACAAAAGAGATAAGTAAAATCATATAGGGAAACACAAGACCAAGACGAGACAAGAAGTAATAAAAAGTGAAAAGGAGAAGAAATAAAAGGAGAGGTGAGAAATCACAAAAAAAATCAAGAAAACATAATAAAACACCAATAAAACTCAAATAAACACACACAAACAAAAACCAAGTTAGTGCAGTTTAAATAAAATTATTCATACATATGTGGTAGAGGCATTACTTTCCACCACAACATAATAAAGAACAATGACACAAAATTTGTTCCCTAATTGAAGAGGAAAAAATATAGAATAAATGGGGGAAGAGAAGAAAAAGGAAGGGGTTGGCTGAGCTGACTCTAGATGTACAAGACAAGTGGATGTTGCCTACATAGTTCCATGGATGCATGTTCCAACATGAACTTCAAGCCAAATGTAGTTCTCCCAAGAAGTGGGATAGAAGACATGATGATGACTAGAAACATATGATTAATGTTATAGAATAAAAGGGGAGACTTGACAAATGAGATTGGTCTTACAAAATGGAAAGGTGGTGGGATGAGAGAGAAAAGAATCTTACAAAATGGCAAATGCATGCAATAAGCTAACTTACATAGTGAAAAGTCAATAGGATAAAATAATTGAAAAATGGCAAGAGCATGAGGACAAGAATGTAAAAAAGTATAAGATAACATTTTTGATCTTTTTTGGATCAGTTATCTAATGTTTTTGGTACTTGTAAAGTAATTCCAATATTTTTGGTGTTTTTGGGATAAAATATGCACAAAGTGGGACTATCTAGTCAAAGAGATTCTCATATGAGAGTAAAAGTTCCAATAAAATAGATAAGATGGCTACAAAAACATTCATGGATATAAATAATGGACTAGATAACTAATAGTTCCAATAATATCTACAATTGGCTACAATGACACATGCTCAAAAATTGACGAGAGTAAGGGTCTTAAAAAGGAGACAATGCCTACAAAAAGTAGTAAATGTAATATAGAATAGTATGCAATACAAAATCAATATAAAGAACCATGTGGTAGATAGATCCTCAGCTGAGAAGATGTTCTTGTTCACTTGTTTATAGAAGAAGCTACAAAAGACTGTCTTGGTTGAACTACTTTATAGAACTGGTGTTGAATGCCTCCATAAGACATAATCAAGATCATAATTGGTCAAGGGATAAAAGCATTCAAGCTTACAACATGCCCAAGACATAACAAATAATATGGTTCTCTAAAAGAATGGTCTAAATAATAGGGTCCAACACATAAACAATCCAGGGTGGGATAAATAATAGGGTTCTCTTTTGAGAATGGTCCAAAGAATATGGTTTTCAAATAGAACAGTCTAGGATATGATAAAATTTATTTAGAATGCAATAGTTCAAAGCCTTCAATATCTAAATTCATGAAGAGTGGTCTTGGATACTATAAAATGTGTTCAGAGTAGGATAAAATTACTTCAGCATAAGTCACTCCCAAGTTAGGGTTCTTGTAGGCAATGGTTTGAAGTTGTTCACACATAGAACCTATTAAGGTGCATGATGTTCATGGGCTCTGTAAGTTCTTCACCATTTGGTTTAGCTAGTTGATATGCCCCTAATCCATAATTTTCCATGATAATAAATGGTCCCAACCAATTAGGCTTAAACTTACCTTTCTTCTTATGTTAAGTGTTTTTGTTCTTTTGGTTCTCTTTCAAAACCAAATCACCAATCTCACAAACTTCTGAGGGAGAATGTGCTTATTGTAGCTTCTTTGTAATCTATTCTGATAGGCCTATAAGTTTTCTAGGGTAAATAAATGCTTGACATCAAGAAGTTCTAGTTCTTGCAGCCTTGAGACTTTGTAGTCTTCATCATCTTCAATAAAATAGATTATAAATAAATTTAGTCAAGAGATGGGTAAATGGGTGGCATTTATCTACCAATTGAGAAATAAATTTGTGTATAGATTGGACCTTTCCTTGTAGGTTTCACAATTTTTTAAGATTGTTTGGTGGAGGCATTTACACAATAACCTTGACCTTGGTAGGGTAAAATTTAATCCCTCTTTGTGATACAATGAAACCTATAAATTTACTTGATGTGACTCCAAAGACACATTTCTTAGGATTTAAATGAACTTTATATTCATGAATCCACTCGAAGAATCTTTGTAGAATATTAGGATGTCCAACTCTTGTTCTTGATTTTTCTAATATATCATCAACATAGTCTTTAATAATATCATACATCATGTCATGAAAGATGACAGTCATGGCACATTGATAGGTGGTTCTAGAATTCTTCAAATGAAATGTCATGACTTGGTAATATAATGTTTCCCATAGAGTGGTGAACATAGTCTTATGTTGATCTTCTTGGGCTATCTTGATTTGATTGTATCTATAAAATGCATCCATTAAGAATAAAATCTCATACCCAATAGTTGAGTCAACAATCATGTCAATGTTGGGTAGATGAAAATCATCTTTAGGGCATGATTTTTTATATCTTAGAAATCAGTACAAAGATGTATACTCAAGGTTTTTTTATTGACTAGAACTATGTTTGAAATCCATTCAGAGTAATCCAGTGGCCTAATAAATCCTAATCCTAAAAACTTTTTTAGTTCTAATTTAACCAATAGGGTGATGCATGGATGCATCTTCCTTAATTTATAATTGACTAGTTTAGCATTGAGATGGATAACAAGGTGATGCATAACCAAGTTAGGGTTTAAGCCTAGCATGTTAGAGTATTCCCATGTAAAGATGTCAATATAATCCCTTCGAAGGGATATAATTTGATCACGTTTTGCTTCAATAAAAGAAGCTCTAAGAATAACAATTTTGGGATCCTCATAGGTTCCCAATTTTACTTCTATTATGTTTTTGACAAGGAGTGTGGGTCCATATTCTAGAATTGTAGGCAAGGTATGATAATGATTATCTTATTATACCACATCTTCTTGTTGTTCCTCCCAAATTTATAGATAGTATGATGAATCAAAATCTACCATCTCAAGTAAAGGCCAAGTAGTAAAAACCTTTGAAAACTCAAGAGCAAGATTCTCAAACACTTATTATTGTTCTAAAGAGATGCTTGTACCAGGTATGGAACTTGGGCTAGATGGACCTTCTATGTCATGAGGGGATGAGAAAACTTTCCCACCTAGGAGAAAATAAAATAGGTTTTCACTTGAAGGCTTATCTTTTTCTTTACTTTTTCCCTAATCGATGAGAACTTTAAAAAGGTTTTCACCCAAAGATATCGATGTTTGTTCTTTATTATGACCAAGAAAATATTAATGTTCTCCAAAGTAGTTAGAAGGACCTAATGAAAAATCAAATCCTTGTTTATGATCACCAATGGGCAATCCATCTCTTAGGCCCATGTATTTTGAAAGTGATTCTTCATTCTAAAACTCATTAAGGCATATGACCAAATTTTACAAGTCCCAATCAATGAGTTCAAGATGGTAAAGGCACACGTAACAATGAGGGTATGATTTAGGACATGAAGCTCCAATGGTAAAAATATGATGTTTTGATTCAGGAAGGGAAGCACCAATATAATGAGTTTTTGCTTCAATATAGAAAGCTCTAATGGTTAAGGTTAAAATGGCATTCAAATCAAATAGGTATGTGTCAATAAGCTCATTAAAAAAGCTATAATGGGATACCATATCACTATCAGGAGTCTCATCACTAGTCACTTCATAAGAGTCACTATCAAAATTCATGAGGTCACCCCCAGGTGGTATATATATCCGAGACCATGATTCTAATTAACCATTCCAATTGATATGGGTTCCAGGATTCCTTGTGCTTATGGGCCAAGGCCATTTCTTATATAATCTAAATGATTCATGATCCAGTTATGGATAGAATACTTTATATTATAAAATCAATTATCAAGGCCTTTATAATATAACCATTCTCCCTCAATAAAGGCCTCATGATCTTTATTTGGTGCAAGAGTAGATACAAAAACCACTGGTGGTTTTTGTTGTTTCTTCTTTGGTCACCAAATTTGGTTAGGTTCATTAGGAGTCTATAAAGGTTTAGGATTACCATATGTTTAAGGGGATTCAAAAAAATTTACAATTTGGAAGGCATCCTTTAGATGGTACATGGAAATGCCCATGTCTTCAATAACAACCTGCTTCACAAGAGTTACAAGAAATGGATTAGTAAAAGTGGAAGCTAGATCGCTAGGGTCAATATAATTGGATAGAGATGGATGTGAAACTATGAATTTTTTATTCTTTATAATGAATTTAGAACATGGGCAATAGTTATAATTATGGATTCAACCTCAATGTGTTTGCAGTATTGATATGGCTATTGATTAGTAGGAATAGTAACCTTAATCCCATCATGGGGAAACTTAAGGTAGTGGTGTAGGGTGGAAGGAATAACCTATACTTCATAGATCTAAGGATGACCAAGAAGCATTTTATAAGGAATTTCAATATCTATAATATGGAACAATGTGTGGTGAGAAATGAACGTAACTATGACTGGTAACTAGATTATGCTTGAAGATTCCCTTTTGATGTTATCGTAAGTGTTGAATGTAATTATTTCTAACTGAATTTATTTATCATTGTAACCCAATCATCATACCAACTTAAGGGATATGATTTTCATCCCCAAACCATTGTCTATAAGAACTCACTTAATCTTATGATATGTAATGATTATCTCAATGCATAATGGATTATTGTGATTTGGTCTAAGAGTGGAAATATCTTTTTGGTCAAATGTGATTTTACAAAATGAAGATAAATATCAAACTAGGTTTTGAAACTAATTAGGGTTTATATCATTAGACATAGTGGATTCTTTCAAAAGGTTGTTCAAAATAGTTATATGGACATTAGATGTATGTAAGAGTTCGAATATGGAAATATGTGTAGGGTTTTTGTTCAATTAGTCCACTAAACTATGAGGCTTTTTTATTGTGAATTGAGTTAAATTAGCTTTTTTTGGCACAATATTTGGATTTGAAATCATTGACACAATGTTCTCATTGGATTTCATAGAAGAAGTAGGTGAAGGGCCCTAAATGGTGACTTACAGGTGTCTAGTTATGAATGCACAACCTAGAGGTGACACAAAGCCATTATAATTAGAAGAGGAAGACAAAGGACCTTGGATGGTGCATCATGGGCATCTAGTTGTTTTCTACAATTTTGAGTTGGTGAGGAGCCGTTATAATTAGAAGAAAGGTATTGTTGTTCAGAACTAATAACCTGTGCAAACAAAATTTCAATTGCATTGTGTAAACTCAACATGGTATTACTAAGGGGAGAGGGTATTGACCCTATAATAATGGGTCACATGTTTTGAGTAACACGATATTGTCCATGTGGTTTCACAATAACAATGGCAATGTGGGTAGTAAAAATATGCCCCATAATATTGTTATAGTCATACAACATGTTATAAGCCACATTGTTAGTATGGGCATTATGATCCTGATTATGCTCAATATGATTTTGACCCTAATGTTGGTTATGATTCTACCTCTGTCTTTGATTCTAACCTTTGTTTTGATTATTTATTGGTGGTGGTGGATTATGTCAAGGAAAGGGGTCCTTATAAATCCCCATATCCTATTTTGTGTCCTGATTAGGGGCTAACTTAATCTCTAGTTCACCACTTTCAATGAAGTCTTTAATGATGTGTCATAATTGGACACAATGGTACACATTATGACTAGCTACATGATGGAAGTTACACCACTCATTCTCTTTGTACCAATCTAGTTTCAGTTGATTATGAAGAAATGGCCTTGGTACTGGCCATATAATTATATTTTCTTCTATGAGCTTTTGAAGCACTATTTCAATTGGCTCTCCTAACTTACTAAAGAGTCTAAAATTGTTATGAAATATTATATGCAGAGGTTATCTCTACAAATTAGGTGGTGGATTATGGGGATTTATTTGTATATTTGGGGGAGGTAGATCCTACACCATTTCTACATGCCTTGTTTTAGTCACCCCATTTCTAACCATGTTTTTGTTCTTGTTAAATCCCTTAGGCTTATCTTGTGCAACATTTTATGTAGATGATTGTGCTTGATTTGAATTTTGGCTTTGTGTAAAAATCTTGACAAGACCCTTAGCAATAAGATCCTTCTCAATCTACACCCATTTGTTGATAATTTCTTTGAATGAGTTAAAATAAGCTAAATGTAGACTAAGTATGACCTCAGGATGTAAGTTTTGTGAAAATATATCTAATAAATATTTGTATAGAAAGTTATGTTTAAATTTACCAACCCTTTCTCTCCATATCTATAAATATGTAGCAAAACTTTCACCATCACATTGTTTGGCTTTGCACAAGTCAACAACAGTCACTTCATGTTCTATGTTCTAAGAGAAATGGTTACCAATTTTTTTTAAGAAGTCATTCCAATTTACAACTAATTATTTGGGTAGCTTAAGTAGCCAATCAAGATCCTATCCTGCTAAACTTCATGAAAATAGTCATAGTAAGTAATCACTACTATAAACAACCTCTTAGCATAAAATGAAAAATGCCTATAGGTGCTCACATGGGTCTCCCATTACTTTATATTTATCAAATTTTAGTGCCTCAAAATGAGGTGGAAAGGTGGTTTGGAGAATGGTTAAATCAAATGGATATGGACATATCTCATTGATTTTATACTTCTTGATTATGTTATTCATCTCCAATTATTACACAATCTCCTTCATGGATTGGTTATGATGCTATGGGGTGGCATGTGCCCCTAATTTTGTTGTTAGGGTAGAATGTGCCACTAATTTTGTTGTTGGGGTAGAATTTTCCCTTGTTGTTGTTGGAGTGGAATGTGCCCCTATTTTTACATAAATTTATGAGGGATATACACCGTACATTCTGAAACTTGGTTTTGATTTGATCCTAGAGTTGAGTAGATACATTGTTGATTCTTGGATTCTAAAACATTCCTTGAATTTGATTGTCTTGAATGACTAGTGTTTTGTTGATTTTTTGGAAATTCTTTGTCTATTTACCAATTTTTGTGTTGGTTGAGATGAACTAGCCAAATTATATTTAGGGATATCCTCAATACAAACTAAATGTTTAGGTCTCTAATTTTGTAAATTGACAAAAGGTTCATGATGGTTAAAGAATATATGTTCTATTTTTAAGGGGACATTTTGTAATATCTCTTGCATCTTTAACTATTCATTTAAGTTACCTTGATCTACCACTATTATGTTTTCAATAAATTTTATTGCATACTCTCAACCACATTTTATTATTCTTTCAAAGCATCATTGTGAATTGAAGTAACAACAAATAGGTTAGTTAAGTCTGTGATAAGCTGATCAACATATCATTGAATTATTTTCTTGATCTTTACTATAAGATCTATATTTGTGGGTTGTGACTCCATAAGCATTTATTTACCTTTATTATAAGAATAAGGTATGTCTACTTGTGAAAAATATTTCTCTTACCATTGTCTTCATTCTTCTCTAACTAAGGTATGTAATTGTTCCATAGGAAAATCTGAAGGTAATCTAGAACTTGATTCTATCAACCTAAGAAGTGCTTCATCTTGGTTATCTTAGTGTTGATATTCATTGTATTCTTCCTCAGATCCTAATATTATAGGGATGTCCTTAAAGATAATAGAAGTATATTGACCATCATAATATTGCTCATCCTCATAGTTAGGGCTGTAAGAGACCCCACTATGAGTAAACCTTTGAGTCATGTCTAAAAAGAGTTGTTCTCTACCTTTGACTAGATCTAGATCAATGTGTTACAAATGTTATGAATAAGGTATGGATTTGATCTCCTCTTTCAACAAATGACTAAGGTACCAAAGAGACTATAAAAAAGGAGGGTGGCTTGGAACCACACATAATTACAAGATTTAATTCATGAATTTACGCAACTTTTAGTAAAGTCAAAATCATATATAATGGAAGAGGGTATTGTAGACACCTAAAATTAGCTGTCGATAAGCTCCAATTAGGGTTTTGACCAATTTCCACCTAAAGTGAACAATTTGGCCTAAAAATACTAAATCACATTAAAAGCTTTGAACCTGACATATTCAAGTGCTGATTTTGGCTAGAGTATCATTAAATGGGGCAATGCAATTTATGGGCCAGCTAAATTTTATCAAATCATTCTAAGTTAAAATGTTAATTTTAAACTTGGGTGCTTCGGATTGCTTTTTCCTATCAAATCTCTTGCACAAGACATGTGCCCTTATTATTTGGTGTTGGCAACATCCTAAATGGAATAATGGATCTAATGCATGTGACATTGACTTCCAATTCTAATCCAGTCAAATTTTTGACCAATAACAAGGCATTCTAATCAATTTGAGTAATTTATGCATAAAGTGCTTAATCATACTTAAGATCTAGTTAAACCAAAATTAGATCCTAATTAATAATTACCTAAAAACTTGTTGAATACTTATTTTTAGAAATGAATATTTAATATCTACATCATCAAGTGACCTCATTTATTGGGAAGATAGCCCTAGGCCATAAATGCCACAAATATCAAGATACATGCCTCCCATGCCTCATCAATGCCCTCCATGCCTCTTAATTTCTCATCTATCCAAAATATTGATGAGCCTATTTATGGATTTCAATAACATAATTCGATTAATCTTTAGCCACACATCTCAATCTTGAGATGGATGGTTCAGGTTTATTCTAGCCATTTTCTAAAATCTATAAATAGAGAAGCCATGGACATCATTTTTAAGCTATTTTGATTCAAATTTATTATATTAAAATATCTTCAAAAATATTGGATAATGCAAATTTAATGCACAAATGCTTCCAAAAGCCATTTCAATTAGTGTTATAATTCCAAAATATTGAGAGAAGCTTCACACAATCCAAGCCAAAGCCAAATATGGTGCGAAGAGGAGGTGGAGGATAGTCAAGTTCCATTGCAATAGACCTTTTTAAGCACAAACCAAGAAAGCCAATATAAAAACACTCTTAGAGCACCAAGGAAGGTAAGGAATGTGTGTTTCTTGCATTTTAGTTGTGTTTTTTAATTTGTTTTTCTTCACTAAGCTCCCCCTTTGAGATAGATTAAAGTGTTAGCATTTAGTGTGTTTTGTTTGATTTTGATTTCATTCACTAACACTATACTAATATCTCCTTATTTCAATCCTATGTTCACAAATGGCATGCCTAGTGGGACCCAATTATCCCACACATGAAGAAGATCATTCTGTAACTTTAAAATCTTCATTTGGATCATTAAAACACTCTTAGAGCACCAAAGAAGGTAAGGAATGTGTGTTTCTTGCATTTTAGTTGTGTTTTTATAATTTGTTTTTCTTCACTAAGCTCCCCCTTTGAGATAGGTTAAGGTGTTAGCATTTAGTGTGTTTTGTTTGATTTTGATTTCATTCACTAACACTATACTAATATCTTCTTATTTCAATCCTATGTTCACAAATGGCATGCTCGGTGGGACCCAATGCATCCCACACATGAAGAAGATCATTCTATAAATTTAAAATCTTCATTTGGTTCATTAAAACACTCTTAGAGCACCAAAGAATGTAAGGAATGTGTGTTTCTTGCATTTTAGTTTTGTTTTTTTAATTTTTTTTCTTCACTAAGCTCCCCCTTTGAGATAGGTTAAGGTGTTAGAATTTAGTGTGTTTTGTTTGATTTTGATTTCATTCACTAACACGATACTAATATCTCCTTATTTCAATCCTATGTTCACAAATGGCATGCCCAGTGGGACCCAATGCATCCCACACATGAAGAAGATCATTCTATAACTTTAAAATCTTCATTTGGATCATTAAAACTTTTACAATTTGATTTTCTATCTTTGTTTTGACATTTTTCTTTATCACGGGTTTACACAGTAACCATCCTCAGTCTGTATAACCATTTTTAGTTAAGTTAGTAAAAATGACATCGGTCTGCATAATCATCACTTGTTAGTAAAATGGTCATTGATCTGCATAAAATTCGTCATCATCAGCTAGTATAACTGATGACTGTCATTGTGTTTTTTTTACACAAACCTAAGAGCTCATTTTATAAGTTGGTTGTTTCATTTTCAAAAGTGCTTCTAAGATAAACATCTTGCTAACATTTTTTTGTAGGTTTTACTTGAAAAATCATCAAAGCATTCTTAAATAGATCCTTTTAAACTTTTTTTAAGGTGTTTTAAAATCAATCAAACTTTTCATTTTGGTGCTTAAAGGGAAATCATTTAAGCTGTTATTGCCTAAATCTTGTAGTTAGATTTCAAAGTTACAAATTAAGACCAAGGGGTCAAATTAATGCCAACAAATCTTTCATTTGGGCTTAAAATTGAACACACTTATCATTTTTATCTTTAATAGTTATTTGATCTTATTTTGTTTAGCAAAGAGAGGGGTGTTGTATGTATGCTCTTCCATTTTTCCTCTTTAGGGAACCCTTGGAATCAAAAGTGCCATTCCTATTGTAAAAATCTTAGTTAAAGGCTTAGAAAGAATGTCATCTAAATTACTCCCCAAAAACTCACAAAAGTATTGGGTGACCTTGACAATGACCCTAAATTCTTTCTATTTTATGCTTTCTTTATGTCATGTAAACTTGGCTTGTGAGGGGGACTTCATCATCATCCATGAGTTCTTTAGGGAAGTTTTGATCCAGGGTTTCACCTCTTGACATTGACTTCACTTAATCCTTCTGAGTTGCACATGGGACATATCTGCATTTGGACATCACACTACACTAAGTGAAGAACAAGATGTAGTGTTTGTAAAAAGGACTAGACCTTTTTAAAACTAGCCAATGTTGTGGTCACCCAATTTTTGTGCTTGTCTTTTGCATCATTTGACATGAAATTCATTGTGTAATTGATTCCCCTAAAAACATTCAAAATCTTACTAGTTTAGTCAACCCCACATTGCCATACCCTCTCTAAGATTTGGACGATTATACTTAGTGTATTTTGGTCATTTTTGCATGGTATGTTTTGAGACTAAAACTTTTTTGTTTGTTCATAATCCGTATTAAAACAATGTATTTGAGTTTAGGTTGGTAGTGTTATGATTCTCAAATCATGTCAAAACATTTTAAGCCTTTTTGAGTCTTTAAAACATAACATTAACCACATCATTTGAGCATGCTTACACCGTTAGGCTATTTAATTTGTTTCAAGACTTGTTTACCATTGTATAAAAAACCATTTGTTTCAAACCATGTCATGTATACCATTTAGACCTTGTTTATGTGCCATCATAATGTCCACTCTTGTCTATCTTGTTTAGTCAAATCGTAGTTTTCACAGTTGAGTTTTCAATTAGCCTTGTCAAGTTTGGATTCAATCATTGATTGATTTCTATTTAGGCCTTAATTCATGGGGATAATACATAGATATTTGTTTTTTGGGTTGCATAAATTTAGTTAATCGATTACCTAAATTTAAAAACTATTGATGGTTTGTTTGTTCAGTACATATCCTTATCATTGTTTGTGCCTTTATTTGTGAAAACACAGTCTTTCTTCAAAGAGCCTTTTGTTTTATGCCTTATGTGAACTAATCATGTTTATATTAGATTCTGTGTGCTAGGCCTATGTCAAAGTTGTTTCCAAACATGTTAAATTAAATCAAATCACATCATGCCTTTGTTTCAAGCCTAGATTTTGATACTATTTGGCCAAAAATCCTAGCAAATGCCTGTTTATTTTAACCTAGCTTTTAACTCGACATTTGGATAAAATACCTAGTAACTCAACATTTCCCTTTCCTAGTTTAGACCTTGTTTGAAACACTTTGACCTAGACCTTTGTCAGTTTTTATTTAGGTGCGTGACCTTTTATACGTATGACATTTGACATTAGACATTTGATGTTAGACTATTTTTTGATAAGTCTTATCACAAACCATTTTGGAGATACAACTCTATTTTCAAACCACATTGAAGATGCATCTCCACTTTCAACTAAGTTAGACCAAGTTTGAACCATTTATCATTTGGACATAGTTTTTTTTTGAAGTTTGTAGAATTCTAAGCCTTTTTGTTTTCAGAGATTTCATCATTTACGTAGATATGCCTAGCTACACTTATGGTGGAGTCATGTACAATCCAACTTATGATAGAATGTCTACATAAATTCCTAGTAGGAACCCCTATAGAGAAATATTTTCTAAGGATTTTATTATTCTCCCTACAGTACTCCATATGGAGAACACAGTCTAAATCCACAAAATCTAAATCAAGACATTGATTGGTATGAAGAGGTTTGTGAGGAGGACTTTGAAGACCCAAATATAGATAATGTTGTTTGGGATATGGATCCATACCCTCTTTACAATAATCAGTATGTGGAAGACAATAAAAAACTAGCTTATGAGCCAACTCATAACTACGATGATATGGTTTAGGAGGAAGACTTGGATGCTTTGGCTTATGTGAGTAATCAGGATTCACCACATCATACCATTTTTATTTCACAACCACAATATCATACCATTCCCATACCAAGACCTCATCTTTTGGTTTGTGTGAGCAATCAAGCTCCACAATGCCCCTTTATCATTCCAGGACCTAGTCCTCTTGTGCAGGAAATCAAGCGCCACAATGCCCTATCATTACCATTTCAAGACATCATCCTTTGGCTCATGCAAGTAATCATGCTCCCCAATACCCTACCATTATCCAACCATAAACCATTCCTCATCTAGTACCAATCACAACCAAACCTCAATCAATCCAATCATTCAAAGACTAAGTTGTGTTAAAAATTACTATTTTCCAACTCATTGCAAACCAAGGCAAAAATAACCAACTAATCCAAGATATTTTTGTTGAACCAACCATTTGTGATAAGTCAACTAGTGATGAATCACCTATTGATCTTATACTAATTGCTAATGAATCTCACACTAATGAGCCAGTATTTGTCGAGTCACTTCTTAATGATTATAACCACCTTTGGGAAAATCATTACCTCAACCATGTGACTATTTTTAAAGATCCTCCTATTGACAATCTAGTCTCTGAGGAGTTGTCTCTTGACCTTTTTTCCATCCTAGAGGAGTTCCACTTTGACAAACTAGTTTTTGTGGAGTCTATTATGCCATCATAGGCTGTTACTTGTCTAAAATCAAATATTCAACAAGACATCATTGTAATAAAATACCCATCAAATGAATAATCAAAGTTAGAGTCATCTTTTATTCTTGAACAAACATTGAATTTACCATTATAATCTAAATCAACGTTAATTTCAACATCAAATTTAGAGTCCCTTGAGTTAGAATTAGATTTAGAAGAAGAATATGTTCATGGTTGTTACAACATTGGTTATGCATGCCTTGCAGATCAATTTGAATACATTTGTGATCCTTCTACAATTTTTGAGGATGAGTACTTTAGCTTCAACATAAGTTATCCCAGTATCTTTTATAAGGATTTTGTAGCCTCTCTCAATTCCATTACTATTCCATAGGCCATTACCATTAATCGAAATAGCCATATCATTGACATTCCATCTCCCACAAGTGTTGATTGGGATTGATAGAATCACACTTTATTAAATTTGCATCCATGGAGACATAGCATTTGAAGAAGATAAAGAAGGCTAAGACCACATTCATAGATCAAAATAATACTCTCCTAATGAAACAGTTTTGGAGGTACTAGGGGACAATCAAATTCAAAACTCAACATCTTCTAGTAAAACTTTTTTAGAAGTGATAGAAGATAATCAAATTAAAAAATCAATAATCTTTAATGAAACATTATTGAAGGTGCTAAAAGACAATCAAGAAAACTTTATTGGTGAAAACTTCATTGAGGAGCCAATAACTGAGCACAAATTTTTTTCACTGCTTGATGCACACAAAATCAAAGATCAAATAAAAATAGCTTCTTATTTACAACCTAATCAGATGGTAGTTACTCTCAAGATCAAACAATAGAAAAATTTGGTGGTCCTATTGAGAGAACAAGTCTTCGGCTCTACCATAACCAAAGTTATGTTAAATCTATCATCAACAACATTACGTATCATTGAACATACTGAACTTCATTTGTTTTCCAACCATTCCACATTCCATTATCATCTACCTTTTTATTTCACAATCAAACTTACCATCCATTATTTATCCTTATTTAACATCCATAGTCTCACTTTCCTTTGTAGAGGCTACAAAGATATCTTGTCTTGATATTTGAAGGAATAAAAATCAACAACCTACAAAGATCATAACATTATTAGAATATAAATTTATAGGTAGTTATTGATAGAGAAATTATTCAGACAAGGTGTGGACTAGCAATTAACATGATCGAGTATTCTATTTATATCATTTTTTTATTAGGACATGCATCTCCTCATCAGTAAGAACAATAGAATCAAAAACCATATCCAAGCCAAAAACATGTACCATACCATTTCATGTACCATACCATTTCACATTTCCATGCCATTGCTATTGTTACATATCCATTTTCCATTATCTCATATTCCTATCATTCACCCCACCACTTGGGGGAAACCCTCCTACCATTTTAATCCAACTATCAAACCATCATTATCTTAAGCAACACCATACCATCCTATCTAGACTAAATCTTGTTTTTAGTCATCCTACTCAATCCTATTTTGATCTTAGTTATTTGGTTCTTCCTGAACCTTTAACAGGAGGATTCCAATCAAGTTTCAACAATTAATCAGATTCATGTTTAAATGACAGTCTATGAAAGTAGTGTGATAGTTGATCTGGCAAGATATCTTTTATCCTATCAAGTTTGTTTATGTGAGTCTAATGTTAATCACTTATGGGCAAATTATTGTATCACCAGTGTTGCTAATAATTATAACCACCTATGGGAAAATTAATATCATTGATCTATTCCATTATATCCTAACTATAATCACCTATGGGAAAACTAGGGGCAACACTTGTTTACCATGCATTGTCGTATCACCTTGCCATTATTATTTTCATTTGACTGGCCATTTGCTAGATTTGAGAACTTGTTAGGACCTATTTGGTTTTTCCTAACCTTTTGTGTGGATATAATTACCATGACTTGAGGTCATTTTAGGGCTATGTCGGTCATGCTCAATTCATGTTGAGGTCACCTTTGTCCCCCTTTCTATAAGCTCTCACCATTTTTTAAGCAACCTAAGCCAAACACTCTCACCATTTTGTGAGTAGGTATCTTGTCATTATCTAATGAGTTAAGATTCTTAAAAAATCCCAAAAACATTCATAATATTTCAAAATCCAAAAAACATTTATCCTTCCTAAGCTTGGTCAGTTATCCTTAATCATCCCTGATTAGAGCATGGTCATTGCTAGGATGCTTTCTTTTACTTTTATTTTTAGGCTTTCTATTTTTTTATTTATTTCAATTTGTTTGTTTATTTATTTTTTTTATTTTTTTATTTGTTTGTTTATTTGTCCATTTGTCTGTTTGTTTGCTTTTAGCACTATTGCCTTAACTCAGTCTATATGTGTTCATTAGGTGATTCTTTGCACACATTATTCTTGAGTCTATCCATATTCATACATCAACATTATAATCATGGTTTTTATCATTGGTACATTATTTTCAAGTGTTTATTAGATTGGGAGTTAGTCCTTATGTATATTTTAGCCAAGTCTTCATGGTGTTCTATCATGATGCCTGTCATCACATGCTACATCAAAAATCAACTTCAAGAAGGTCTACAATCAATGGATCCATCGAAGTTTCTCCTTGGCACCTTGGTAAATCTTTCCATCCCACCCTTGATCAAATTAACCCATTAGACATTCTAGTTGTATCATTACTAATAAGGACAAGCATCTCTTTATTAGCATGTATAACTAAATGATTTCAAATGATCAATCTTATTCCTCTATCCATCTCTTTCATCACTTTACATCAACTCATATTTAAGCTAAATTCCAGGTTATACCCTTGAGTTATGCTTGATAATCATCCCTAACTAGGGCACCATCAGTTTTATCCAATCTAAGTCCTCTTAATTATTATAACTACCTATGGGCAAATCATTATTTTGACTTTTATTCCTAATTATAACTACCATTGGGCAAATAAACATCTTTTTTACATCAATGCATGTAAGCATTTTATTATTTGAATTAATATCAACCACAAGTTAATTCTACCTTGCTTCTTATTTATTTTTGAGAGACTACCCATCAACAAATGTGATAGCCACTCCCTCGAGGGGGCATCATCATGGGTTTCCCAAAACCATTTGAGCTTTGTTTTTCAACCATCATCTTCATTTTGGCATACATGCCTTTTCTAATTATTTGAGAACACATTGTATTGCCTATGGTTTTCAACATCTTCCCAAATAGGGGTAAACTATAGACACCTAAAACTAGCCACTGATAACCTCTAATCAAGCTTTTGACCTATTTTTACTTAAAGTGCATAATTTGGCCTAAAAATACTAAATCACATTAAAAACTTTGAACATGACATATTCAAGTTCTGATTTTGGCTAGAGTATCATTTAAGAGGGTAATGTAATTTATGGGCCAACTAAGTTTGATCAGATCATTATGAATAAAAATGCTAATTTTGCACCTAGGTGCTCTGGATTGCTATTTCCTATCAAATCTCTTTCACAAGACACATGCCTTTGTTATTTGGTGTTGGAAACATCCTAAATAGAATAATGGATCCAATGCATCTGACATTTATTTCCAATTCCAATCCAGTCAAAATGTAGACTAATAATAAGGCATTCTGATCAATTTGAGTAATTTGTGCACAAAATGCTTAATCATGCTTAAGATCTAGCTAAACCAAATTAGAGCCTAATTAATAATTCTATGAAAACTTGTTGAATACTTATTTTTAGAAATGAATATTGAATATTTACATAATCAAGTGACCTCATTTCTTGAGAAGAAATCCCTAGGCTATAAATGGCATAAATATCAAGATTCATGCCTTCCATACCTCATCAATGCCCTTTATACCTCTTAATTTCTCCTCTATCCAAAATATTGAGGAGCCTATTTATGGATTTAATTACATAATTGGATTAATTATTAGCCACACATCTCAATCTTGAGATGGATGGTTCAAGTTGATTCTAGCCATTTTCCAAAATCTATAAATAGAGAGGCTGTGAACATCATTTTTAAGCTATTTTGGTGCAATGTTATTATGCTAAAATATATTCAACAAGCTTGGATAGTGAAAAATTATAATGCACAAATGATTCCAAAATCCATTGTAATTAATGTTATAATGCAAAAATATTGAGAGAAGCTTCACAGAAGCCAAGCCAAAGCCAAACATGGTGCCAAGAGTAGGTGGAGTATAGTCAAGCTCTATTGTAGCAGACTTTTTAAAGCATAAACTAAGAAATCCAATTGAAGAACACTCTTAGAACACCAAGGAAGGTAAGGAATATGTGTTTCTTGCATTTTAGTTGTGCTTTGTTCATTTGTTTTTCTTCACTAAACTACCCCTTTGAGATAGGCTTAAGGTGTTAGAATTTAGTGTGTTTTGTTTGATTTTGATTTCATTCACTAACACGATACCAATATCCCCATATTGAAATCCTATGTTCACATATATGATAACTCAAATATATAGATTGTGACTTACACACTAAAACGTAGACCTTTATGATACGTTAATACCATAAACAATAATTTAACTTTGATGCGTTGCTACTAGAAAACTAGAAGAAAGATCTTTAGATTACAAAAAATACAATGTGAACTAAGAAACTCATGATGTGAAAACATGAAATAATTCTTAAGTATAAAACTAAAACCAAATAGGTAGCACAACACTTCTACATGGTTATAGGAAGGGGGATAGCATAAAATATGTTCTAAGACTCAAAGTATGAGTGATGAACAAGATGACTTGAGTCCACCAAAGATGATAATATGATGATGAGTCTAAAAATGACCCTCAATTAAAAAATTAAAAAATTGAATCCAAGTTAAAATAAGTTTAATGTGTAAATGGAAAACCTAGTTTAACACATAAACCTTTAGAACTTAAAAAGGTTTAATTTTGAATGTGAATTATCAATGAAGGACTTAAGAAAATTTGGGAAATGATTTAGACTCAAACGGACAACATAACTACACCAATTAGACCAATGATGACATAATATTTATGATGATAAATTTGAACAAGGAAAAGATTCATTTTCACTTGGATAGCATAACAGATCCTTATTCAAAATATTTGGGGACAATGTGTTTTGATTTATGATGTTTATGTTGACAAGTAGTTTTGACCCAAAACAAGACCTAGTAATCTAAGATAAAGACAAATCAACTAACTAATCATCTTAAGTCATAAACTGACAAGGTATGACAAAGTGGGGTTAACTAAACTAATTAATATTTAAACATTTTAGATGGATCAATTGCATATGACTTTCACGTCTAATGTGCCAAAATAAGCTCATGTCATTTGAGTCTATGTCACTTGGCTTGTTACAAAAAAAGTCTTGCCCTTTTTTCAACCACTACATCCATCACTTGCTCCATATAATGCGATGTTCAACATCTTTATACATCTTGAGCTTAGCCCTAGCACTAGGAGGTGGTTTAACTACTCAAACCTTTGATCCCATTGGGGTGATCTCAATTTATATACCTCACTGTGAAGAGGGGTTAAAGATAGTGTCAGGAGATGAATTCTTAGGTCAAGGCTTTGATAAAGAACTCATGGGAGGCAATGAAGTCCCCCTCATAAGCCAAGATGCATGAAATAAATGACACCATAGAAAGACTTTATGGTCACTTCAAGATCACCCAATACTATTATGATTTTTTAAGAAGGGCTTTAAATAATGTTCTTTCTATGCCCTAGACTAGGCTCAAAGTGCGATGAGATGGTATTTTTTATCCCAAAAGTTCCCTAAAGGGGACATATGAGAGAACATACACAAATGTCTCTTTTTACTAAAACACATAATTAACAAGCAAGTTTAAAAGTAATTGAAGTGATGTTAATTTCATTGAACCAAATTGAAAGTGTTTGATTAGATTCATTACTAACCTATTGGCTTTAAGATGTGCAAATGGAAATAATTGAAAACCACCCAAAAAATAAGTTTTCACTTTTGATCTCAAAATTTCCTTGAAGAGGATGGATGGGAGAGCATATACGCACAAATCCTTATTTACTCAAACAAGTTTAGACTAAATAAATAATAAAAACAACTTGCAAAAACTACGAAGTGTATTTAATTTTATGGCACTAAACAAAATGTAGTGGTGTTATTTTAGCCCCTTGACTTAAAGTTGTAAACTTTGAAATAACAATCAAAACATTCAACACAAACATGAAAATTTTCCTCTTTAAATTCAAAGTGAAAATGCTTAATGTTTTTTATAATATCTAAAAAGAAGTGTGTAAGTACTGATTAAGCTTGTTTTATTAATTTTTAAAGTAAATCTTACAATAAAATGATGATCACTTCTTTTAGCTTTGAAGCATTTTTCTAAGTGAAATAAATAACTTTACAAATTGAGCTCTTGGATTGGGTTAGGTTACACAGTCAAGTCAAGTTGGCAATAACTTTATAAATCAGGATCTCAAGTTAGGTCAGGTTGGCAACCAAGTCTGATTGACAACTAAGTCAAGTTGGAAACTAAGTCAGGGTGGTAATCGAGTCAAGTTGATAGTCAAGTCAAGTTGGCAATCAAGTTGGGTTGGAAGTCAAGTCAGGTTAACAACTGAGTTAGGTTGGTAATAGCTTTGTAAATTGAACTCTTAGGTTAGGTTAGGTTACATACTCGAGTCAGATTGGTAGCTAAGTCAAGTTGGGAGTTGAGTCAGGTTGGGAGTTGAGTTGGGTTGGTAGTTAAGTCAGGTTGGCAGCTAAGTCAGGTCGACAATCGATTTACATAGTTGAGTCGGATTACACAGTCCCAAAAACAAAATCATGACTTACAAAAAAATAGATTTTTGCTCAAATCTTCACCTTCTTTGCTTCCACACTCTAAGATCCTACATGACAATAGTTAGTATGTTGCTTTTAGGTGCTATTTGATCAAATTCATGGGGTATGGTCCCACTAGGAGTGCCAAAATGTAGAGAGGATAACAAATAAAGTTAGTCAAACATTAGTCAATAAATCATGAAAAATGCAATAAAGACATAACAAAACTTAACCTATCTATTCATGTGGGGTTTGCTAATGACAATGAAAGAAATATGAAAGAAATAAACTTATACCTTCTCAAGTGAATCCACCATCTAAGAGCGGCTCATAAGCATGCTCTCCCCTTGATCAAGAGCTCATGTCTTTGTCAATAATGGTGGCCCAACTCCTCTAATGCCTCAAGAATTATTTGCATAATTGAGGCTCAAAGTAGATGAAACCTATAATCTAGCCTGTCAAATGAATCTTGCTAATGAAACATAATGATCAACACAAAGGCTTGTGAATATAATATAGCATTAAAATGTTACACAAATCAAGCTTAAAAATGATGTTCATGGCTCTTCTATTTATAAATTTTCAAAATGGTTCAAGATCAACCATGATCATCCATCTCAAGTTTGAGATGTGTGGCCATGGATTAATCTAATATTTGGAATTAAATCCATAAATATCCTCATAATGATTTAGGATAAAGAGACATTAAAGAGGTGTGGGAGACCCATAATATTAATATTTTATTCATTTATGGCTTATGGATGCCACCCCATAGATGATGTCACTAGGTGATGCAAATATTAAGAATCAATTTTTAATATTGAGATATTTGATAAGTTCTATGGAATTATTACTTAAGCTCTTAATTTGGATTAATTAGCTTAAACAAGGTTAATCAAGTGTAGTGCAATTCTTTGAAAATTGGCTCTCAATTAATCAAAATGTTCAAAAAGCTATATTACTAGGTCATAATTTGACTCGAAAAGAATTATGAGATGTTAGATGAGTTGGAATTGTATTCTCATTTAGGATGTTTCCAACAAAAAATAACAATGGTACATGATGTGTACTAACAAATTAGAATAAAAGAGTGATCCATAGCATAAAAAGTTGAAATCATTATTTGACTCGAAATAAATTGATCAAACTTAGGTATCTCATAAAATGCATTTCCCAATTTAGAGATACTTTGACCTAAATCGACACTTGTAAATGAAAAGTTTGAACCATTTAGGGTGTTTTAATGATTTTGACCTAAAATGTGCATTTGAGTGCAATTCGAGTAAGATAGATAATTTCAACAAAAATAGTGTTAGGAATTAGATGTCTACAACTCCAACACTAATAGCACTTATAATTATTTTAAAGTCTCTAGGATATTCCCAAATAACACCCCTAGGAATATTCTAATATTTATATGAAAAAACCTTAGGAAAAATTTATAATTATTAAATTCATATGCATTTAAAAATATTTGTTTAACTAAAAAAACATAGAATAACTAAAAAGTGGTGCCTATAGTCTCCTCCCTTGGCAGGTACTAATAAGGATGTATTTTTGTATAAGTGTTCCCCTCTACTCTACAGTTACCCTGCACCTTGATCTATCCTATCAATGATTTGGGGGCATCCTTTCCACGTGTCTTCAATGTTTCCTTATGTTTTGTCACTTTATTCTAATGTTTTTCCATGAATTAAGTAAAATTAACTCCTTTCCATTATATTGTGTCTTATGAATAAATAAGGATAGAGAATAAATAAATAGTTTATTTCATATTATCATGCGAAAAAAGATGACACTATTCTCATCAAATTATCAATGATTTTAAGTATTGTGTTACCACTTGGTTTGCATCACACTAGCATTTCATTGGTTTGCATGACTTTATTTTGACTCAAAAAGTAGAATTAATTACCAATTTAGTCTTCTTGTGGACTATAAAGGTGTGCAATGAATTTAAAATAAGACTCGTATGTTTACATTTATTTTAGATGTTACCAAGGTGTATATTCGTTCATGATAGATTTTAAGGCCAATTGAATCCTCCGTTGAATAATAATTATTTTAATTATTTTATAAAATTGACATCATTTGTTATTGGTTATTATAATTAATAAATAGAATATTCCATAATAACACAGAGAGGAATATACTTTAATTTTTGGTTTTTAGGCTTTAGGATTTCTAAACTAACATATTTTGTCAAAAAAAAAAAAAAAACTAAAACATACAAATTATTTGTTTAAATAATTCCATTAATTCCATGTCTTAACTAATGTCTTATAAAATTAGTTATTTTATTCATTTAACTTTAAAATTCTACGATGATCTTGTTATTTACATGTCCATTGTGCATTATTATTTCCATCTTTATTAATAAGCATTGTGTATAGTCCCAAATTCACAAAAATTAATCCCTTGTTATGGGATAAAATAATGGAAATATAATTTTATTTTATTTTGGTCAATAACATGCAATCTTTGGAGCTGAACCCATTTACTATTAGAATTTCTAGTCGTGCCCTTATTATAGTCTTATTTCCAACGAGGCAAAATATTCAAATAATCTTGTAAGAAATTGCATGCTTTGTTGACAAGATAAAATCATTGATCTGAACTTGATATGCAAATAGGAATGAATAGGGGAGAATAACTTAATTGTGTTGTTTGAAATTCAATAGTATGTCTAAGCTTGACAGGTAATTTATTGATATTTTCTAGATGAATAATGAGTAAGATTTGACTTATATTTATACTAGCTTTTTTGAAATGATCCTCATGTAAGGGTTAATGACATTCTTAGGCCAACCCATACACATTGAAAGATTCAAAATTTTGAGTGTTTATAGAGTAAAGACACTTTTGTTAGAGCAGGGACAATAGTGTCGATGCTATTGCCCTATTCTGAACACAATTATCGAGGATGGAGGAAAGCTATTGAGATTTTTTAATTGACAGGGGTGGAGGGGGAGTCTTTAGATATGTAGCAAAGCTTTTGTTGGGTTAGTTCGTTGGTTCTTTCTAATACATGGTGGTGATCTTAATGGTATTTTGATGCCTTCGTCACTTGGGGGTGACATTATGGTACCTTTGGCTCACTAGAAGAATGGGTGACCTATGTTTTAGATCTTCTTATCTAAAAGCATTCTTCTTGGGTTGCTCTTCCTCCCAAGGATGATTGACCAACACTTCCTTTCACTAATATTTCCTATGTATTTTTCATGCTTGGTTTAATATTTTTATATGTTATTTTGGTACTCTTGTTGTATATTTGTGTTTTGTCAATATTGCTTTTAACACTAATTTTGTCTTATTTTTTTTTCTTAGGATGCACTTTAAGTTATGAATATAACACACATATATTTTATTGTAACCATCTATGTACTCTACCTTAAGTTTTTTAATTAATTGATATATCAAAGAGTTTTAATGAAAATATAAAATTATGTACATAAATTTTGTTTATTATTTTTTGAATCTCGTCAATACAATGCTTAGCTTGAGATATTAATCAAGTTGCTCTATTGGCCAATCAAAAATCAATAAAATCATATTTTCTTATTTTCAATTGATAAATAATATTTATTTAAATTATACTTAAAATAATTTTAAAAAACAATCTATTTCTTTTATGTATGCAAGCTAATAACTAGAACTTTAAAATATAGTGATACTACTTTTAAAAAAAGTTAAGAGTTTATATTGAGCTTGATATATAACATATATTATGATAGTAAAAATTGATATTACTGAATAGTAGTTTATTATTTTTAAATTTTAAATTCTTAAATGTTCAACAAAAATACTAAGTAATATCATATGTTGTAAGCTATCTTCCAAAATAAAAAGAAGGTCCAGAAAATTGTGGACCTTAAAAAGAAGGTTCCTTTTCTTTTCACCTTTTTTTGTTACCAGTTAACAGTCATTATGGTTTCGCGGAGCTTGTATATAGTCAATTTAGCATTGGTATATAGCCAAGGCAGGAGACTATATTTACTATTAGCATTAGTAATTTTCACATTTTTATATTTAGTTAATATGCGTTTTTTTCGATGGACTTCTTATTTTCATGCCCGGTGGGTCGTGTTATTTCAAAATCTCAACTTTACACAAATTTAATTCTGGAAGAAAATAATGGTAATACAGATTTATTATTTCAGTGATGAAAAATATTCATTCTTTGGGGCTGAACCCATCTGCCGTCGGAATTTTTGGTCATGCCCTTATTATAGTCTTGTTTCCAGCAAGGCGGAATATGCAAATGATCTTGTAAGAAATCGCAGGCTTTGTTGACAAGAGCAGGATCGCGGCCATTTGCCAGATAAAAGCGCTCCTCTGAACCGTGGTATCCATCCAAGAGATGAAGATACGCTTCCAAATTGTGAAAGCAAGCTGGGTCGTTTGTGGGTCTGAGGAAGGGAGATTTGGTGTGGTCGAGCTCCAGCTCCACTCCTGCGTGGCTGTAGCTCCATGGCAATTTATCTATCCATTCCCTCACAAATCTAAAATGTTCGTTGAAAAAGATTCCCGGAACCTTTGGAACTCCGTCGTGGGTATTCACAACCCGAAGGATTTTCACACCCAATTCCTCCATTCGCTCCTTGAAAGCGGAGTTACCAACTCTAGGACCCGCGAAAGAAAACACAGTAATGGGAACTCCACTGTTAATTCCCATCTCCGCAATGTCATACGCGCTCAGCATTGCGAGTGCGCTCCCCAGACTATGCCCTGTGATTGTGATGCTCAGCTTTTCTCCCTTGTATTTTTCTAACAATCTCTTTACTTCCGCGTGTATTTGCTCCTGCGCGCTGGATTTGGCGAAGCGGCATTCTTTCTCGCGGGCGGTGTAGAGATTGAGAAACCCCGATTCCACTTTGACGCGAGGATCCGGATGATCAGAATCGAAACCAGCGGGCTTGAGGAAATCCATGAGGTCTGCGAGCCATTCGAGACAAGTGACGGTGCCTCTCCACGCTATCACGATGTCACGCCGCCCCAATCTCTTAATCTCTTGTTCGTCCTCCGCCACTGCCACGAAACCCATCCAGTTGGCATGGTTGCTCCATATTTTATCCCCTGCTCGGGACTTTTTGAAGAAATTGGGGAGATTGATGTTGGATGTGGCGTAGAGATATTTTGTGATCTGGTAGGCAGTGTGGGATTGGGAAAGGGCGAGATCGTGCAGCATAGTAGTGCGATTATACTTGCAGCTGCCGCAGTATTTGGAGTGAGGGTCGAAATCAAAGGCGTCGTAGCATGCCTGGGCAAACTCTCCGTATTTGATGAGCTCGCAGCGGAGGAGAGGGTCCATGGGGTCCAGCATGCCCTCCCAGTTATTCCAACCCTGCACCTCTTTCCACACATCGTTCAGCTTCTTTGTGGACTTGGAATTCATCCCGTCCTTGTGGTGATGGTTTTGTCTGTGTTCCTCCTCCATTGTAGTCAACATGGTAGGGAGTGATTGTGCTGTGGCTGATGCTAGTGCTACTCTCTGATTCTGTTTCTGTTTATTGGGCTTCATTCTCAGCGGCGGCCCCCGTAACATATTATTGCTATTGCTATTGCTATTGCTGCTGCAGGAGTGGGAGTGACTCAAAACTCCAGGATTAATCGTCCTACTCATCATCATCTTAGCTCTGAGGGTTTTAATGGGAAGGCTTTCCAGAGAAGAGGAGGAATGGAGAACCCAAAAAGTACAATTAATGGAGAGAGGATCGATGCTGCTTTATACACCATGATCATCTGTCGGCGTAAAATGTTCCAATTGCTTAGATTAGTCAAATGATTCCCGTAAACAGGTAGAGGTAAACTAAAGTATGAGGAAAGGAATGTAAAACGTGGTGGGTATCTGAGTCACATTCACGTTGGAATTACGATGGATGGCCAAACTTCTTTCCGACTCCTTTCGTGGAATTATAGAGGAAGAATCGCAATTTTGTCGGTTCCAATATTGGTGGTCAAATAAGGATATAAGGGATGTCCATGCTTCAACATCCCCCAATCATTCACGAGTTTGGTCCGTTCATGATCAAGCGATTGATGAGCTTTCTTTGCATAGTGATTTGAGTGAATGCAAGTCCGAAGCTACCAAAGTGGTGAAGAGTGAATCAGTGTGAAGCAAGCCTGTGTCAGTTCCAAGTTTATGTGAACCGTTGACTCAAGCTGGTGTCAGTCCGTGAGGTGGACCGTTGGCACGATCCGTGCTAGTCTTGTGCAGGTGTTTGTGAGCAGTTTTGTGGTCTCAGATTTCGTGAAGCAAGGGCTAGGTTGTCCTGCGCTGAGAGTGATCAGACCCCGGGAGGGAATTGTTCATTGTAATCATACGAGTGGTTCCGAGCATTATCGACTAAGCCCGACTCGGTGGTTGTTGTGTATTGCGGCCAATTGGCCCCGATTATTGTACATTGGACCGGATTGTCCTGACATGTGAATAAAATACACGTTACTCCCAGTCTCTTACATTGTGTGAATGTCCATGCGTGTGTTGGGCCGATTTCCCGATCTTTGCAAGTGTGTGTTTGTTTTCCGCTGCTAATCATTTATTTATGCAAGTTGTTGTCCACTGTGTTTGTGGTATGCTTGTGCAAGTAAACACTGAAGGCGTAGTCCATAGTCCTTGTGAATCCTGTCGCAGAGAGGGAATCTCGATAGGTCAAGCAGTGCCGCATTGGGTTTCTGGCTTTGCTTAGTTGGCCCCGTGATAGTTGGTATCAGAGCACATGGTTTGTGTTTTGTAGGATTGTGTTTCCCTGGAGTCAAACAGTCTTGTGTCCCTTCCCCTGTCGAGTCAGTCCAATTTGTGTCTGGTGTAACTGATTCCGTATGGCAGGAGATTTGTCCAAGAAGATGATGCTTAGAGAAGCGGCCAACAGGGGCTCTGAGCATAATTAGGGCAAAGGTGAAGGTGCAAGTGGTGGCAGTCGCCACGTTGGTAAGTCGATAGTGCCTGCAGTGGGTGAAGGCCTTGTTGAGCAAGTTGAGGCCCAGTTCCAGCTGAGAAGGAACCGTTTGGGTATGAGATTTGACGAGCTCGAGGAGAAGGTGACTACCTTGGAGCAGTTGGTGTCTACCTTGGTGCAAAAGGGGACTACGTCGAATCACACTATCGTGGAACTTACTGGTAAGTTGGAGAAGAGCTAGATGTTCCAAGTGAAGTTGTAGGATGAAGTGACTTTAGTCCGAACAACGTTGTCGGGTTTGGTGAAAGCATCAGGGTCTGGTTCTTCTTCAGCTATGAGACATCCCAAGTTGAAGGAACCAGAATGTTATGACGGTGATAGGAATGATCGTATTCTAGATAGTTTCTTCTGGAGCATGGGGGAGTACCTGGCAGGTTTAGGAGGGCTGCCATGCGCACAGGAAGTGCGAGTTGCAGCAAGGTACCTTACGGTTGTTGTGAAGGTTTGGTATAGAAACTTGGCTAATGGCATTGCATCAAGGAGTTCGGCGAGAAGTTTGGACTCTTGGGAGGATCTGAAGGCAGCCCTTGAGGCTCAGTTTCGACCTGGGAATGCAGCATGGATGGCAAGGATCAGGTTGAGTCACTTGAAGCAAGTGGGGGAGATGGGTGAGTATATCCATACTTTCCAAAGCCTTTTGTTGGAGGCCACCAACATGTCGGAGGCAGATAAATTGTTTCAGTTCACTCAAGGTCTTCAGCGATGGGCTCAAGAGGAGCTCCGTCACCATGAAGTGTCCGATTTTAGCGAAGCGATTGCTGTGGCAGACCGTCTCTTAGATTATAGAGAGGTTATTCATCCAGAAACACCTGGGGCCCTTGCGCACCCAGCTGGGATGGCATTGGTAAGGGGTGGAGTAAGTCTTCGGGGAAGCCAGGGGGTGACCAGGGAAGGAAGCTTACTCTGGTGCCGTTAGAGGGATCTTGTAAGTCTTGGAGCACTTCCACGAGTGGCGAGATGAAGTCACAGGGTGGGCGATCAATGGGGAAGTAGTCCCGTTTGAGGTGTTGGACGTGTGGTGGGGATCACTACAAGCGAGATTGTTCGAATCGGTAAAGTTGGTGTTTGAGTTCAGAAGGGGTGGTCCAGATGAACTGGTGTGAGCAGACAGGAAGTGTGCTCACGGGAGCTCAATGCTGAAGGAAAGCTTGAGTTCGGAGATGGCAGTGGTGTAATGTGCTGGGTTGATTATTGTGGATAGTGGGCTCGCGGACTCGAGCGTTCTACAGTTCGAAGTCAATCAGTGTAGCCATGTAAACTTGGCCTCCAGTCCTTCGAGGGTTCGAGTAGGCTTGGAGCAGTTACAAGCCATCTGTGTTGTGCTGAGGCAGGGTTTTACCCAAGGTTGGGTAAGGTGATAGTTTTCCTACATCTCAGTGTTCTTTTGTGCCCGATCCGTTGCAGACGTGCAGGGTGAAGATTGTGCAGAGGAATGGGATTGGGAAGATGAAAGTGGTGTTGGGTCGAGTACGCAAAAGAGTGCAAAAATTGGCGAGGAGTCAGTGGATTTTGCATTGCTTGGTGGCAGTTGGGATGGCGAAGGGCAGCGTGTTCCTTTTTCTCATTGAAGTGGAGTGTTTTCTTCACAGCCATGGCGTATACCCAAGGAAGCATCACTTTGTTGTGTCACAGTGGGAAGATAATTGGTCATGTTGCATCACGTTGGTTCTAGAGGAGAGTTCGTGGAAGAATTCCGTTCCTACAGATGGGCCTGGGTTGTTTGACCTGAAGAGTTGTCTTTTACCTGTTATACTCTGGGTTGAGAGTTTTAGTACTGTTGGAGGAAAGTTCGATGGGATCACTTAGGCTGCTGGAGTTACAGAGTCTTGAAGAGGTGGGTCATCAGGAGCCATTTTCCTCCACCTCAGTATTTTGGGGGTTAGCAAGATTCGGATTGGTCTTGCGAAGCTGCATCCGTATGGTGTAGCTTGTGTAGACAAGTTGTGTCTACGTGCGGATGCTGTCGAAGATTCAGTTGGTTTCTCAGTGGTGTAGTCAGTCAGGTTCCTGAACAAGATGTTGGGGTGCAGATAGTGGGCTACTTGGCAGTTGAAGCAGAGGGTGTTCCTAGCAGAGTTGGGATGGTGTTTTCCAGTGGGTTGGGAGCAGTTTGAAGCCCTCAAAGTAAGGTCAGGGAGTTGACCTTGTTCTCTTAACTCAATATGGAGCCTGAATAGGAGATGTGTTCTCTTGGTCCGTGGGTTTGAAAAGGAGGCGTCAATCTCTTAACTCTGGGAAGGAGCCTGAAGTAGGGATAGAGTTTCTCTTGGTTCTTGGGTTTGGAAGGAGATTGTGTGATGCTCTTGTTTGGAGTGTCCGCTGTTTGGTGGGGAAAGTTCGATGGGGTCACTTGGGCTGCTGGGGTTGCAGAGTCCTGAAGAGGTGGATCATCAGGAGCCGTTTTCCTTCCACCCCAGTGTTTGGGGTTTGGCAAGATCCGGATTGATCTTGCTAAGTTGCATCAGTATGGTGTAACTTGTGTAGACAAGCTTTGTCTACGTGCCGAAGTTGCCAGAGATTCAGCTGGAGTCTCCGTTTTGTAGCCAGTCCGTTTTCCTGCACAGTTCGTTGGGGAGAAGACCGTGGGTTACTTGGCAGTCTGAAGCGGAGGGAGGGAGTTCTAGTGGAGTTGGAATGGAGTTTTCAGCAAGCTAGAGCAGTTCAACCCTCGTGAAGGTCAGGCACTTGGCCTTGGTCTCTTAACTCTGGAAAGAGCCTGCAGAAGGGATGCGTTTTTCTCTTGGTTCTTGGGTTTGAAGAAGAGGCCGGAGTCTCTTAACTCTGGAAGGAGCCTGCCGAAGGGATGTGTATTCTCTTGGTTCTTGGGTTTGAAGAAGAGGCAGTAATCCCTTGACTTGGAAGAGCTTGGTAAGGAGATGTGTTTCTCTTAGCTTGGGGTCTGGAATGGGGTTGGTTTGAATCGCTTGACTCTGGAAGAGCTTGAACAGGGGATGGTATTCTCTTAGCTTTGGGTCTGAAAAGGTGGTTGGTTCGTATCTCTTGACTCTGAAGAGAGCTTGGAAAGAGTGTGGTGAACTCTTGGCTTTGGGTTTGCAAAGGAGGTGTTTTGGTCTCTTGACTCTGAAGGGAGCCTGAAGAAGTGCGTAGTGAACTCTTGGCTTTGGGTCTGAAGAAGGGACGTGGTGATCTCTTGATCCTGGAATTCTGGAAAGAGCCTGGTAAGGGGAAGTGTTGTTCTCTTGGCTTGGAATGGGTCTAAAGAAGAGATGGGGTAATCCTTGGCTCTGGATTGAGCCTGGTTTGAAGTTGGTCATCCTTATGGGTTTCCTGCCAGTGAAGTTGTGCCGGTGTTGGGGACGTCGCCGATTTTAAGTGGGGGAGATTATAAGGGATGCCAATGCTTCAACATCCCCCAATCATTCACGTGTTTGGTCCGTCCATGATCAAGCGATTGATGAGCTTTCTTTGCATAGTGATTTGAGTGAATGCAAGTCCGAAGCTACCAAAGTGGTGAAGAGCAAATCAGTGTGAAGCAAGCCTGTGTCAGTTCCAAGTTTATGTGAACTGTTGACTCAGTTGGTGTCAGTTCCTGTTAAGTGAACCGTGGGCACGATCCGTGCTAGTCTTGTGCGGGTGTTTGTGAGCAGTTCTGTGGTCTTAGATTTCGTGAAGCAAGGGCTAGGTTGGCCTGGGTTGAGAGTGATCAGACCCCGGGAGGGAATTGTTCATTGTAATCATACGAGTGGTTCCGAGCATTATCGGCTGAGCCTGACTCGGTGGTTGTTGTGTATGCGGCCAGTTGGCCCCGATTATTGTACATTGGACCGGATTGTCCTGAGATGTGAATAAAATACACGTTACTCCCATTTGCTTGCATTGTGTGAATGTCCATGTGCGTTGGGCCGATTTCCCGATCTTTGCAAGCGTGTGTTTGTTTTCCGCTGCTAATCCTTTATTTATGCAAGTTGGTGCCGCACTGGGTTTCTGGCTTTGTTTAGCTGGCCCCGTGACAAAGGACATATGAGTGCCACACCAAAGTTTGTTTGGTGCAACTTTGAAAATAAAGGCATAAGTCGTACTTTGTTCAGCTATGACTCTCTCAAAACCCAAAGAGCGGACCCAATTGGATGCTTTTTGAATGCTTATGCGATTTGCTGGAGAAGGGAAAGTCCACCACTTAAAAGACTCCCCACATGGAAATATGGGAAAGGCTGAGCTCGCATTAAAATTTAAATGTCATTGGGTTATCTCCCCTAACTTTCGCACATGAGATGGAAGATTTCAGCACAATTGAAGCGGGGAAGGTCACCCAACATTTGATAGATTTTTATTTGGTGTTGAATTTTAAAAAATTTCACATGGTATGATGTTATAGGGTGTAAGTCATTACTTGTCAGAATCATAGGTAGTGGAGGACAATGCAGTACTATCACAGGGCTAGTTCGATAGAGCTAGAAACCATGCGACACCACTTACTCTCTCTTGAATTGCTCTTTGCAAATGGAACTCTATCAAAACTATAGAGTACGCCTATAGTGTTTACCTACACAAGAACACACACAACACATAATGTTATGCTTTTGTATTTTAAAGGATTAGATGCAGAGGCTTATAAACATTACACTTGCAATGAAACAAAAAACTACTCTAACTCAAGAGTTTGCATCCACACAGTGCAAGAAAATTTGGAAGAATGTCTATTTTATTAACTCTCTTTAGGACAAACTAGTCCAAAGTATAATAAGATATGCACATGGCCAAATACACAACAACCACTGAGTTGGGCACAACTGACAATGTTCGATGACTACTCAAATGGATACAATAGAAAATCCCCTCCCAAGCTTTGATTACTCTCTACAAGGAAACAACCTGGCTTCATGAAACCTAGATCAACAAAATTGTCCACCACACACCTATACATTGCAGTACAAGTAGGTGCCCACTGCCCACCACAACTTGGGTCAGAACACATGGTGACTTCGCTTTTCCAACACTTTGTCAGTTCAGACTTACATTCACTCAAATCACTACACAAAGAAAGACTAACTGAATTCATTGATAGCATGTGAACATAAAATAGGGATGTCAAAGTCGTACATCCCTTATACTAGAGATGTGATAGGGTTGCTTGGAATTTGGGCATGTTACAGGTCAGTGCAAGCTACACATAAGCTTGCTGGGAAAGTCACTTCATATAGTGCACAAAGGGCTTCGAGCACACTTTCACCTTCATGTGTGTACCCTAACTATCACCATACATCCAAACTATGTTCATATGTGGGCATTTTTATTTGTTTTTAAAAATGATCACCACACTTTCTTCTCTCCTTTCCATGTCTATTTCATTATCATTTGTCATCTTTTATGTTTACTTTTTTTTTTTTTTTAAATTTTTTGGGTTGACCAAGAATCTAATACTTTAAGCTTCCACAATCCATTAGGTCCTTAGATAAATGGATTACGACTATCAATTACCCCGAAGGTACAAGGGACGTCAAAACAAAACCTAGAAATGACTACAAACCTTGGTGATGACTATTAACAATGGCGGAAGCTTTAAGTTACAAACCCTGCAAAGTCCCCAAAGCAGTAAGGAAATGAATGAAGAACATTTTTGCATGTAGTAAAAATATCATAAAAGCCACCCTCCTAAAAAATTAGCCCCCAAAATTATGGCTGGCCAAGATGCAAATCTCCAAAACCGTGAGCCAAATCTTGGGAAAGTGCATTGCTTATGCAGAGATTATTTTGTAGGAAACAAAACCCTTGATTATGAAGTCATTTATGGTTAAACATTTTTGGATTCTTTTTATATGTCTATCTCCACTTCAAACTAGATGTGCCACTAGCCCATAGTTCACACCCATACAACATCACCAACGTGACAAGTAACCCAAATAAAACCCTAGTGATCTTCTAGTGAGAAAAGAGTAATAAAATATCAAACTCATACCCAAAGCTAAGTGAGGTGATCTATAGACATGGGAATGCACTCGAACAAGGTGCATCTTGTTAGAGATCTAAACTTCATAAGTATTGTATGCAATGTGCACCATTGCCTATATATAATGTTAGGCCATTTGTTAATAGTTAAAACCCTATTTTATGATACCAAGTACGTGTCATGGCATTGAAATGAAAATCTCAAGGAAGTGGAGAATGGGAAAAAGCAAAAAGAGACGAATGCTTATAGAAAGACGATTGACCAGTAAAATGCTTGGAGAAGATGGGGAGTGCATCTTTATATAGTATTTACTCCAACCTTTGTCATTTTATACGGGCCTTTTGTCTACCATGGCATTCACATTTTATCACCAATGATTCCCCCTTATGCACCCAAGTGGCATGCACTTTTCAAAAGATTTGGTACTCACTTTAACCATAATGAAAGCAATAAGATAGAATCCATAACCTCAATGTATTGCCACCACATCAATGACATTGCATTACTAATTCAATCTGCACATCGGATGTGGAGTCCTTCCATAATCAAATAGAAAATAGTCAATAAAAGATGCCACCACCTTGCAAGCTACAAACCACTTTGTAATGGCTACATGTCATGTAAATCCAATAACTACCTTGAAGTTGGGGCATGCGTATGATATGGGCCCTATGGTGTATGATTTCATCTAAAATACCCTATCATTGCCCTTCATAATCATTGTCTAGCTCACTTTGAAATATTTTACCACTTGTAATTTTTATATGGCCTTGCCCTTTATTCCATGTGTATGTGTATGGTGTTTTTGTATGGTCTTAAACCTGATGTAATTTCTCTAGGTGTCAATAGATTGATAGCATAGAAAAACACAAGCTAGAATATAGACTTTGGAACCTCAATGTCTTGTCTCCACATTAGCGATATTAAAATTCTAATTTGAGTCATACATGGGACATGCAACCTTCTCACAATCAAATTAGCCTCATGTCATCCTTACCAACCCTTGATAATAACAAACATACAATCAAAGAACCTGGGCCCTATAAGCTATGTACCCCTTTGCAATGGGTCCAACTACTCATCTGAACCCTGTTATCCATCCAAGAGATCAATATACACTTTAAAATTATGAAAGCATGATGGATCATTTTTGGGTCTGAGGAAGGGAGATTTGGTGTCGTCGAGCTCCAGCTCCACTTCTGTATGGCTGTAGCTCAATGGAAATTTATCTATCCATTCCCTCACAAATCTAAAATGTTCATTGAAAATGATTCCTAGGACCTTTGGAACTCCATTGTGGGTATTCACAAACCAAAGGATTTTCACATTCAATTCCTCCAATCAGTCTTTGCAATAAGTTTTATGGACTTTTTATAAGTCTAGTGAATTTTTGATGCTCCTTTTATTATAGTAGTATTGGCTTTTTGAATGGGTGTTTTATACAATTGACCAAATGTTTAGTATAATTCTTTGGTTGAAATCCATTATCATTATCTCTAACCTTAAAAATTGTATTATTTGAAAATTTTATGACCTTGGATGTTGAAATATTTAACCCCTACTTAAGCATACTATTATCTAAATTATTAACTTCAAGTTTTCTAATAACACGATAAAGTTTGTTGAAAGAGTCATAAGTGTTAAATATTTCTTTACCACGGTGTTTCGGCTTTGTTGATACTTTCTTGCTAGATTATAATACTATATTTCTTAAGATAAGTAGTCACATATCCATTTCAAATAATTTCAAAGTATTGTACATAGGTAGTGAGAAATATAGAAAAACAATATCAAATAAGTGCCTTCTCCCTTAATCATTTCTATATTTAGTAAGTGCAATCAATCTTTGTTAAGAAATTAAAATTTGTATGTGGAATCTTGTATTTTATGCAATCCAGGTTTTAATAGTATTTTCCTATTTATATCTCCTAAATAAAAACAAGTTAAAACATTTTATCAAACCCAATCATTTTATCGAGTATATAAAATCCTATTAAGAAAATCTGATGCATCTCAAGCTATTAAGAAAATGAGAATTAAAGAAGTAGAAGATGATGAGACAATGGAATACACCATGTAATATTATAACCATTGTGTTTAAGTTATGAGAATGAACTAATGTGATCTGTGTTGGTTATTAGTAAATAGTTTTGTAGCTGGGTTTGGGTATGAGAAATCACTATTTCATCAAAATTTTGCCTACCTTCTTTCATGTTGTGCACATTTTATGGAGAGGTCAATAGGTGATTTCCTACTTGTGTGTTGTGCACATTTAAGGCTTTCCTACTTTCCTACCATGTTATCATGATGTCCAGCATTCAAATCCAACCCTACATGGTTGGAATCAATCATCAATACATTGGGAAGAAATGGTTGCAAGGCTCTCACTTCTACCTAACTTCCTTCCACATTTATGATGTAAAGCTATTTGGCATTTAATTAGATAGGAAAACTACAAATGAATTTGTTGTTTGGCACTTGATTAGACATGAAAACAACCCTCCAAAACTGGTGAGCATATTTTGGGTTTTTGTCTCATGTGAGACAAATCTAAGGAGTTTGCACCCCAATAGAAACAACTATGGCATAATGAGTAGTGACATTTGATGTCCATCTTCGGTATTTTA
>JARHVA010002309.1:1062500-1115000 GCA_037957365.1 Torreya grandis | reverse complement strand
ATATTGGCTTCTTGAATGGTTGTTTTATATAATTGACCACATGCTTAGTATCATTATTTGGTTGAAATCCATTATCATTATCTCTAACCTTAAAGCTTGTATTATTTGAAAATTTTATGACCTTGGATGTCAAAATATTTGACCCCTACTTAAGCATACTTCTATCTAAATTATTGACTTCAAGGTTTTTAACAACATGACAAAGTTTGATGAAAGAGTGATAAGTGTTAAATATTAATTTACCACAGGTTTCTGGGATTTGTTGACATTATCATGGTAGATTGTAATACTCTATTTCCTAAGCTAATTATCCATATATCCATTTCAAATTATTTCAATGTATTGTAGATAGGTATTGAGAAACATATAACACAATATCAAATAAGTGCCTTCTCCCTTAATCATTTATATATCTAACAAGTGTTATCAATATTTGATAAGTAATTAAAATTCATATGTGGAATGTCATATTTTATGCAATCTAGATTTCAATAGTTTTATCCTATTTATATCTCTTAAAAAAATAAGTTAAACATTCTATTGAACCCAATCATTTTTGTTAGTGCATAAAACCCTAGGTATTTATCCTTTAGGGTTTCATTCTTTCTTCTCAGGATTTAAAATTTCTCCTACATTACGGTCTGGATCCACTTTTTATTTTTATTTATTTTCACATAATCATATTCAAAAATATAATTGGTGTAGATGTTAATAAGGTAAATGATTATACCAATTTCCATGAGCGATTCAATGATATAGATAAAAAAATAATTAACTTAATATTTTAGAAATAATCCACACATGATTGATGCATTAATACATGTAACAAGAGATGAAATGGAAAATATTTCTAAGGAACCTACATTTGAAGAATAAAATGCTAAAGTATTCAATCATATTGATTTAAATTTTAGAGGCATAAATAATACAATAGTAATTCAAACCACTATTCCTAATTTTACTTTTCATATATATACACCTATGGCTACATGTGTGATGCCACCCATGGTATGGGGAAACACAAATTATTCCTCATATATTTATTGTTATTCCTTTGCAAAATAATTTTGTGCTTTATAGGGTTGTTTCCTATGTGACATCATCTATTTCTACATAATCTTCTATGCTTGTTACTCAAATTCTGGTGCAAACTATCCTTGATATTCAAGTTAAAGTCTTACAATGGAAACAAGATTCCTCTAGAGTGGCCCATTTGACTGATTCTCAAGCATTATTACACAAAATTTTGGCCCCAAATATTTATTATTTTCCTTTACCTACAATATTTGTTTCACCTAAGCATACACTATGTGATGGTAAAGGTAATCTAGAACAACATCTTAGAGCCTTTCACAGTACATGTTTTAACTATGATTTTGATGATAATTTAGCCAAGTTGTTTCAAAGGAGTCTTAAAGACTACACTTTGTGGTGTCTTTATGACCCCATTTTTTGATCAATTCATGCTTTCAACCCATTGGATGATTAGTTATTAACTCATTTTTATATCAACATTAGTGAGAAGTTGTCTTATGATTTTATGGAATATTTATTTTTTATTTGACTGATTGTAGTGGATTCTTAAATCTACCAATGTTTTCAAGTGAATAATTGATCCATCCAATTTAATATGGTTGTTTTCAATGAGATCTTGTATTTTATGTTTTAAATTTATGCATCTAATTGTAAAATTTTATGTAATCATATGATTATCATAAAAGGTATTTTCATAAAAATACTTGGGCAATTGTCTTGAATTGTTAAATTTCTAGATGAAGTTAATGTGATCCTACTACATTTAATTTATATTTTCAATAATTTTTATGGAATTTTGCTAAGTCTAGGGAATTTCCTATGCTCCTTTTGTTAAAGTAATATGGGCTTATTTAATGGTTGTTTTATAGAATTGACCACATGATTAGTATCATTATTTGGTTGAAATCCATTATCATTATATCTAGCCTTAAATCTTGTATTATTTGTAAATTTAACTCGGATGTCAAAATATTTGAGCCATACTTCAACATACTACTATCTAAATTATTCGCTTCAAATTTTATAACAACACAATAAAGTTCATTGAAAGAGTGATACATGTGAAATATTACTTTAATGTCCTTGATAATTGAAAGTAAATTATTGGCAAAGATAATTTGAAGATCACAATTTGGTGGTTCATAAAGACCATCTTAGTAACCATAGTCTCTAATTAAAATTAATACTCACTAATAATTTCATTTGGTCCTTGTTTGAATTGATCTAATTGTGTAATTGTGACCTTAATTTTAAATATTATTTGAAAATGGGTTAAAAAATCATCAACTAAGGTTTTAATTTATTTTAATGATAATCACATTGTAAATTATAATACCAATCAAATGCATAATTCTTCAAACTTCTTGTAAATAACTTACTTAATAATTTGTCCTTATGAAAATATATAAAAAGAGGCATAAAATGCTCTGATGTGATGAGAAGGAACTCCCATTCCATTAAATATTGAAAACTTTAGATAAAAATTTATCATAAATGAATACTTTCAAGTACTTCATAAGCCAAGGTTTTAATAAAAATATCATTAGAAGTGACCCTACTATTTATATTTTGAGAGCCTTGAAAATTAATGTTGATTTGGTTTTACAGGTCATGTATTTTATACATCATAGTAGTGTAGACACATATATTTGGTATTAGTCCCTTGTAAACATCACTTTTGACTCTTTATCACATTCTCTCATAGCCATTCATCTATCTATACACTTGGCCAACCAAATTTGTTGTCATTCATACTCAAGGTCTCTCTAGTCTGTGCCATAATGCTCTATAATCCTAAGCAGATTGCCACCATATTCCAAATCACTATTTTCCCTTTCTAGATAGTGATGACACTAGTCAGACACTGTCGCTTACCAAAAATGTCTACCTTCACTAATAGTGTCCTCAAAACCTTAATGACTATTTATAAAATTTAAATCTTTCACTTAGGTTAGCTTATTCATGTTTTATATGTTTGTTATGGGGTTAAATTCTAAAGAATCATCTATATATGCAAGATAATCATAAAGTCATATTCATTTGGTTTTTAGTTGGAAATTACATTAAAAACCACTTGCAAATTGAGAGATATATTTTCACACCATTGACGAATAATAAAAACTCATCCAAATTTGAGAAGCCTCAAATGAACATTCCTAAAATCTAATTCTGATTACACTAATGTAAGGTTAAAATTTCATGTTGCTAAACTATGTAAAAATTCAAAAAGTTGTATCCCATTCTCTTGGAACACTATTTATCACATATACACATAGGTGGGTTAACTAATTGTAATCTAATCCATTTTTAAATTATTGGGGCATATGAAATGTTAACCACTTAGCATGGAGTGGTTGGGGCTAGCAAATCCATATTTTACCCTCTTATTTTCAGGTCAAGAAAGTGTCAAAATTAGAGCTAGGATTTTGAGCAAAAGGAAGAAAAAATCAATATTTTCATACACTAATAAGGACCAAAAAATCCAAAAGTCATCTTGATAGGTAGGCATAAAACATTGTTGCAAAATAGACTAGAAAATTTCACAGAGATAGTTTTGGTAGACAATGTGTAGGACACATTAGCATAGGCATTTGGGATTCATTGAGAAAGTATTTTTAGATTTTAATAGTCTAATTTATAAGCTAAGTAGTCATAGATCCATTTCAAATAATTTCAAAGTACTATACATAGGTAGTGAGAAACATAGAACAAAATATCAGGGAAGTGCCTTCTCCGTTAATCATTTCTATACTTAGTAAGTGCAATCAATATTTATTGAGAAATTAAAATTTGTATGTATAATTTAATATTTTATGTAACTCATATTTAAATATGTTTTCCTATTTACATCTCCTAAATGAAAAATAAATTAAAACATTCTAGTGAACCGAATCATTTTATCTATTAGGAAAAAATATCCTACAGTGCAAGAAAACAATTTTGGAATAAGCAAGCTACTAAAAAAATGAACAAAAATAACTAGATAACATAAGAGATTTCATGGAAACCATTGAAAATGTAGCAAGGGAAAAAACCATGGGGAAATGACATCTTTTAGCCTTCAATCACTTTTGTAAAAACTCTTCTACAAATAGATTTCTCAAACAACTCCTTTCTAGTGCTTATAAACAAAGCACTTAGGTTTAAGATAAGATTAAAAAGCCTCTAGGCTCCAAAGTCTAAGATGAAACAAGAAAATCCATCCCAATTCTTACATACAAAGCATCTAATTCTTACAAATAAAGCATCCAGGTGAGCCAAGCTTACAAATCCTCCAAGATCCAACCTCCAAAAAAGTAAGCCCAAGTTTGCATAGATCTAGAAAGGGATTGAAATAAGGATACAAATACAAATGAGAAGCCATTATTATATATCATTACAAGAGAGAAGTGAGAGGGAGAGAGGGAGAGATAAAATTTATGAAGGATCCAAAAAATGTGCCCGACTCCTAGTGGGCTCACAAGTGCTCCATAGTGGTGTCTACCACTTGTACAAAATCCAAAGGTAGTGGATTTAATTTTGAAGAAGAGACAAAACCACCCCCATGTGACATTTTTTATTTGTCTTCTAATCAATCACTCCTTAAACATGAGGGTACTATCTGACTAATTTATAGAGTGTGGAACTTGATGACACATCTAGTTCATGTTGTGAGCTTGAATGAGTGGTGGAATTATGTAATCAATCACACTATACATCCTTTCTCAATCACTATGGAAATAAAGTGGTAAGGGTTTGAAAGCAATCCAATGGCATTGGCCCAATAATTATAAAGGGTTACTATAAATCTTGAACAAATATCATTCAATTATTAGTTGTAAACTATGGCTACCAAGCTTGAACTTGTCAAGTGACATGTATCCAAGGGTACTCATATTTGAGCCCAAATGCATTGGTTCAAGGTTGGAAATCATGCCTCCAAATATTTTTTTGATTCTCTTTGGGATAATCAAGCAAAAGAGTACACTAAATTTATATAAACTACACACATAGCCACTTTACAAGTATACCTAAAATTTCATTGGATTTTTTGGACCAATATAAATCAATGTTCCTAGCCTAAGAAGATACAATAGAGTGGGTTCAAAATTTTCATGAATACTTGGATGTGGTTCCTTACACATTAATTCCTTTGAATAAAAGGGTGTGAAATTTAATGTTCACACTTGATGAGCTTTTTACAGTGATGCAAAACATAGACAATGATAAAGCACCATGAGTGGATGGTTTATCCTAGGAATTATACAAGTCCACATGGTAGTCTTTTTATCCGTACTTATTTCTGGTCTTGAAGCATTATACAATAAATCCTTATGGATATTAACAAACAATGGATACATTAAATTCATTCATAAAGTAGGAAGTCAAAAGCTTATTAGTAGTTGATTGGGCATCACCTTGCTAAATGTATCCTACAATATTATATCCAAATCCTTATCACTGCACCTTAGACACATCCTTACTGCAATTATCAAAATAAAGCAAACATGTTTTATCAAAATATTTATATCTTATATAACACAAATGTATCCTAGGAATATATGTAATGGGCCCATGTCTCTTGGAAACAAACTATATTTATAAAACTTGATTTTGAATATTACTATGACTATTTAATGTCCCTTTATCCTTGCCATGCTAAAGTATTTATGGTTTTGAGACTTATTTCTCTTGGTTGTGCAAACTATCTTCTTTGATGCCTCACCTTGTTTTATTATCAATGGCTACAACTCACAAATATTTTGCCTCTTCCTTTCAATTGAGCAAGGTTGCCCTCTTTCTAGAAGCCAAATATTTTGGCTATATTCTTTCCCATAGAGCATAACATTGGTTAATTTAAGAAATTATAATTAATAATAGGACAAATTAGTTCATTTTCCAATTTTCAAATGACTTGTTCCTTAGTCTTACAAAAAATGAGTCTTATTTGAAAGAAGCATTATGTTGCCTTCATGTTTTTTTGTAAAACTTTGAGGTCCAATCCGAAATGGGCTAAAACCCAATGCTTTAGTCAAAGCATGATGGCTAGGTTAGATTAGTTTAAGGATCAAAAGAGATAATAGATTTAAATTCTTAGGCATTATTTTTTTCCTTTGATAATACCCCCTTTGAAAAGTGGTAGTATGTGTTTGAGAGGGTTAAATAGATAATTTCCTATTAGATCACAAAGCCGTTGTTATTTTTAGGCAAGTTCTAAGTCTACACAAAAATTCTCACTAACATCCACATTTACTATTATTCATGTTGGGCTCCCTCAAAAGTTTCATATGATAAATTTTCGTAATTTCTCAGAGACTCTCTTTGGATAAATGTTAAGAAAACTAGAGGTTTTCACACAGTGGTATGGGTTATTTTTTAACTCCCTTATGATTAGGGTAGTATAGGCATCATTGATATATATAAATAAGGCTTTGAATCATGGAAGGAATTGTTAAGTCATTTAATTTCAGATAGATCTCCCTATGTCAAGAATAGTTGGAAAAATATAGGGTTTCATACCTTGCTTATCATCTTCACTCTAATAAAAATTAAGGAGTATTTTATGACAAAAATCATTTGTAAAACTTTTGAAGTTGTCAAGCCATACCTCAAGTGGTTTGGAGATGGATTTATACATGTGATTTGGTTTAACAAAAAAAATTAATAGTGAATGCATATCAAGTCTAATATTTGCCTCTTCACAAAAATCTAGGCATAAAATCCCTTCAACTTAAAAAAAAAATCCACAATTATAGACCTTGTTTAGATTCTAGAGATTGGATTCTTTGGGACAATCTAAAGTGTAAATATAAACTTTTATCTTATGATATGCCTTCACTTATACACATTTAAGAGCTCATGCTAGATGTTATTATGCTTAAACTTAGACTAGAACCTCTTATTTCATGGTGGAAAGATTGGAAGTAGAATTGTAACACTGCTTTTAAAAATTGTTACTCTTTGAGATCACTATAACATTTAATGAGAACTCTCTCCTCGGTTCCTAACAAGTTGAATAGTTGGTGGGGTTTGAATTACTCTCCTTGAATATCACTTTCCTACCTCAATTAGATATGTAGTTTTAATATTGAGCCCAAGATCAAGCCCAAAATCATTATTTTTCTTTGTTGTCTCATCTACCATAGTCTACTACTAGGAGAAAGACTCAAACATGTTGGGGTTTTGAACCCCAAGTGACCTATATGTTATAGATCTAAGATATTCAAACACTAAATATGGACTTAGTCTCATGTTAGTTAAAATTGGTAATGGATTCAAAGTTTATTTCATTCTTTCAACCCAAGGCACATCAATTATAGAATGGGCTTGTTTAAGTATCATTCTCAGTGGCCAATATATATAGCATTTATATAGAATTTTTCAAGAGATATTATCCTTTTTTAACTTTGGAAATATAGTATTTTTTCCATTTTCAATAATTAAAGTCTTTAAATTAATGATAAGGATGTTAATATATCTACAACTTGTTTGAACATATAGGCATACATAAAAAAATTTTGATTTAAAGTTTAAGAATCTTTAGGAATTCCTTAATCATTGAGGGAGTAAACTACACCATGAGGAGGGCCCCTTTGGAATTTGTGTTGAAATAATATCCTCCACTAGTGCCTATATGGTGGAAAAACTGATCATGTAACTAGTACTCTTCCCTTCCTCCTCAGTGGACAGGGGGGGGGAGTCTTTAACTATGTAGAAAAACTTTTATTGGGTTAGTTTTTTGGTCCTTCCCAATACATGGTGGTTATCTTACTAGTATTTTGATGCCTTCACCACTTGGGGGTGGCATTATTGTAACTTTGACTCACTATAAGAATGTTTAGAATGGTGACCTGAGTTCTAGATCTTCCTATCTAGAAGACTTCTTCTTGGGTTGCTCATCCTCCCAAGGATGGTCAACCAACACCTTCTTTCATTGGTGTTTCCTATGTGTGATTTTAATGCTTGGTTTAGTATTTTGATATGTTATTTTGGAAATCTTGTTTTATAGTTATATTTTATCGACATTGTTTTTAACACCAACTTTGTCATTTTTTTTCTAGCGTACACTTTAGGTCCGGAATACAACCGAAAAATATTTTATTAAAACCATCTATGTACTCTACGAAGTATTTTTTTTTTAATTATTTGATATATTGAAGCACTCTAATAAAAAATATAATATTATGTAAGTAAATTTTGTTTATTATTTTTTTAATCTCATCAATACAATGGTTAGCTTGAGATATCAGTCATATTGCTTTATTGGCTAATAATAATCAATCAAATTTCATATTTTCAATTGATAAATAATATTTATTTAAATTATACTTAAGATAATTTTAAAAAATAATCTATTTTATTTTTTTTCACATGCAAGCTAATGGCTAAAGCTCAAAAATATATTGATACTACTGAAAATAAAAAATTATGCAAAAGTTTATGTTAGGCTCGATCTATAACGTAAATATTATGATAATAAAAGTTGATATTGTTGGATAGTGATTACTCTTTTTTCTATTTCAATTTCTTTAGGTGCTTAATGAAAATATAAGGTGGTATCATATGTTTTAAGTGATATTCAAGAATATAAAGAAGACCCTTAAAATTGTGGTCCTTAAAAATAACTTTCCTTTCTTTATCACATTTTTTGTTTCTAATTAATAGTCAATATGGTTTTACGTAACATTAAGCCAATATATATTTTAAATGTTAATAATTACAACATACAAAAATGTATTTTATATATCATATTTTTTAATAAACATTTTAAAGATATTTAGTGGGATTGGTAATATATTTGATGAAGTGGGGCCAATACCTTAGTTCGAAAACAACTTTTGTAGTTTACTTTTTAAATGCTAATCCTTGTGATGATAGGGAAAACCAAGATTTTATTTGTGTTTCTCCTCCAATGTAGTCAACACTATAGAGAGCAATTGTTTTATGTCTGATACTACTCTTTGTTTCTATTTATTTTGTTTCATTCTCATTCTCATCCTCAATGGAGTCCCCTCCAACATATTATTAATATTGAAGGAGTGGGAGTGGCTCAGAACTCTAGGATTAATCATCCTACTCATCATAAAAGAGGAAATAGGAGGGGGAGAAATGGGGTTTGTGGAATTTGATTTCATCATGTCCTTGTGGTGAAGGGGGAAACTAAGGTTTTATTTTTGTTCTTCCTCCAATGTATTGAACTTAGTAGGGAGAGATTGTGATGTGGCTAATACTACTATTTATTTCTATTTATTTGGCTTAATTCTCATTTTCATTCTCAGTGGAGCCCCTTGCAACATATTATTACTATTTTGATAGTGGGAGTGCCTCAGATTTATTGGATTAATCATCATGCTCATCATCATCTTAGTTTGGAGAGGTTTAATAGGGAGCCCTTATATAGAAGAGGATAAATGAATAACCCAAAAAGGTAAGGTACAATTAATGGAAAGAGGATCGATGTTAATTTATACACCATGATGATTTATCTGTGTAAAATATGCATATTACTTAGATTATTCAAATGATTCCTATAAAAGAATGTCAAATGTGGTGGGTCTCTATGTCACATTCATGTTGGAATTACGATGGATGGCCAAACTTCTTTCTAATTCAGTGAGCATCCTTTCATGGAATTATGGAGGAAGAATCACAATTTTTTAGTTTCCAATATTGGTGGTCAAATATGGACATATGACTACCACACAAAAGTTTGTTTGGAAAATTAAGTAAATCTCAATTTTTTTTTAGTTTGTTGACTTGGTGTAGTTTGGAAAATAGAGAGGGCCCGATTCGGTGATTGGATAATTTTTTGAATCCTTATGCGATTCAATAGAGAATGGAAATCCCACCAGTGTCAGCATCCATACAAACTATGTTCATATGTGGGTATCTATTATTATTTTTTTAAATTATTACCACACTTTCTTCTCAACCTTCCCATGTCTATTTCTAAAATTCTAGAACACTGACTGTTACCAATAATGTTTGCCTTCATCAAAATTTTATTAAGATTTTTAATGACTATTTATAAAATTCAAATCTTTCACTTAGGTTAGCTTATCCACATTTCACATGATTGTTATGGGATTAAATTCCAAAGTCATATATATACAAGACAAGCCTAACGTTGTATCCACTTCGTCACCACTTAGAAATTACATAAAAAACCACTTGTGCATTAAGAGATATATTTACACACCCTTGAGGAATAATCAAAAGGCATCAAAGTATGAAAAACCTAAAATGAATAGTCCTAAAATCTAATTCTAGTTTCACTAACGTAAGGTCAAAGTTGCATGTTATCAAGTGTCAAAAGCCAAAGAGTTGTATCATATTCTAGTGGAACACTATTGATCACATATACACAAAAGTATAAGAACTATGTTCAATTTGAGTCCTATTCAAGTTATTGGCATATAGGAAATTGTCAACCACTCACCAAGGAGTGATTGGGGATATCAAATCGATATTTTAGCCTCTTATTTTAGGTCAAACAAGTGTCAAAATTGGTGCTAGGGTTTTAAGGCAAAGGAAGACAAAATTAGGATTTTCATATAATAAAGAGAACAAAAAAACTCTAAAATTCATTTTGATAAGTAGGCACAAAAATTTATTACAAAATAAACTAGAAAATTACATAGAGATAGTTTTTGTAGATAGTGGTTGAGAGACACGTTACCACAGGTGTTTGGGATTCATTGAAACTATCTTGGTAGATTATAATAGTCTGTTTTTAAAACTAAGTAGTCATAGATCCATTTCAAATAATTTCAAAGTATTGTACATAGATAGTGAGAAACATAGAACAAAATATTAGGTAAGTGTCATCTCCCTTAATCATTTCTATATTTAGTACTTGTGCAATCAATATTTGTTAAGAAATTAAAATTTGTATGTGGAATGTCATATTTTATGCAATCTAGATTAAATAATTTTTTCCTATTTACATCTCCTAAACAAAAATAAGTTAAAACATTCTAGTCAGCCTAATCATTTTATTCAACACATAATACCCTAGGTCTCCATCCCTTAGGTTTTCATCCTTCCTTCTTAGGGTATAAAACTTATCCTACATTAGGGCCTGGATCTGATTTTTTATTTTTATTTTTGTTCACATATATCATAATGGAAAATATAATTGGTGTGGATGGTAAAAATGGAAATGATTATACTAATTTTGAAGATAAATTTGATGATATATCTATGAAAAGGAATCAACTAAATATATTATAAATAATCTACACATGGTTGATGCATTAATACATGTAACTAGGGATGAAATGAAATTTTTGATAAGGAACATATATTTGAGGATTGAAATGGAAAAGTCTTCAATAATATTTATTTACCTTAAATTAGAGGCACAAATTATACAATAGGTATTCAAACCACTATTCTCACTTTTATTTTTCATAAATCTACACCTATGGTTGCACATGTGATGCCACCCATGGTATGGGGAAACACAAATTATTCATTGAATATCTATGGTTATTCCTCTGTAAAATAATTTTGTGCCTGTTAGGGTTGTAACTAATGTCACTTCATATATTTCTACATGATATTATATGCTTGCTACACAAACTCTGGTGAAAATTATTCTTGATATTCAAGCTAAGGTTTTACAATTAGAATAAGGTTTTTCTAAATTGGCCCATTCAACTAATTCTCAAGAATTATTACAAAACCCATTGGACCCAAATATTTTTTCTTATCTATTACCTAAAACATTTTTTTCACCTAAGCATACAATATGTGATGGTGAAATGTAACCTTTAACAACATCTTAGAGCCTTTCACAGAATAGGTTTTGACTATGCATTTGATGATAAGTTGACCAAGTTGTTTCAAATGAGTCTTAAAGACTACACTTTGTGATGTTTATATGATCTCCTTTTCTAATCATTGCATGTGTGGTGAATACACTTCACATAATTATTCATCATAGATTGTTCACATAATTATGCTTAAAAATAGACTTTAAAACTAATTCTAGTGTCACTCCAATACCACCTTTGTTAAATTACTTATTAATACATAAAGGAAGACTAATTTTTTTTAATTTTTTAAAAAATAATAATGGTATAACAATTTTTTAATACTATCTACTCTAAAACATGAACACATGAAGATTGATTCTCAAACTATCTTTATTGTACACCTCCACTAGTTTGTTTTGTGAAAACATAGTGTGTATTTTAATTGAAAGTTGTCATGTGATTTTTTCAAATGTTAGATTAGTTTCTTATATAAAATATATATAAAACATAACTGTTATATTAATTTTAGTTAGTTAAATATTCTAAGTTAGTTTTTATTTAGGTATGTAGATATTCTATAGGCTTGATTAAGCTTATTATTACCTTCATTATTTATTAAGTTAAGGTTATCCCCCTTGATTTAGGGTTTTCCTGAGCTATTTATATGTCTCATGTCTATTTTAATGTTAATGTCTTGTGGCTTATCAATGATTATTTGTATAGAGCAATTATTTATGGAGATTGAGAGAGAATCATGTGAAGCAAGAGTGATTTCAGTAAGATGGAGGAAACAAGTGGATAGTTACACACACTGAATAAATCAACTTGCATTCTAATATCTAAGAGTAGAGATGAGATATTTTGGTGAGAGGTGGCTACCTATGAAAACTTCTCTAGTGATCTAGTTACTATTTCCTTTTTTTAATATGTTTTGTTGAGAGGTGGTTGCCTATATTTTGTGCCATTGAAAATTGAATGAGGTTGTAGCATTGATGAGTGTATTATTATTATGTAGTGATGATAAAATGATCAACACTGTAAATATTTAATAAATTATAAAAATAATTCATAACATATAAATGTGGATTAAGAAAATGAACAAGTTTCATCAAGTGATTTTACACTTGTGATAGTACATAGCTAGTCTTTAGAGTCAAGATCATTGTATTTTGGCTCAGATGCATCATGAAACTCCACATGTCATCAAGATTGGTATGTAAATTTCATTGAAGATGAAAATTATAATGAATTTATTTCCTTAGGTGATGTATAGGTTCACTATGTAAGAGGAAAGATCATGATTTTTGTATTGCATTGAATAATTATGTTAATTAAAACATTAATAATGTTTGGTCTATGCGTGATATGAAAAGTAATATTCTCTCACTAAGTCAAATAGTTAAAAATCCTAACCTTTGTGTGGAGTTTAAAGGTAACAAATGCATGGTTAGTAATTTTCATGATAATAAAGTTATTGTTGATGGTTTTGGTAACAAAGGACTATAAAAATTGGTTGATCATAAAATAACAAAAAAACATACATTAATAGTGATTAAAATCATAAGTGAACTATGTAATAAGAGGTCTTGATGTTATCTTTCATAATGTCTTCATCAAGTAGTGAAGAACTATTGTGCTCAGCTATTGGCAACTCGATGAGGTTTTCACTAATGAAGTATTTTTGAATGTCCCATAACACTTTTGAGAAGGTGTCACTAAGGAATGTTGACTTTTGAATTTGATTTTATTCTAGTACTTGTAAAATTTTTTCACTATAAGATGTTGAATTTGGACTTTGATTATCCCCAAACACCTCAAAAAAGGTTTCAATCTGAGATTATTCTTCTTCTACATGAATTAGGTCGTAACCTCCCTAATGTTGTTCAAATGATATGTCACCATGGATGCAGTTCAAAAAGGTATGATTCTATTAGTCTAAATAGACACTTGTGGGAGGTGGAACGTCAATATAATGGTAAGGTTGGTTGGTGTTAATGGATTGTGAAATGGTAATGGAATGGGAAGATGCATCAAAATCCTCATAGAAGATACAAGGATAACTTGTGTCAAAGATGAATTAATCATCTAAAAAAGTCATAAAAGGATAAAAAAAAGTATTCAAATTGATTTTCAAGGTATGCCTAACCAATGTTATAAAACCCATGAATGTATTCTAATTTTAAAGCTAGTTCTGACTCAAGGGACTCTGAATCTGATGTTGAGACTGATGTTGATTCTACTTCTAATGCTAAATCTAATGTCGATTCAAAAGTATAACCTGACTCTAATTTTGATTCTTCATTTGATGTGGATGTTACTACAATGATATCTTTTTGAATTTTTAGTATTAGACAAGTGATGGCCTGTGATGGCTTAATTGGCTCCATAGAGTCTATTTTGTCAAAGTGAGACTCCTCAATGAGGGGGAAAAGGTCAAGAGACAACTCCATAGAGACTGTCTTGTCAAATGGAAGCTCTTGAAAAACATGATAATGGTTGAGATAATGATTTATGTAAAGATGGTTATAATAATTAACAAGTGACTCAGCAAAGACTGGCTTGTCAGAGTGAGACTCCATGATAATGAGTAAAAGATCAAAGGTGATTTATCACAGGTTGACTTGGCACAAATAGGTGTTTCAATAAAAACATAGCAGATTGGTTGGTTCTCTTGGCCTTCGTTTACAAGTAGTTTTAAAATACCAATTTTGAATATATCTTGGTCTTCAAATGATTGGATTGGTTGGATAGGTATTGATTAGCTCAGTTGATGTTCAATGATTGGCATGGGTTTTCTAAAGTATGGGATGGTTGGCAATGGATGAAGAATGGTTGATGGTTAGATAATGATAGGCTTATCTAGGATGGGCTTAATAAAGGCTGGTGTATGGCCTAGGATAGTAACTATTATTCATCTAATCATGATTGCACAACCTTATTAGGATAATGAGTTATCATACATGAAAGGGTTTGAAATGGTAATCGTATGATGTTATGAATCTTGGTTGCTTTCACAAGCCAAAGGATGAGGTCCTGAAATGGTAATGGTAGGGTGTTTCCAAGCTTGGTTTCTTACACAAGCCAAAGGATGAGGTCTTAGAATGGTAATCCTTAGATGTTGTGGAGCTTGGTTGCTCACACAATTTGAAGGAGGGTTAATGGTATAGGTGGGAGATCAGATGTCATGAGTGGTAAAAGGGTGAAGATAATACATTAAGCAACTTGAAGAAGGTATCACGACAGACTGCACTTGAGGATCTTGGCTTTGTTCCCCAAATTGACTATTGTAAGGAGGATAAGGATTTGTCTCACAAATAACATCATCCAAGTAGGGATATTAAACAAAGTCATCGTATGTGACCATGTTATTATAATTTAATTTGTACATAGCTCTAATATAACTATAATGAGACATATCCAAGTCAATGATGAATTTTCTAAAAAAAGGCCTAGAGTTCTACAAACTCTAAAAAATAATGTCCAAAGGACAAATGGTCCAAACATAATCTAACTTGATCAAAAGGTGGAGCTATATCTCCAAAATGGTCATTGCTAAAACTTGGTCTAAAATAGTCTAACATCAAATGTTTTAAACAAATGTCAAGTGGATGAATAAAAACCAACATGCCAAACTCTAGGTTTAATGTGTTTCAAATAAGTCTAATATAAGAAAGAAAACATTGCTAGGTATTTTGGTAAAACAAGGAACTAAATCTAGGCTCAAAACAAGCATGTGCTAGGTCTTTTAAAAAAGGAACAAAATCTAAAATTTAAACAAAACAAGGTAAGATATTTAATCTAACAAATCTAAAACACTTTTTCATAAACCAGACATTCATATTTAGACATGAACTTGGTCAATTAGTATAAATAATAAAACAAAATGCATACGAAATATAGGTTATTTATCTTAAATCTAGGTACAAACAAATAGTTTCCAAATTGAATAAGAAATTACCCTAAGTTACACAACCCAAAAGAGAAATATCGATATCTAGGCCCAAATTACACAAGGCATATGAAAAAATCAATCAATGTTTGGATTTGAACTTATCAAGGCTAATTTTGAACTCAACTTAGAAAACTAGGATTATTTAAAACAATAAGCTAGACAAAATTGAATGACATAACAACACTAGGTATAGTTCTCAAAAGCCATACATTGGCTTTGGTTTTGAATTGGTATAAGGAAAATAAGTCTATGAAATGATTTGCTCAGCATAACGATGTTATCACACTCTAAAAGTACAACTAATGGTTTATTTCAAGACTTAAAGGCACAAGATTTGAAATGAATTGGGCAATGTAATGCTACCTTTTTCAATCAAATGACACACACAAACAATATTTGTCAAAATACTAAGGCATATACATGGTGTCAAATGGGTGGCATAACACCTCCTCAAATAATGGAGTAATGTATACAAAAACTCAGTTTTGACATGGCATGATAAACAAAAATATATAGTTTAGACTCAAAACAATGCAATAAAGGATAAAATGACATAAAACACCTAAGTGTAATGTCCTAAATCCTAAAACTCCACCACTTATGTTCCCCACTTAAAAATAATAATCCTTACCATATATCTCTTTTTAATTAAAAAGAAAAAAAAATCCATTGCCTTCCAATTAACAAACCCTACCTTAAGCCTTCTTTATGAGATTTCCATTTTAATATATTATAAATTTATAAGGAAAGCCTAAATAAATGTTTATACCTTTAAACAAAATGTAGCTGTTGATCAAAATAAAGTTTTAGTCACTGGAACCACTATAGAAAACCACAAATTTTTTGAACAACTATTTTGAAGGTTGGCAATAAAGGATAGTCAATGAGTTGAAGAGAGAAGTGGAAAGGAGATTCAAACGGGCTATGAATAGTGGACATGATCTCGTATCAAGAACATTTAAGCATGAAAAATAAAAAATACCACATGGTGAGACAAGTGTTATAGGATGCTAAGGCTATTTGAGTGCTCAAAAACTAGATCCGCTCAATGGAGATTAACAAGGTAAGTCAAGGAGGATATATGTTATAGATCCCTCACAACAAATGTCACCCAAAACAAACACAACATTCAAGGCAAAACGGTGGTTGAAAAGGAAAACCACAAATGAGTTGGTGGTTTTACAAAACCACATACCTTGTTTTCATGGTGATGGAATAAGACTGATCGAGGAGGAGGGAAACATAGAGGATATGTAGGCACAGAGGTATGACTACCATGTAGAGGTAGTTGGATACTTAGCATGTAGAAGGCCTACATCAACAATTGGCTAGAAGTAGAAGAAGAATGTTTTTAGATCCAAATCAACATGTGTAGGCTAGCTCAATAGAAACAAGTTGGATAACACCAAGATGTAAAACCTAATATAAAAAACTAGCTAAGAAGGTGGAGTTTGCATATTTACATAGAAAATTCAAACTCTATAATATTTGTGAGCATATATCTAGCCTAATCTTGGTTATGTCCTTTTCCACTTTGTGTTTGTTCTATATACACTCTAGAGCTACACATTAATGTGGTGAAGTAGTCTACACGTTTTCTCAAAACTGGTATACATGATGCAGAAGACTAATTGAACACAAAACTTCCACAACACAAAAAACTACAGAAATAGGAAAAAATAATAATTTTTTGTAAATAATAACCTCATGATTTCATCATAAACTGAAACAACATAAAAACCAGATATTCAATTAACCAAACTAGTGCTTTGATATCATGTAGGAGAGTTTGACAAGATAAAAAATGGAACACCGAATGCATCAAAGCTTGAATAAAGCAAAATGGTAAATGAAAAAGCATATCTAAAAGTGAAACCAAGAGAGTAATAATAAAAATCCTTGATGAATAGATCACTAATGTTAGATGCATAAATAGCTGAGTAAATGTGTAACTCTCCTAAGAATAGTAGAAGCCCCCAAACTTGGAATAGCTAGTCAATGATCAACTGATCAAAGGAGTAACTCCCACTACCTAAAATAGGATAATTGAGGTAAATCACTATGACATGTACACCTAATAAATTTAAACCACATGTGTAAAAATAACCTGAATAAAATAAATAAATGGAAAATAAATTCCTACACTAATAAGGCCATCCTAGTTCATGCATATAAAATCCATTCACATACTCAAATCTAAATTATATTGTATGGATTTGAAAATACTTCTCTTTCCCATCTCTTTTTGTTTCATTTTGGCACTATAACTCACACTGCATGAAGTTGTAAGTAGTAGTGAGAGATACCTTTTTTTTCATGTAACCAAAAATCATTTTTTCTATTTTTGGGGAGGTTTTTTATATGGGAAACCTTAGTTTGTATGACACTGTAATGTCCCCAATTTTCTATTAAACTGGTTTAATTAATTAATTAAATTATTATAGAAATAAAATTGACTTCTTCTAGAAGTTTCCTGGAGGGCTTTAAAAGAAGGGGAAAGCAAAGCATTTGATTATCTAATATCTTCTATTTGCAAAAATTATTCTGAGAAGCTTGAATTAGTGATTCAACTAGAATCTTTGAGGACGCAAACCTTCAGTAGATTGGAGAAGAGTTGGATGAAAACCCAGCCCTTTTCAAGAGGTGGATTCGAGACAGAATCCAGATTGTGCATATTGGTCAGATCTGGAGCTTCAGAGGCCTTTCACTGAGGATATCAGGGTTCAGCCTATGCAAAGGTCTCCAGGTATTTATCCATTGTTTTGATTTCAGATTTATATATTTTTATAGTCAGATCAGGTTTGGTAAGGAATCCGTACGGATAGATAGATCGGCACCAGGCCGTACCAGCAGGTTCAGAGGAAGGAAAGGGCACAGTTCGGCTGCAGGGTTTCACAGAGACCGACATCGGCGTATAGACCGACATCGGCCGATCAGCGACCGATGCCGACAGTCAGGTAGTAACAGGTAGTCACAAGCAGGCAGAGATAGCCCACCAGACGACCGACGGCGGCAGGGTATCGACCGACGTTGGCATCACCCTCACCGATGTCAGCGACTGTGTTTTTACACAGCGTCCAAATTTGTGCACACTTCCAGGTTCTTGCTTATTTTGGGTTTCATTACACCCTTTATAATATTGCTGTGTACTGTAACTTTTGTTTATTCACTGTTGAAGCAAATTTGGGCAATATATTTTTGTATCTGCATTTTCTAAAGGCAAATAATCAGAATTATATCTTTGTCTTGTAAGACCCTGTATATTTTGTGTCTCCAAATTGAGTTAGGGATCTTTCAGTGGTATCAGAGCCATGCATCTTGCCAGCCTGTAGGGGTGAATATATTTTATTTCTATGCATCCTAGAAGATTTGATAGAAGCCATAAATATTTTACATGTAGTAGAGCTCAGTACGAGCGAGAGTTGGGTTTAAGACAGCCACCTATCATGGCCGAAGAATAGAGGAATGCCCATAGAAACCAGGATGAAGAAGAAAGGGAGATGATGAGGACCCTCATCACTACCCAGCCCAGGATTGTTCAGGCTCTAGACCGATTACAGGATACCATGGAGTGTTTAGAGGTGGATAGACACAGAGGTAGAAGGAATAGATCAGTTTCAGTGACTAGTAGTGATCATACCCATCACTCCAGTCATCATAGTCACCATTCCCGTTCTTCAGTGGGGAGCTCCCGTCATTCCTCTAGGCGACATCCTTCTCATACACCTACTCCAAATAGACCATTACTACCTCAGTTTGTACTAGGTGGACAACCAGTATAGGTGGAACCACCAGAGATGGGGTTCCAAGAGTCCGTTTTGGTAGCCACAGCAGAGTGGAGAGCTTTACCCCCAGAGGTTAGGGAGGTTTTTCCTTTTCCCCAGTATTGTGCACAGCGTAGAGACATAGCTAAACTCAGGGGAGATCGGGGTAATAGACCACCACAGCAGCAACATAATCATGACCTCAATAGAGCTACGGGGAAGATTACATTGGCTTCATATAATGGCTCTGGAGAGACTAGTGCAAGAGCTTGGGTCCACAAGCTGGACATATATCTTTCTTTGAGGCGCATGCCTGAGCGTGAGGCCATTCAGTTTGTGGTATTACATCTAGAGGGGATTGTATATGATTGGTGGCACCATGGATTGGCCACCCAGGATCACGCTTTAGTTCACTCCTATGCTGAGTTCACTGAGAGACTTATTGCATGATTTGACCGTAAGGATACAGAACTTTACTACAGGGAGTTGGCTCATCTTAGATAGAGTGGTCACGAAGAAACTTATATTAATGAGTTTCAGCGTATTGCGGTTATTGTACCTGATATGCCTCAGAGACGGAGTGTGATGTTATTTATTGAGGGATTATAGGATAGACTTAAGGGACTGGTACGTGCTTTCCAACCAGCCACTCTTAAGGATGCTATTGATGTGACATTGAGACTGGATACTATCCCCACTTCTTATCAGGGTGATAAGAAAATAGCCACGGAGTCTCGGCCTATACAGAAGGCCAATGCACCACAAAATAAAGAAGGGTCATCCTCTACAAATCCTTGGATGAATCAGGAGACTAGGAATGACTTGAGGAGGAAAAAGTTATGTTTTTCCTACAAAGACCCATGGGAACCAGGCCACCGTTGCATGGGTAAAGGAAAGGTTCATTTGATTGAGGTAACTTCTGAGTGTGGAGATGAGGAGGTTCTTGATATGGACATTGAGGATAATATTGAGCAGGATCAGATACAGTTGGAATTAGACACCCCAGAGCCTTTGGCATCAACCAAAGCAATTATGGCTACTCTCTCCAGTTATCCTAACTTTCATGCCTTTCGGTTGAAAGGTACACTTGAGGGTAAGTGGGTAGTGAGTTTGGTAGATACAGGCGCTACACATAACTTCATTGATCGGAAGTTAGTGGGAAGGCGTGGATTACAGTATGAGAAGTTTGGTGGTTTCGGGGTAAAGGTGGCAGATGGTGCAGTATTGGGTTGTACCAAATGGATTCCACAGCTCAGCATTCAGATGGGGAATTACACTTTGACCGATGATTTTTATGTGTTTCCTTTAGAGGATTATGATGTGGTCTTGGGCATGCAGTGGTTACAGGGTATTGGGTGCTACATTATTGATCACTGCCGTATGCAGTTAGAATTCCTTTCTGGGGGAAAGAAGATTATCTTGAAGGCAGCACAAGATGGAGGACCTAAGGAGGGGTCATCTCACAGGATGGAGTCTCATTTTATAGGTGATGTGGTAACTAATTCTATTTGTTGCAGGGCATTTTCCTTTCCAATTATAAGTCAACATCCTTATGGGGATTGTGAGAGTTTGTTAATCAGAGTAGCGCAGTGGCCCTTTTCTAAGTCTAAGGTATGTGATGGTGAATTTGCTAATTACATATTGAGGATTATCACACTACTCTCTAGGAGAAACAAGGTGAATGTAGTCACAGATATTTTCCAGCCTGGTGTTTCTGACAGAAGAATTTGCAAGTTTTTGAGAATAACATGGGATCCAGAAAGTTGGTGTTGGAAAGAATTGCTTGAGGACAAGCAATCTCCGGGAAGGGAGGACTGTAATGTCCCCAATTTTCTATTAAACTAGTTTAATTAATTAATTAAATTATTATAGAAATAAAATTGACTTCTTCTAGAAGTTTCCTGGAGGGCTTTAAAAGAAGGGGAAAGCAAAGCATTTGATTATCTAATATCTTCTATTTGCAAAAATTATTCTGAGAAGCTTGAATCAGTGATTCAGCTGGAATCTCTGAGGATGCAAACCTTCAGTAGATTGGAGAAGAGTTGGACGAAAACCTAGCCCTTTTCAAGAGGTGGATTCGAGATGAAATATAGATTGTGCATATTGGTCAGATCTGGAGCTTCAGAGGCCTTTCACTGAGGATATCAGGGTTCAGCCTATGCAAAGGTCTCCAGGTATTTATCCATTGTTTTGATTTCAGATTTATATATTTTTATAGTCAGAGCAGGTTTGGTACAGAATCCGTATGGATAGACAGATCAGCACCAGGCCGTACCAGCAAGTTCAGAGGAAGGAAAGGGCACAGTTCGGCCGCAGGGTTTCACAGAGACCGGCATCGGCGTATAGACCGACATCGGCCGACTCCGGCAGTCAGGTAGTAACAGGCAGTCACAGGCAGGCAGAGATCACCCACCAGACAACTGATAGCAGTAGGGTATCGACCGACGTTGGCATCACCCTCACCGATGTCGGCGATTGTGTTTTTACACAGCGTCCAGATTTGTGCACACTTCCAGGTTCTTGCTTATTTTGGGTTTCATTACACCCTTTATAATATTGCTGTGTACTATAACTTTTGTTTATTCACTGTTGAAGCAAATCTGGGCAATATATTTTTGTATCTACATTTTCTAAAGGCAAATAATCAGAATTATATCTTTGTCTTGTAAGACCCTGTATATTTTGTGTCTCCAAATTGAGTTAGGGATCTTTCAGACACAACCTCAGTTTTCATTTTACAAAGTTAGTTTTCATGCCTTTATATTGTATTGGGGTTATTTTGTCTTAAGTAAACCTATTTGATTATATATAATTTATTGACATTCTGTGCCACCCTTATCATTTTTTCATGTTTTTTTTACATTTTTGTGGCATGTGTCAAGATCCATACTCATGATTCATGTTCATACCCTCACTATGTTTTGTGGTGCAATGTACCACACTATTGATCTCATGATTCTAATCTTTTGAGTTTGACCTTGTTTACACTAGTGTGATACACTCCTCTTTGTTGTGAGAGATTATTTGAGACTAATATCATGTCATATTCTCATTCATTACTTATTGGAAATGCCAATTATGTACAATGTCATTTGTGCATGGAACACTTCTTGTTATAAATAATGCATTCTTCCTTTACGATATGTATAAGAACATGTTCCATCCAACTTGGTTTTTAAAAAAAACTAGATCAATTCATGTGACATTGTTTTAGGTCACCTGATGTTGAATGTTTTCATGTATTTACATCACCATATACATCACACAAAGTGTCATCTCATATTTTAGAGGATAGTATAGAATATATATGGAGATCTTTCTATTCTTGGTGACTCTTCTTATGAGATTGTTTCAACCCATTTTTGGTAGATTTTAGTTTCCACATAGTTTCCACACATCTTATCCCTTTTGATGATGTTTTCATATAGGATATTTATCTCCTCTTTATAAGCTTCATTTTTGGGATGAGTTTTTTCTGGACATATGACATCTCTTTATAGATCCATCTCATTTTTTTTATAGGATATTTATCTTATAATCCATCATACACATATAATTTGGAGGGTGATTTTGTCACTATTGATGGGAGTGCCCTTATTGTGTTCTTTATAACTTCTAATTTCATTGATGATCCAACCTATGTTGTGGGTCCACTCTTTTGCATTTTGGAATATTCTTTCTCCACTCAGTTCAATGATGACCCACCATGTCTTATAGGTCTTTATTTTAATGTTTTAGAGTATTTATATTGGAGTGAACCCATTGTGTTATTTATCACTTCCATGTTCCATATATAAATGACAATCCACCTTACCTTGTGGATCCTTGTTCTTCAACTTTGAGGGTTGTTGAGTCACATCCTCCACTTCACATGGACATTATTTTGAAAGGTATTATATAGTGGTATCTATTTAATTTATCATGTATGATCTTGATATATAACTATTAATATTTACTTTGGAAAAATTTTAGAGATTTTTATAGTGCTACCTCTATCTTCCTTCGTGAAGCAGGAATTTTTTTTAGTTGACATGTTATCTCCTTCCTCTTGCAAAGGGTTAAATGTTGTTTGATGTAGGCAGACCTATTTAAACATTTAGGTAGAGGTACTCATAATTGACATAATAACTTTGAGAATTACATTCCTTCACTATATTTTACACTTGATTCAAGGGAAGTAGTCCTTGGGTGGTGTCTCTATTCTTCTTTCCTATCCTTATAGGTCTTTAATTATATATGGGTACCTTATTAGGCCTAGATTTTGGGACCTATTTTTAGAGGATTCTAAGCCTCATTTGTTTTTTATATAGACCTCCCTAAGTTTAACTTAAAGGGGGTGTTGGTGAAATATTTTATATGCACCTTCATCAAGATAACTTAGGTTTATTATAATCTATAGTTAGTTTAGCCCATATATTTAGGATTAGAATAAGACAAGGATGTGCTCACACCTTTATGTATTCTAATGGCTTTTCAATCATATGTGCATATTATATGGCCAATAGGAAAGGGGAGCATTAATCTTACTCATTATATATATACCTTCTTTATCTTTGCATATATTATTGATTTTTATATCATTTTATTATTTTGATCTTTTTCAAATATCTTCCTTGTCTCTATCATATCATTTCATGTGAGATATGGTTTAGTTCTCATTTGATCCTTACTAGGTAAAATCATAATAACATACACTCTAAGTATTGGCTTGTACACATATTAATGACTATGCATGTATATATTCCTGAGCAATACATAAAATAAATAAATTGGTGCTACATTAAAAACTAAATATTCTTTGAAAAGATGGATAGAATATGAGAAGCAATATTAGAAAGTGTCCCATATACCTTTGCTATTATAGGAATTAAACCATCCCAATTTATAAGGTTATAGATGAATCATGGTTGTTAGATTCAATCACTTTATGGTTATTTTAGAGATGAGTTTATACATGCTACCACCATCAATAAAAAAAATCTAGTGTCTACCCTTGCACCCACATCTAAGAGTGTAATAGGTGTTCTAATTCAATAGCTTATTTTATTTTTGTTTCATGTGTGGTGGTTACTGAAACATTTAGATCTATGTCAATGGTTCCATTAGATAGATTGAATCAATAATCCTCCAATTTTTTCAATGTAGAAAACTATTTTTAGCATTGCACTTAGTATTTGATTGGTTATTGATTTTGTGTTTGTGACACCATTTTACTATCTTACACTGTTGTTGCTTCTTATATAAATAAGGTAATTTATTTGATGTAGACAATGTGTCAGTCTTTCCCTTTAGTTTAGATAATTCCTCATTGGTTTATACATAGATATAAGATTATCCCATCATATTAATCTTAGCTAGAGTTAGTTAAAACTAAATGAATGGTGGTATCCCATTATAGCTATTGAGAACTCTATGTTGTTTTGACTCAAATAAGCCTAATATTTCATACAAGTCAGGAAAGGAATTATTTTAGGTTTGGAAGGATTGGTCATGTAATTACAATAATTATTTAAACTACACATAGAGTTAATAATAGGAATATTTAGGATAATATTCATCCCTGAAGGATTCTATGAATTTATCCTAGGTTGGGTCAAATTCTTATTATTTTTATTATTTATCCATAGAGAATTAGTTTTCCATCACTTATTGATGGGTGAATAAACTTGTATAAGTGAAATATTAATTTAATATTTAACAAAAAATATCATTTATAGATAAATATGACTCTAACTGATCTAACAATCTATTTGTTCCTTGTACATTTATTTTTCATTAGACACATGAAAATCTAGATTTAACTAAAACCTAGAGGGAACTGACCACCAAAAGCTTTACTTGATTTTAAAGTCAATCAAACCACATGTATAATGAATTTATAAAAAATGGTTAAATATACATGTATTTTGTTATTGAATATTCTTTTTAATATCATTATTCATCAATTGTGGACATCATCTTATAATGCATTACCTTTTGTTATTTAAACTTTATTGGAACAATATGGTAGGTAGTCTAAGGAATCTTGTGGTTTTACATTAAGATTTAGATACTTCAAATTTATTTGATGTGACATACAAGATGAACCACTTCGCTAAAATTGATCTAGGGCCCATGACGTGACCAAGTGGAAAACACCCTAAACAAGGATTTAGATGTGTTATATGTGTATAGAAAAGCCATGTGAGAAAATATTTTTAGAATCAAGAAAAAAAAGGTAGTAAGAATGAAGCAAAATATATTATTATTTTATGAATATTTTCCATGGCATAATCTTGAGAAATATATATGGTTATCTATTTTTCGTTTTGATTGCTCACCAAAGCTATAGATGTGTATACATATATTATAAAGTTACAAATGCAAATAGAATTATTAAAAAATTTAAAATAGTTGATTTTTCATGTGACTCTTCACCTTTCAAATATAATGTTGATCAACATCACAAATAATGCTTAAAATTTTATCACATGTAAATTCAATCCCTCAACCCTACATTGGATTACCATTTAGAAAACCCCACGTCACACATATCAAGATGGATACAACAAGTTGATTCTACCTAGTAGTACCATCCATTATGAATTGGGTTCTATGGTATGGCATGGAGGTGTGTTAGAACCTATTGGAATTAATGGTAGGTTTTGGATAAGGTCTAGTGCAAGCATGGAATACACCATATATGATCTACATAGATTGAATTATGCTAGTTATGGAGTGTGGGAAACATATGTTGGACATAAGATGATTTTCTTGGTGGTAAAAATACCCTCTATATGTGGTTGTAGAATACGACAAACCATTGAGTAGGAACTACAACTAATACAAGTTGTAAGAACAAGCTTGGCAGTATTACTAGGTGTTAGAACTACTTTTTGGAGATCCACATAGATCACCTTATTCGCCACTTGATTCCCATCTCCTTTTATATGATAAAATTAAATAAATCATATAATTTTTATAAGGATTTTTTCTTTGTATTTTATCACTTTCAATCTCTAAGACATGGCCTTACTTTCTTTCATTGCATTTCTCAATATATGCAAATCACCTTCAATTTTTAATTCCTTCAATCTTTTGATGATTTTTGTTTGAATCCACTTGAATAATGCTAGACCTTCCACTTAATTATTTTTTCCATTATAAATATACATATACAAAAATAAAATTGGTTGTCCTTCCTCATCTCTAAACACAACACCTACTGGTTGGTCCATTATTACAATCTTTAACATTAGTAAATTCAAACTCATTAAATCTCAATGCAGGGTGACCAAGTGGCATATGATTGTCTAGATTTTATCTTACCATTCCCATTATATGGGTTGATGAAGATAATTTTGAATTCATAAAATGTTCACAAAAAGTAAACTTAAAATATAACATTTTAAATAATAATAAAAATAGAATAATATTTTTTCAATCAACTAATACTTAAAAACCAAGTGCATAACTAATATTTTCAAAAAATAAAAAACATTAATTTTGACCATTATTCAATAGAGAAATATATAAAATAATAATAATAATCAACATCAACAAATGTGATACAAAATTGTGTGGAGATGATAACATGTAACTATAAACAATTTACAAAATATAATTATATAAAATCCCAATAATCCTTAAATAATATGAATATAAAATCCTAATAAAGTAAATATAATGTTTTAATAGTCCTCATTACCCTAATCCTTGTCATCATCATCATCATCCTTATAATAATCCTTATTATCATCGTTTCCATATTTGGCATCATGATCCTCTAATTTCTCCATATTGCTTACAAAATATGCACAATCTTACAAATCAATTTTGGACATTAAAAAGAATGGTAATTGAAACATAGTACTAAAAAAATTATAAAATAAATTTTATATTAAATATAATTTAACCTTATTTTAATAAGGATAAAATTAATTTTAAATATTAATTTGAAAATGGGTAAAAATATTAGCAAGTAAAGTTTTAAATTGTTGTAAAGAGATCCACATTTTAAATCATAAAACCAATCAAGTGTTTGATTCTTCAAACTTCTTAGAAATAAGTTATTTAATAATTTATCATCATGAAAATAAAAATAAAATAGAGACATAAAATGTTCTAATGTGATGAAAAGGGACTCCGTTTCCATTAAATATTTCAAAATTTGGATTTCTTACAAGACTATTTGAGTATTCCACCTTGTTCGAAATAAGACCATAATAAGGACATGACCAAAAATTCAGATGGTAGATGGTTTCAATCCCAAAGATTACATGTTTTTGAATAAACTAATAAAAATATATACTACCATTATTTTTTTCAAATAACAACGGATTAATTTTTTTGAAGTTGGGACTTTACATGATGCTCCTTAATAGAAATAGAAATAATAGTGCACAATGGACATGTAAATAAGAAGTTCATCATTCCTTGTGTAAAGTCCCAACTTCACAAATAAATATGTTTCTATGAGACCCTCCTTTTCTAATCATTGCATGTATGGTGAATATATTTCACATAATTATGCATCCTAGATTCTTCACATAATTATGCTTAAAAAGAGACTTTGAAACTAATTACGTAGTGTCACTCCAACACCACCTTTGTTAACTTGATTATTAATAAGTAAAGGAAGACTAATTTTTGTTGTTTTTTAAAATAATAATGGTATAACAATCTTGCAATAATATCTTCTCTAAAACACAAAGATTGATTCTTAGAATAGCTTTCTTCTACACCTTCCACTAGTTTGTTTTGTGAAAACATGGTGTGTATTTTATTTGATAGTTGTCTTATGATTTTTTCAAATGTCATATTAGTTTGTTATATAAAATATATATAACACATAGTGTTATATTAAGCTTGGTTAGTTAAAAATTCTAGGTTATTATTTAGCTATGTAGATATTTTATAGGCTTGATTAAGCTTATTGTTATCTTCATTATTTCTTTTAAGTTCAATTTATCCTCCTGGATTATAGGGTTTTCATGATATATTTATATGGCTCATGTCTATTATAATTTAAATGGTTTGTGTCTTCTCAATAATTATTTGTAAATATAAATTATTTATGGATCCCAAGATAGAAGCATGTGAAGTAAGAGTGATTATGGTAAGATGGAGGAAGTAAGTGGATAATCACACACCTTGAAGAAATAATATTTCATTCTAATATCTAAGAGTAGAGAGGAGACATTATGGTGAGAGGTGGATACCTATGGAAACTTTTATGTTGACTAGTTGCTATTTCATTTATTTTATATGGTTAATATGTTTTGTTGAGAGGTAGTTCCCTATCTGTAGTGTCATTGAAACTCGAATGAGGTCATACCATTGATGAGTGTATTGTTACTATGTAATGATGAAAAATTTCTTGGCACTGTAAAGATTTAAAATATAATAGAAAGAATTCACAATCTATACATGTGGTTGAAGAAGATGAACAAGGTTCATCAAGTGATTTTACACTTGTGATAGTACATAACCAGTCTTTAGAGTCGAGATAGTGGTATTTTGGCTCAGGTGCATCATGAAAATCCAAATGTCATAGAATTTGGTATGTAAATTTTATTCAATATGATAATTACAATGAATTTGTTTCCTTAGGTGATGTTTGGGTTCACTATGTAATGGGAAATCATGGTGTTTGTATTGCATTGAATAATTACATTAATTACACCTTTAATAATGTTTGGTTTGTGCCTAATATGAACAATAATATTTTTTAAGTAATTCAAATAGCCACAAATCCTAATCTTTATGTGGATTTTAAAAGGAAACAAAAACATGGTTAGTAATTTGCATGATAATAAACTCATTATTATTAGTTTTGGTAATAAAAGACTGTATAAATTGGTTGATCATAAAATAATAAAAGAACATGCACTAGTAGTGATAATTGAACTATGTAATAAGAGGTATGGTCACCCTAATTATCAACATTCCACACATTAAGTTAGACTGAAATGGTGAATGGACTTTCTTATATTAAAAAAAAATAGAATTTATGTTTAGGATGCCATATGGATAAACAATTTCTACATTCATTCAACATTGGTAAGGAATGTAAAACCAAAATAACATTGCATTTCATACTAGTGGGTCCGCATGGTATAATGTAAACACCTTAGATATATGGATATTTGTATTACATGTTGATTGTAGATGGGTTTTCTAGGATAACATGGGTTTGTTTTTTTCACAAAACTTTAGAAATTTTCTCTAACTTTGTTTCTTAGAAAGATATGGAAGAGAAATAGGGAGGGAAACATGTTTAAAATATCTTACATTGATTAATAGGGATGCATTTTTATCTAATAAATTCAAGTATTTTAAAATAAATAAGGTATTCATAGGTATTATTATACATAACCGAATGAAGTCATGACAAGGTAGAACAAGATAGTAATGGTGATGGAATAATGTATGCTGGATATCCATAATGTATTTTATCAATAATGGGTAGAGCTTGAGATATAATTGTGTACTCTCTCAAATGAATTCCCACAGAATACTTGATACTAATCTAACTTGCAAAAACTATGTTTTATGACATGATTTTCAACTAACTCTCGAATGAAGTGATACATGATTGCAATATGTTTACTTTTATCATGAAACAAAGTGTTCTTTTACAATGATATGGATGACACATTATCACAATAGACCATAGAGGCTCCTTCATTATCCTCATGCAAATAAAGAAGTATCATTCTAAACCATATAACCTGACATGCTACTACATTGGCTACTATGTACTATAAGGAGTGACACTATGGGTTGTTTCTTTGAATCCCAAGATATGGTTCCTGACACAAGATGAAACACATACCCTAAAGTGTTCTTTCAGTCATCAAGGCTACCTGCCCAATCATTGTCCATGTAACCAACAAGCTAAAACTCATCTATTGCTACATACAAAACTCCATAATCTTTTATTCTATTTACATACCTCAATATCCTCTTACCCACTTGCCAATGTGTCTCTTTTGGCCTCTCCAAGAATATTGATATAAGACTGATTGCATACATGATGTATATCTTAGTTGCAATCAAATACATTAAAATTTCCACTAGGTTCTTATAGCATGTGGGGTCTACATTTCTATTACAATAATCTTTGCATAACTTAAGACTTGTCTTAGCTAGAATGAATATAGGCTTATTGTCCAGCATCTTGAACCTCTCTAAAATCTCATTTTCATACTTAGATTGACATATGAATATGCGTTCATCCATTTTCTTGACCTCTATTCCAAGAAAATACTTCAAGAAGCCCAAATTAGTCATTTCAAATTCATTTTTCATGGTTGTTTTAAATTCTTCAATGGACTAATTTGTATTTTTTATAAACATTAGATCAACCATTTACAATACAAAAATCAAAATACTTATTTTCATGCTTTGATGTATAGTGTGGGATCACTCACACTTTTTCAAAAGCTATTTCTCAATAATTAAGATTCTATATAATTATACCATGCTCTTAGGGCTTGCTTGAGCCCATTAAAGGCCTTTTTCAGCCTATACACTTTGTTCTCATGAATGATAATCTCATATCTAGGTGGCTATCCCACATTGATCTCTTATTATAGAATTTCATTCAAGAATGCCAACTTCAGATCCATTTTATGCACCTTCCACTTGTGTCGAGCAACAATGGCTATGATTATCCTTATCATTTCTAGCCTTGTTATGGGTGAAAATGTCTCACTATAGTCTCATCTGGGCCTTTACCTGTATCCATTCAAAAATAGTCTTGCCTTATACCTCTCTATCTTGCCTTTGGGAGTAGTTTTTATCTTGTATATGTTAAGCAGGAGATATACTGAGAGGAGGGGGGGTGAATTAGTATATCATATACCTTATAAAATTGTACTTAATCAAATTACACTTAACCATTAATTCAAGGTATGTAATAAAAATAAAATAATATGTGCCACATAATAGAGAAAGAGAGACACCAGATTTTTACCTAGAAACCCAAAGTGGGAAAAACTATAGAGAACAATCTCAAGTATATGAAAGAGCACCAAATCAAATTACAAAGTTTTCAAGCACCAACTTGTAGGAGCACCAACCCCTTTGTCGATCACCAACAAAAAAACTATTTGTGGGCACCAACCCATAGGAACACCAACCCCTTGAAAATATTTGTGAGCACCCACCCATAAGAGCACCAACCCCTCTTGTGTATAAAATACAACTATCTCTCAATGTTTCTTTCTCAACAAATGATAGGACTATACAATATCTCTTTCTATTCTATCCTCTTTTATTATATAAAATAATTACAAACCATGCACTCTCTTGTATATTACAACTGGCTTCTCAATCCTTTATTTATATCTTTAAAAATAGCCGTTGGCATTCACCCTTTGTTACTCTTCACTCCTCATGGAAAATGGTGTCAAACTTGCATGACCCTTCAAATCCTTATATTTTAAAAGTCATATGGTGACCCTTCATAAGAAAATGCATATTTTCCTCTTTTGTCTTTATCTTGGTGACCTTTTGAATTCCTTGAGAAAACTCTTCATGGGAAAATGCATCCCATTCCTATTTTACCTTTACCCCATGACTCTTTGACTTCTCTATGGGCCCTCTTTTGACTTTTATGCAACTAAAAATATATTCATTAATATTAAATAAATATCAACACATTTTAGTCAAAATATGAACATTAAAAACACCAATGCTAGACCTTTGACATCAATGACAATATTTCCAACAATCTCCCCCTTTGTCATTTATGAAAACCTCAAAATGAAACTACCACATCCTAAAACCTATACTACACATGCCAACATACACGTACTAGAATCTAAAAAACATATAGTAACTCCCCCTTACATTAGCATCTTGTACCTATTTTTGCACCTATTCCCTGTACTTATTCTTGTACCTATTTATATACCTATTCCTCTTACCTATTATTGTACCTATTTCCTATTCTTCTCCCCCTTTGACATCAATGGAAAAGGGTCTATCCTAGAGCTAACACTTATCTCCCCCTCAACTGATGTTGATTCTCAATGGTAGGAAGTAAAAGAAATTACTCCCAACTTCTACCATAGATACTTGAATGTATCTTTTGGTAGTGCCTTTGTGAAAATATCTACAATCTATTCTGTTGTACTGATATATTCCATCTTAACTTGATGATCTACAACTTACTCTCTCAAGAAGTGATATCTAATAGGAATATGTTTTGTTCTTGAATGCATCACTGGATTCTTAGAAATAGTAATATCACTTGTGTTGTCAAAAAAAATAGAAATAGGTTCATCATATTTTACCTTGATATCTTCCAAAGTTTGCGTCATCCAAAGCACTTGAGTACAACATAATACCACTGCAATATATTCTTCCTCAGCTGTAGAAAGTGATACTAAATTATTATTTTTGCTTCACCACAATACTAAGATATTATCGAGGAATAAATCTCTTCCACTTGTACTCCTTTTGTCATCCAAATAACCTACCCAATATAAATCTGTATAAGCAACCAAAGGTAAATATCTACCTATGGGACACCACAATCCATAATCTAATGTCCCCTTGATATATTTGTATATTCTCTTCACCATCTTAACATGACTCTCCTTCGAGGCTACCTAATATCTTGCAACCATACCTATTGCATGCATGATGTCTGACCTTGATGCTATTAAATATAAAAGACTACCAATCATAGATCTATATAAAGATTGATCTACAAAAAGTGAATATTCATCCTTACTCACCTTGTTCCCTATACTTATTGGTGTGCCAACTAATGCATAATCCTCAAAACCAAATTTTTTCAACATTTCCTTGGCATACTTACTTGAGATATGAAAATTCCTTTATCTGACTAAAATATTTTCAACCCTAAAAGATGACAATTATCCAAGCATAGACATCTCAATTTTTTTTTGCATATTATCAAAAAATTATTTTATCATCCTTTCAATGTTTACTCCAAAAATTATGTCATCAACATATACCACAACAATCAATTAATGCTCACTTTCTATTTTGATGTAGAGATTATTGTCAACAAAACCTCTATTGAAACCTTGATCTTGCAAGTACTTATCAAGTCTTACATACCAAGCTCTGGGAGGTTTTTTCAATCCATATAGTTCTTTCTTCAATATGCATATATGGTGACTATTATTGAGAGAATAAATCTCTTAGGCTGCCCAATGTAGACCTCTTCTAGATTCCCATTTAGGAAGGTAGACTTGACATCCATTTGAAATAATTTGAAAATTTTAAACAATGCATATGCAAGAAACATTCTAATAGCCTCTACTCTTGCTGATGGGTGTCATCATCCCCTTCATTTAATCAACATTCTGTTGATGTCATATTTAACCAAGTCTTGATTTAAAGCTATATGAAACAAGAATAATCATAGAGATTTAGTAATTGAGTGCACGTATTTATATTTTTTTTGTGTTGGGGGGTGTTTAATGTCTTAAGGATTTCTTGGTTAAAACCTTAATGGAATAAAACTATGCAAATTTGCCAGAAATAAACACACATTGTAGAAATGAAATAGATTGCTGAAAATAAACACATGTTGTAGAAATGAAATAGATTGCTGGAAATAAACACATGTTGTAGAAATGAAATAGATTACTGGAAATAAACACACATTGTAGAAATGAGAATTTAATCTAAAATGCCTGCAGGAACAAATTTACAACAAATCTTGACTTTAAGGACTTGGAAGCATTTATAAATTTAACAGTGTTACCTATTTAATTTTGCAAATAAAAATATAAATACCAACAAAAATAAAGATCCTGGTTCTTTGGAGGAGTGGGACCTTGCTCCACCCAGAACAGGATTTGAACAATTTAATTTGCTTTCAAAATAGAAATGGATATTTCATTTATAAAATGTTTTGTGTTATAAATGTACTATCTATCCTTTTACTCTCTATTCTTCAATGATTTTCTCTATTTTCTATATTCTATATCTTCTACTAAATTCCCAAGTCTGTATATATATAGATGCTTTGATGGCTATAACTATTTCATAGATACGATAGAACTAAATTGTGCCCAAAATAGATGTTGAATCAAGATGTGGCAAGATGTCTAACTATGTGATAAATATCTTGATTCTACAAGTACTAAAAATTAGGAATCTGTTCTTGATTTAATGGGATCATTGATCTGACAGATCACTGGCCATTTGGAATAGATCCTCATCAATTCCATATCTAGCTACAAAAGTTTTGGAGCTTATCTATAGGAGGACTGGGGATAAATATAGAGTTCCAGAGCTAAGTCCAAAAATGTGACAACTTGAAATAGTATGGTGGAGTTATAGAACTAACTATGATGGTTCCGGAATAGATTCTATAGGTTTTAGATCTAACTGTGATGATTTTAGAACAGATTTTGTAGGTTCTGGAACTAATCTGAATTGAGTCCAATGCTTCCAAAAACATGCAATCCACTTCATATTTGTTCTTTAGCCTAATGATGACCTATTTTATTGTAAAATTAAAATTTTCCAACACACTTGTTAGGAATTACAAGTCTTTTAAAATGTTAGAATCACAATCAACAAAAGATGGATAATCACATCCTAACTCATCTCAGATCAAAATAAAAGTTAAAAAATGCAATCAAAATTTATAGAAAGAGAGAGTAAAATGAAGTCATTTATTATACATTTATTGGGAATATCCTAGCCTCATCACTTCCCCCATACTTACTTATTTGTAAGTCCCTTTACAAACTTCACTCTTCCAATTCAAGATTGTATATCCTTCATTCCATTTGATTGCTTAGATCAAATGGATGGAACTAAATATCCCAATACTTTGATTCAGAAGTACTATACCCTACTCTTGATTATACTTTTCTTTTCTATTCCTCAAATTGAGTGGGATGTTGAGGTTATCTATTTCTCCAAGGAGATATGGGGGTGAGAAGTAGAGGTGGCCTTGTCTACATTCCTATCCATATGCCTAGGGGAGTTTCATTGATCCATGGAATTATTGTGCATAAAGATTTTGCGCTTTATAAACTCTAGATCAAATTTGAATGGAATATTACTTCCCTTCTTTTCAATGCCACCGAAAGAAATTCCCATCTTTTAAAACATGCATCATAGATATTATCAAAATTTTCCCTTTCATAAGATGTGAAGACGTCCATGCTTTGTTGTAAATTGAAAAGATAAGGTCCCTTGAATTTATCATTAAATGCATGTGATTGGAAATATGTATCAAAGGCAAGTGGATTACCATAATGAATTCTCATATAGAGACTGGATGAAATAGCCTTTGACGAATGCTCTGACTCCCTTTCTTTCCATGCAATCTAATTTTGAAGAACAAAGACAAATGTGTTAAGCTGGCTTTATCCTACATACAAATTGATCATAAAACCTATATTTATTTCTAGGATAAAATTGCAGAGGTAAAATTAATAAAGAATTTTTTTCTATTCTATATTAGCTAAGGAGTAGGTGGCTAAGAAATCAGCTTCATCTTTTACTTTATGTGGAAGGCCACATGCTATCCTTGCCAACTACTAGTGAATGAATTGTTCCTCTAAAAACAAGATATAAATAAGAGAAGGTCTTCTGCATGCAAGCAGTTTCTCACTCATCATACAAACTATTTGTATTTTCACAAGACATTTATACTTATCATTTTCCTCCTTGTAAAATTTGTCTTCCCATTCCTTCCTTGCTTTCTCTTCTTTGGCCAGTTTGCCTTTTAGGTCTATATTGGATGCTTTGATTTCACTGAGTTATTTGCATGTGTCATCCCATAATTGCTTAAGTGGCAGATAAGTCAATTCAGTCTATGTAGAGACTGTTAACATAGAGGTATGTATTGTACATTTTCCCTCATTCTCCATTAGTTGCCTTTTAATTTCTTCTAATTTCTCATTCTTGGCTGTGAATTGGTTTGTTAATTCTACAAGGAGCATTTCCTTCTATTTTAACTTGAGTTTGAGGAAATTCAATTCCTCATCTTTTCCTTGATAATGATTTCTAATATTGACAAAAATAGAGCCTATTTAATCTGTTAGTTTTGTTTTTCTTTCTGAAAGTTCTTGGGGAGTTAAACATTCCTCTTCCACCATAGGGGATTTCCCTTTCCTTCTCCAAGATGCATGTTCATCTTCTGCATGTGATGGTGCTATAGTCTCACCTATTTCTTGTAAAAATGGCTCCTCAAATATTTCATCTTGTTTTTCCTTTTCTATTTGTCTTGGTCCAGGAGGAGTCATGGCCATGCTGCCCAAAATATTAGCAACTTCAGTTTCTAGCCTTTCTTGTTCTTCCAGCTCCTTTGAACTTTATTTAGACTTTTTATGATGTTTTCTTTCTTGACGAACCTCAAAATGTGTAGACATAGGTCTCCTCTTAGAACTTCTTCTGATGTTTGCCTTTTACTCAGGCTTGGGTGAACTATCACTATCAGAGATAGGTATCAGTTCTTCTATAGATTCAATAGAAGAAGAAATTGCTTGAGAAGGTACATTAGGGTATACAATTTTAACTTTTCTTCTAGATTTTCTTCTTTTTGGTATTTCCTCTTCCCCTAATATTTTCTATTCCTTAATAATGGTAGAAGTTTTCAAATGATTTGAAGAAGCAGGAGAAGTTGCTATTGTTCTTCTGGGAATAATAGGGTTTTGTCCAAATTTGCCAAAAAACTTGTCCCACATTTCTTCCCCATTTTTCTTGGAAAGGAAATGGTGCTAGCATACTAAATGCACTAACCCATGATGTCTGATTGTTCCTGCACCCCAAGAATACCTCTGGACCCTGGTATGGATGAAGTCAAAAAGAAACCCTAGAAGGTTTACTATATATTCTAGTTTTTTGGCTCCATATCTAAGGTGTATAAGGATTTTTAGGACTTATTTAACTATTGTCCCAAATTGTCCATCCCAGTTTAAATATTTAACTATCTAGAATTCTAATCTATCAAAGGGTTTGGGAAAGCTGACCCTCTTAACTCCTTTGATGATTTTCTTTGTATTATAAAAATATTGGGGTTTAGCTTCCCCTTCTTTCAATAGGGTTTCAGCCAGGTCTTTTAATGTCTCTTTGACAGGGTTTGGGACATGCATTATTGGTATTCTAGACATCTCACTTATGATATTCATATAAAAAGGAATGAAAACCTTCATAATATTTGTCTTTGTTTGCTCTAAATTGATAATAAATTCTCTTACCAGTTCATCACTATATTTGAGAAATTTCTTCAGAAACTCTAGCCATCTTGCCTATTGAAAGATATTTGCTACTTCTTCATCTACAAGGAGTTGGGTATCATTGTCTAGTTCTGACTTCTTTTTGATTCCCATGATTCATTCTTCTTTGAATCTTTCACAGGTTAGCTGAAAATTAAGTTGAGGAATTATTGTACTCAGTTATGAAACTTAACAATTTTGGCTACATAACTAATGGATTTGATTGTTGATTTAATGAATTAAGTTGAGGAATTATTTTACTTAGCTATGAAACTTAGCAATTTTGGCTACAGAACTATTGTACTCAACTGCAGAACTTAGCAATTTCGACTGCAAAAATGATGGAGTTAACTCGCTGTATTTTTTTTGGAATTTTTTTTGCAGCTAGATTTTACTTTGTTGATTCAATCATAAGAATGATTGTTTATGGTTATCCACTAACTCATTCTATCATCAATATCCTTTTCATGATTTTGCATATTTAACCATGATGTATAATAGATGACTCATCATACCAATCTTTCTAAATCAAGTCTAATCACACATGTAAACTTTCCATTTAATCTTTAACAAGTTAAAACATAATTACCATTCTTGATGATGTAATCTGTCCATCACGCTGACACATCATTCCTAAAAAATGGTTGAAAAATAGCTAGATTTCAAAAAATATATATTTGAATTAGCCATTTATTTGAGAAGATCAACCACCATCACTGGGTTTTAATTGATCTTTGATTTAGTTATTTTATTTTATATTTTTTTATGGAGAAGAGAATGCCATTTACTAGTTTTCATTCTCTTCCCTTTATTCTGGATATTTTCATCTTATTATTTGATCATTTTAGAAGAACTGGGTTCTTCCATATGATCAAATTCTTTGTTTTCTTTAATTTGCTTCAAGAATTCATCCTTAGTAGGAGGCTTCCTATAAAGTTTTAGCTTCTGTCCATTGACCAAGAGTATTATTTTGTTGTCAACAATGTGAAGTAATTAGATAGAACCATTATCAAATATCTACTTAATCTGATAAGGTCCCAACTATCTAGTTCTTAATTTACTTTTAAATTATTGGTACTTAGAATCAAACATCAATGCCTAGTCTCCTACTTTGAATTGTCTTTCCTTGATATGTGAATCATGCCATTGTTTCCTTTGACCTTGGATCATCTCTGTCTAGTGAAGTACTTCCATTTTGAATTCATATAATTCATTGAGTTGAAGGATTCACTCCTTTTGAGCTACATCCAATTCAATTCCCACCTTAGCTACTGTCCTCAATGTCTGTAGTTCAAACTCAATAGGCCACAAGGGATTTTTCCCATAGACTAACTCATATGATGAAAACCCTGTTGTGTTTTTCCAAGTTGTATTGTAAGCCCAGACAGCTTCAGGTAGTCATTTTACCCAATCTCTTCTTTCAGCTTCAACTGTTTTAGTGAGGATGTTTTCTAATTCTCTATTTGTTACTTCAACTTGTCCATTTGCTTGCGGGTGATAGGGAGATGACTTCCTATGATTTATATGATAATACATTGTGAAAGCCTAGATCATATTGGATATAAATTATGGTCCCTGGTTTGAAACTAAGCTTCTTGGTGCTCCAAACTTTACCATAATTTTGTGCCAAAGGAAATCAGCAACTACTTCTTTAGTGGCATTTGTTAAAGCCTGCACTTCTACCCATTTTGTTACATAATCAGTACACACAATAATGTGCTCTTTTGCTTGTGGAGGATTAAAAGGTCCAATAAAATCCAATCCCCATCTCTCAAATGGTTCAATCACTACTTGTGGTTATAGAGGCATTTCATTGGTAATGGTTGGTTGTCCCATCCTTTGACAAGGATCACACCACCTGATATATCTCTTCACATCTTTGTACAGAGATGGCCAATACTAACTAGTGCCAAGTATCTTGTGAGCTACTCTTTTCATTTAATAGTGTCCTCCACTTGGTTCATCATGACATGCTTGGATGATGTCAAAAATTTCATCTTTTCTTACACACTTGCGTAAAACCAAATCAGGACCACTTTTAAATAGCATTCCATTTAACCATTTGAATTGTGCACTAGTTTTGATTAATTTTTTTACTTATTTTTTAGTGAAAGGAGGAAACTTCTCTATTGTAAGATAATTTTCCATGTCAACAAACCATGGTGTGTTATTTTAAATAATAAATAACTGTTCATTTGGAAAGGTATCCTTGACTGGATCCTGCTCCCCTGTACTGGTCAATCTTGACAAGAAATCAGCCACCACATTCGATTTGCCTAGATTGTCCACAATGGTAATATCAAATTCTTGTAAAAGTAATAACCATCTAATTATTCTACCTCTAACCACTAGTTTGTTCATTAAATATTTAATTGATGAGTGATCTATATGTATAAATATTTTTTACCCCTGTAATGTAATGTTGAAATTTATTGATTTCATAGATCATAGCCAAAAATTCTTTTTCAGTGGTAGTGTAATTTATTTCAGTGGGAGTAAGATTTTTACTAAGATAGTAAATAGCATACATTCTTCCTTATTCATCTCTATGTCCCAAAACTGCACCAGTTGAGGTATTTGAGGCATCAATTTGGATGTGAAAAGGTTTCTCCCAATTAGGTCCTTGCAATATTGGGGCAGTTACTAATTTCTCTTTAATTTCTTCAAAAGCATGTTGACACTGTTCATCCCAAAGAAATTCACAGTTCTTGGTAAGCAATTTAAACATGGGGGCAGCAATTTTACTAAAATTCTTGATAAAATACCTATAGTATCCATCATGTCCTAAGAATGATTTGGTATCTTTGGGAGTTTGAGGAATAGGCAAGTATAAAATAATCTTGATTTTGTTTTGGTTAACCTAAATTCCTCTTTTTGAAATATGGTGCCCTAATATGATCCCTTCATCAACCATCATCAAACATTTCTCATGACTAAGAGACAAGTGATGTTGTTCACATTTTGTTAATACTCTGTCCAAATTTTTTAAGGCATCATCAAATGTATCTCTGTACATAGTAAAGTCATCCATGTATACCTTCACACAGTCATTTGTTAGGTTTGTAAAAATTTCTAATACATCTCTTTAAAAGGTTATTGGAGCATTACATAGTCCAAATGGAAATACCCTGTAAGCAAAGGTACCCAATGGATAAGTAGATATAGTTTTGTCCTGATCGTCAGCAGTAACTCTGATTTGATTGTATCCACTAAGTCCATCCAAGAAGGAAAAATATTGTTTATCTGAAAGGTTGTCTAAGACATGATCTATGAATGGTAAGGGAAAATAATCTCTCAGGGTGGCTTTGTTTAGTTCCCTATAGTCAACACAAATTCTACATTTTCTATTCTTTTTAGGGATAATTACAAGAGGAGACACCCACTAGTTATCTGAGATAGGGTAGATAAAACCTACTTGTAATAGTTTTTCAATTTATTGTTTGACTATATCCCTTAAGCCTGGATTAATCATTCTCTAAGGTTGCCTAACTAGTCTAATATTTTTAGTATAAATGTGATGGGTGTAGATACTTGGATGAATTCCCTTCATATCTCTATAGTCCCAAGTAAACACTTTAGTATGATCCTTCAGAACATCAAATAGTTTGACTTCTTCATCATTATTTAACTAGCTATTAATATTCAAAAAAAATTCTAGTTGAATCTCAACATGTTTGGTTCTAAGATATGATGAACTAATTTGTTGAAAGGGTTCCATTAAGGTGTTTATTGGACAGACATGTGGTAACAACATATGATATGTAGCAACATCTCTAAAAGTTCCTAGAGGCAGAATGCTAGACAAAGGACAACAAAAAGAGTTATGATACTTATCTTGTTGTAGGTCAAACTCCTTGTTACTATTGTTTTCCAAAAATTCTTCACCATCTCCTGATATCTGTAAAGCTGATGCTACAGATCCTTGCTTTCCCCAAGAGAAATCACGTTCCTCCAGAGCAAAGTTATCTTCACTTGTAGAGAATTGGTGTGGTTCTAGAACTAATAGTGATGTTTTTGGAACTAATTGTGATGATTCTACAATATATTATGTAGGTTTCAGAACTAATCCTGATTGCTCCAATGTGATTAATGTTCATTTAATGAAAGATTAACCATATTGTCCATTTCTCATACATGATCCTGCAATGTTATCATAGCCAAAGAAGACAGATTTTGCTCATTAATATCAGGATTATCAACCCATAATTTCTCTTGATTATTAATAAAAGGTCATGCTGATGGATATATTGAAATTTGCTTAGAATTATTACCATTTAAAATAGTCATATCACCTGACCTACAATCAATTAAGGCAACAACTGTATCTAACCATGGTCTCTCCAAAATAATGGGATAACCAAGTTTTTAAACTTTTGGCTGCAATATAAGGAAGTCAAATATATATTCCCATGATTCCACCATTACTGCCACATCTTCAATAACTCCTTTTAGTTTTGGTATAGACTGATCTGCCATCTGTAGTATGGTATTAGTAGGTTGTATGCCTATTAATGGTACTGTTTTCAAAGTGTCCACTATCATTACATTAATAGTTGTGCCCAAATCAATCAAAATGTTATGTATATCATTATTCCCTATAGAAACAAAAATAACAGGGCTTCCAAGATCTCGATATTTAGGTAGTAGAAATTTTCTTGCTAATAAATCAGCAAGTTTCCCGTCTACCTGAATAGTCCTAGGGTACTGCTTCTTTCTTCCAAGTTTTTTAAAACATAAAAGTTTGATTAACTTGTTCAACTCTGGAATATCCTTAATTGATTGTAACAATGGTATTTCAATATTCAATCTTCTTAGTTCCTACATCAATTCAGATTCCTTAAGTTCTATGTTTCTTTAAGTCTTTTTGAAAATGGAATCTCAGTAGAATTTCTTTCTGGTTTCTTATCTTTTTCTTTGTCATCTTCCTTAGGTGTAACTATGCTAGGGGTTTTAGCTTCTTCTATCATCTCAATGATTATAATAGGTGGATTGCTAACTATTTTTCCAGATCAAGTTTGAATGTTTTTACAATCTATTATATTTAAATCAACTAATTTTTTTGATTATGTTTCATATACAGGATTTGTTTGTTTGTTTCTTGGGTTTTCTACTAGTTGTGTTGGCATTTGTGTTTGAACTATGTTTTCAATCTATGGATTTTGTGCTATAGGTTCCATTATGGCTTTTTGGTTCTAATTTGGATATGTTTTTCCTTGCACATAATTGCTAGGGCTCCATCTAGGTTGTGGCCAAGCATAACGATTTTCTTGACCAGCCCAAGGTTGCTGATGTCCTTGAGTATACCAAGATTGACTTGATAAATCTTGAGGATGCCATGTCAATTAAGGGGCCCAAGGTGGTAGTCCCTGACTTTGTGGTATTGTTTGACCTACCCATGGCATCATCCAGTGATTAGGAGCTAGTCTTGGCATAAACTATCCTTGGTTAGGTTGCCTCTAAACAAAATTTAATTCTTCTATAGTGGATGATTTATTGGTTTATTTGAGTTGGATTTTTATAAGTGGAAGAAGAGAAAAAGTGTGAGTATCATGTTCTTTAGATTCACAGACAAGACATACTTATATTTTATCCAAAGGACATTCCCTTATTGCATGCTTCTTCTTGCATCTAAGACAATACATGGGTAATGGTTAAAGTTGGGCATTTGCTTTAGCTTGCAATCCATCCATGGTGGAGGTTAATTGAAATAATATGTATTTTTTAAAGTTTACCAATTCATCCATCAATTTGTTCATATCTGGATTTGAATTTTTAATCGCTTTCCCCTTTCTAGGTCCACCCCTTGTTCTTGAATAGTTTCTACAAATTTCTATGATTTCATCCATTATTAATTGAGCAATATTTCCTCCACCAAATAAATCAAGGGTTTCCCTAAATTCATCATCCAAACCTTTGAGAAAAATGGTTTTACTTAAATCTTCTTGAAGTAAAAGTCCACATCTTTTAATCACAAAGAGGAATATGTCCAAATAATCTTCCATATTTTCATCTTCTTCTTGTTTGATTTTGAAAAATTCTTCCTTTTGATTTCTTCCTCTAAAATAATCTTGATATTTGTCTAGGAAGATAGTTTCCATTTGTTCCCAATTGGTAATAGAATTAGATGTTAATCCCTTAAACCACCTCATTGATGCATCCTTTAGGGTAGATGGAAACAACTTTAGTTTTTGATATTTTGTCTTGTAGTCATAAGTCTGACATAGTACTTTAAACACAAACAAAAATTGGTCAAGATCCTTAGATGACATTCCTCTAATTGTGGGCAAGTGTGTAGGTGAAATGTTTTTCATAGTGGTTTCATCATCCTCGATTTGAAATGGATAGGTAAATGTTCTCTTCCAGCTTCTCGTGCCATCTCTCTAGTATTTTCTAATCCCTTCTCCCAATCAATGTGGTATGTGGTCTATTTTGGGGATTGTGAAAAGTTAGGAGTAGGAGGTTGACTACTCAATAGAGAATCAAAACTTTCCCTCAATGGATCTTGACAAATAATCCTCCTCCCTAAGGTTTTACTTGGTTTTAGTGACTGATCCAAAAATTCTAAAGATGGAAATTTTGCTTCTTGTCTTGTAGGAGATAATGGTGCCTCCAATTTTTGCTCAATGTCCTTTCTTAAAATAGAGGATGATGGAAATTCTTATTCAAATATTTTGGGGAGAAATCTACCTTTGAAATCTCATGGTCTACTCATAAATTAGGGAAAATTTATTTACTTACTAAATGAATGATTGTTGCTCTTGTTGACACCTAATTAGAAAATTCCAATTAGCGTTCCCTGGCAACGGCGCCAAAAATGATGGGTGTCCTCATCCCCTTCATTTAATCAATTTTCTATTGATGTCATATTTAACCATGGTTGTGTCTAAAGCTATATGTAACAAGAAGAATCATAGAGATTTAGTAATTAAATGTAGGTATTTGTATATTTTTTTTTGTGTTGGGGGGTTTTTAATGTCTTAAATATTTCTTGGTTAAAACCTTATTGGAATCAAACTATGCAAATTTGCCAGAAATAAACACATATTGTAGAAATGAAATAGATTGTTGGAAAGAAATACACGTTGTAGAAATGAAATAGATTTCTAGAAATAAACACACATTGTAGAAATGAAATAGATTGCTAGAAATAAACACATGTTGTAGAAATGAGATAGATTGCTGGAAATAAATGCACATTGCAAAATTGAGAATTTAATCTAAAACACCTACAGGAACAAATTTACAACGAGTCTTGACTTTAAGGATTTGGAAGAATTTATAAATTTAAAAGAGTTACCTATTTACTTTTGCAAATAAAAATATAAATACCGACAAAAGATGAAGATCCTAGTTCTTTGAAGGAGTGGGCCCTTACTCCGCCTAGAACAGGATTTGAACAATTTAATTTGCTTTCAAAATAGAAATGGCTATTTCATTGATAAAATGTTTTGTATTACAAATGTACTAATATATCCTTTTTCTATCTATTCTTCAATGATTTTCTCTATTTTATACATTCTATATGTTCTACTAAATTCCCAGGTCTATATATATATAGGTGCTTTGATGGATGTAACTGTTTCATAGATACGATGGAACTAAATTGTGCCCAAAATATATGCTGAATCAAGATGTGGCCAGATGTCCAACTGTGTGATAAATGTCTCTATTTTTCAAGTACAAAAAATTGTGAATTTGATCCTAATTTAATCAGATCATTGATCTGACAAATCATTGGCTGTTTGGAATAGATCCTCAGCAGTTCCATATCTAGCTTCAAAAGTTTTGGAGCTTATCTATAGGAGTATCGGGGCTAAATATATATTTTTAGAGCTAAGTCCAAAAATGTGAAAACTTGAAATAGTATTGTGGAGTTTTGGAACTAACTGTGATGGTTTTGGAATAGATTTTGTACATTTTGAAACTAACTGTGATGATTTTGGAACAGATTTTGTAGTTTCCAGAACTAATCTAAATTGAGTCCAATGCTTCCAAAAACATGCAATCCACATCATATTTGTTATTTAGCCTGATGATGACCTATTTTATTGTAAAACTAGAATTTTCCAACACACTTGTTAGGAATTACAAGTCTTTTAAAGCATTAGAATCACAATCAACAAAAGATGGATAATCACATCCTAACTCATCTCAAATAAAAATAAAAGTTACAAAATACAATCAAACTTAATAGAAAGAGAGAGTAAGATGAGGTCATTTATTATACATTTATTGGGCATATCCTGGCCTCATCACTTTTCATTGGTTCAAAAATTCCTTCAAAATCTATTCCCTCAATCTGAGTATATCCTTTACATACTAACCTTACTTTATTCTTAGTAACTTCACCATTTTCATTCGACTTACTTTTGTATAACCATTTTGTTACTATCACATTATGATCTTTTGGTCTAGGCACTAATTTCCAAGTATCATTCTTTTCTATTTGATTTAATTCTTCATCCATTGCCTTAACCCAATGCTCATCATATCTAGCTTTTGAAAAATTTCTAGATTGAATTTTGGATAACAAAGAGAAATTAACTTTCTCAAATTCACTTACCATCATTCTTTTAGTACGAAATCCTTCATTTATGTTATTGATAATGTCATTTTAATTATGATTTCTCTAGACATATTCAGATGGTGTTTTGGTGTCCTTTTTCTCCTTCATTTCATCTTCATTTAATTCTTCAAAATATTCTTCTTCAATTATTTATGGAGTGTCTACTAGATCACTGTCTCTTTGTGCTACATTTTCATCTATCCTAACACTTACACTTTCAACAATATTTTTGGTTCTTTTGTTATAACATTTATAAGATTTACTTTCATAAGAATATTCAAGAAATATACCTTCATCTACCTTTGATTCAAACTTACCAAGTTTTTCATCGATTCTCTTTATGAAGCATTTGCTATCAAAAAATTTAAAATAATCAACTATAGCTGGTTTGTTTTTTCGTAGCTCATAGGGAGTCTTGTGACTATTGACTCTCAACAATGCTTTATTTTGGATATGCACTACTGTACCTACTACCTCTCTCCAATATTTATTTGGTATCTTGGATTCATTTAGCATTATCCTTTCCATTTCTTAAATTGTTCTATTTCTTTGCTCAACTACTCCATTTTGCTATGGAGTTATAGCTATTGAATAATGTCTCTTTATCCCATGGTCTTCAAAATACTCAATAAACTGACCTGACATGAATTTTCCTCCTCAATCTGATCTCAAGAACTTAATTTTTAAGTCAGTTTCATTCTCATCTAAAGGTTTGAATGCTTTGAAATTTCTAAATTTTATTCAAAAACATCACCCAAGTCATACGTGTAAAATCATCAATAAGCAACATGAAACATTTCTCACCTTAAGTACTTTGAGTTCTCATAGGTCCACATATATCAATGTGAAAAATCTCTAACATTTGAGTAGTCAATTACTCTTTTGTCTTGAATTATCTTCTGACCTGCTTCCCATGCTGATAAGGTTCACAAAGCATGTTGGAGGGCTTTGTAATATTTGAAATATCTCTAACTACTTGTTTTTTGCTGATGTTGACAATATTGTCAAAATTTATGTGTCCCATTCTCTTGTGCCATAGCCAACATTCCTCAACTTGACTCAAACAAAATTTTTGACCTTTGATATCTGATAACATATACAAATTGTTGCATGTCCTCTGAACATCTGCAATCAACACATCTGAATCTTTTCTCCTAATTTCACAACCTTATACATAAAACTTTAGTGTGTTTTATTGATCACATATTTGACTTACACTCAAAATATTATTCTTAAGACCTTCTACATATAGACATTTTCAATCTTATTTCTACCATTATTCAAACTTAGTGTACATTTTTTGATAATTCTAGTAGTAATATTGTCTCCAAATTTCACTGTGCCACCATTGATATTCTTTAGGGTTATGAACTTACTCTTGTCTCTTATCATGTGCCTCAAACATTTAATATCAATGAACCATGGATTTTTTTAATTTCTTGCATGCAAAGTTGTCTGGACCAACATAGACATTTTAGGTTGTTTCTTCTACCATGAACCTATTTGAACTTTCTTCTTGATGAATGGAGCCTTAAAAATTTGGTCCTTCTTGACTGACTTGAATACATTTCTATAATACCAGGTTATGTGTCTAAAGTTATTGAATTTGTAACATATTATGGCTTCTTCATTAAATCCTAATAGAAGAACAAAAAAGTTTTGGCTTCTATTTTACTCTACATGATTTTTCTTCTCCTTGTTTCTAAAATTGTTAACCCTTTTCTGACATTCTATTTTATTATGACCATATCCGTTAAAATAAAAATAGTAACTGTAAAAATAGAATCTATTTTTGTATCCCTGACCTGATTTCCTTTTGTAGCTCTGCTCCTTCTAGCCTTCTTTGTTTGAGATTTCCTTTGTATTCTTAACTTCTTCTCTCTTCATTTCCTCTTTTGTAAGATCTTTAACATAATTCTTTCCTTTTTTGTGTTAACCTTGTCTGTGAAAGTAGTGGCCTCCCCTTTCTCTTTTTCAAATATAATACCTATCTTATTTGACATTGATATTTTACTTTCTAATATCTTATTCAACATATTAGTGCTATTCTCAAATTTTGAATCATTAGCTACTCTATCATTGACTACTTTATTTGTTTTCTCAAGATCTGATTTTAAAGAGGTAATTTCAACAACATACCTTTCAAAATTTTCACTTATTTTTTGTGACTGAGTTGTTAGATCTTATTTAGTATTTTTGGCTTATTCAATGTGTGCTTGTAGATCTTCAATTATTTCTTTTGACTCCTTTTTATTTTTCTTGATTTGGAGCTTCAATCTTCGATTCTTCTTTTCAAGAGATTTTAATTATTCTAAGGCAAAAATGAGTTCTCCCTCAAGATTCACTTCAGCTTCATCTTACTATTCTTCTTGATCATCTGTACTTTTTCTTGTGAAGGAATCTTCATATATGGTCATGAATAAAATCTCTTCTTATGAATCACTGACTTCACTATCTTTAGCTGAGCTAGGATCTTTATAATATAAACTCTTCTTCTTGAACCCCTTCTTAAATTTTATTTTCAAATTCTTCTTATATGTAGACTTTTCTTCTTCATTTTCAGCATTACCCTTATTTGGGTACTTAGCTACAAAATGTCCAATCTTTCTACAATTAAAACATTTGAATGGCAATTTTTCTTGATATTTACCTATGCCTTTTTTCAACTTATGAATGAAAAGAGCTCCATTATCATCTTCATCATCACTAGAGTTGTCACTCGATTCTTGAATCTTAGACTTATATTTATTTGATGTATTGAAAGCAACTTCCCTTTTTGAGGGTTTATTTTGTTCGATCCACATCTCATATGCTATGAGAATACCTTGTAGTTCATCCATATTTATCTTGGATAGATCTTTCATCTCCTTGATTGCCAAAAGCTTTACATCATATCTCATTGGTATGGATCTCAAATTTTTTTGCACCAGCACTGATTCTTCTAACTTTTCTCCAAGGCCTTGAATATTATTAACTATTTGATCAACCTGCAAAAGATAACTCACTATGTTTTCTTCTTCCATTTTCAAACTCTCAAACTATCTTCTAAAATTATGCAGCTTAGCTTGTTGAACCTTTGTAACTATTTTCAAGATTTACCTAAGTCTCATAAGCACATTTGCATTGAATAACTTAAAAAAAATATGATTCACTTAAACCACATAAAATAACATTCAAATCTTTAGCATTATTTTCACTTTCCTTCTTTTCTGTTGGAGTAGTCACAAGTGTTTGTGGCTCTTCATAATCCTCCACAACTACTTGCCAAATATCAAATCCAAGAGACATCAAATTACTCCTCATCCTTATTCTCCAAAAATAAAATTTTTTCCCATCAAACAAAGGTACCTTATTTTTATAAAAAACCTTCATGTGATTTAGCCATTAGGCTTTCCTTGATCTACCTTCAAGTTGTAAATTTTTTTTAAAAAAAGAACCTGCTCTGATACCAATTGTTAAGAATGGGATATACTAAGAGGGGGGTGAATCAATATGTCATATTTATTATAAAATTTTAATTAATCAAATTACACTTAATCATTTATTTAATAAATGCAATAAAAATAAAATAATATGCACCACACAAGAGAGAAAGAGAGACACTAGATTTTTACATGTAAAATCAAAGTGGGGAAAACCACAAAGAAAAATATCAGTATATAAAAGAGCACCAACTCAAATTACAAATTTTTAAAGCACCAAATTTTAGGAGCACCAACCCCTTTGTCGAGAACCAACACAACTATTTGTGAGCACCAACCCACAGGAGCACCAACCCCTTGCAAATATTTGTGAGCACCAACCCACAGGGGCACCAACCCCTCTTATGTATAAAACACAACTATCTCTCAATGTTGATTTCTCAAAAAATGATAGGAATCTACAATATCTCTTTCTATTCTCTCCTCTTTTTTTATATAAAATAATTACAAACCATGCACTCTCTTGCCTATTACAAATGGCTTTTCAAGACTTTATTTATAGCTTTCCAAATGACCTTTGGCATTCACCCTTTGTGACTCTTCACTCATGTAAAATGGTGCCAAACTTGCATGACCCTTCAAATCCTTGTATTTTAAAGGTCATATGGTGACCCTTTATAAGTAAATACATACTTTGCTATTTTTTCTTTATCTTGATGACCTTTCAAATTCCTTAAGGTGACTCTTCATAGGAAAGTGCATCCCATTCCTCTTTTGTCTTTACCCCATGAATATTCGACTTCTTCATGGGCTCTCTTTTGACTTTTATGCAACCAAAAATAAATTCGTTAATATTAAATATATATCAACACATTTTATCCAAAATATGAACATTAAAAACACCTTTAGACAATAAATGCTATGGGTCCTTTATCACCAATGCTAGACCTTTGACATTAATGAAAATATTTCCAATAGTATACCCACTTAACTCCTATGACCTCTTTTCATTTTAGTAGGTCAACTAACTCCTAAGCCTAATTTGTCTCTATGGTATGCATCTCTTCATCCATTGCCTCACACCACTTGATGTCCTTAACTACTTATTTAAAGTAAATAGGATCCACTGATAAAAAGAGTGCATAATTCATAATTTCATATTCATTTTTCTCATATCTTGAATACTCATAGACTTATTTCAAGAACATTTTCCTTGATTGGCATTGACTTGAGTTGGAGGAGGATGATATTGACTCTTGAACAACTCCTTGACCTGCTTGATGGCTAATGCCACTATATGAATCAACCCTTTGTGAAATAGAGGTCAAAGTTGATGCATTAGTGGATATACCACCTACTATTTTATATTCAATAAAGTTTCCACCATTGCCTATTTTCACATGCTCTTCTTTTTGTCTCTCTTCCCAAGCTTCATGCTCAATGAATTAAATATCCTAATTGATTATGAGATCTTTGGTGAAAATATTGTACAATTGGTAAGAATTTTATTGGTCAATATACCCTATGAATATGAATTTATCACATTTTTTATCCCACTTACTCCTTCTTTGTTTGGGCACTTGTGAATATGCTACACAATCAAACACTCTAAGGTGTTCTATACTTGACTTCTGGTTGCTCAATGCTTCTTGAGGGATGACATACCTAACACTCTTTGTTGGACATATATTAAACAAATAAATGACTATTGATATAGCCTCAACCAAAAAATCATTAGGAAAAACCTTTGCCTTTAGCATGTTCCTTGCCATCGCTTAGATGGTCCTATTCTTCTTCTTGGCCACACCATTTTGCTTTGGTGTATACCTAGCTATAAATTAATTATTTATGCCATGATTATTGCAAAAAATAATGAACTCATTGGAAATATACTCTCCCCCTCTATTCATCATCAAAATCTTGATGCAGTGGCCACTTTGCTTCTCCACCATGGCTTTAATTTTTTGAAGGTCTCAAATGTTTTCAATTTTTTCTTCAATAAATACACCCTTATCTTTTGGATTTAGTCATTTATGAATGTCATGAAGTAGACATTATTGGGTATGGATAGGGTCTTCATGGGACCACACAAATCTAAATTTATCAACTCTAAAGGAGCTCTATCTCTCCATGATTTACCCTTGAGAAATACACTTCTTTGTTCTGTCCCTAATAGGTATCCCTCACACACCTTATTTGGTTGTTTTATAAGGGGAAACCCTTTCACTATGTGCTTCTTGTGAAGAAGGTTCCTCCCTTTAAAGCTCAAATGACCATACCTAAGATGCCAAAGAGGAGACTCATCTAATCCCATAGTTTTAAATGCTATTGTGAGGTCACTTTACATTCTCAATGGAAACATCTAATTACTTGTCATCTTTAATGCTTCAATCTACCTATTTCAGCCACTCCTATCAAAGATGATGATCTCACTATTCTCAAATATGACCTTGTACCCATTTTGGATAAGCTACAAAATGCTAATAAGGTTGGGCTTCAACTTGGGTATAGAACATTTTGAATTTGCCTTTTATTACCTTACTTGGTATGGATAGAAATGTTACCTTTGCCCATGACGGGAACATTTTCATTATTTCCCATCTTCACCTTTGAGTTGATTAAGTCATCTATGTGGTTGAACATCTCTTTATTTCCACTCATGTGGTTACTAAAACCAGTAAACAAGTACCATGTTTCTTTACTACTTTACTTGGAAATGTTGCATGTTATAAACAAGTTTCCACTTTTATCATTACTATTAGGATTAGACTCTTGTGTATGAAAAAAAATTTGAATTTTTCTTATTCTTGTCATTA